>PVHX01000710.1:219026-250580 GCA_004024805.1 Geosciurus inauris
GGGAGGGAGGGAGAGGGGGAGAGATTGCTTGTATCTTATCAGATCACAATGGAATAAAATTAGAAATGAGTAACAAAATAAAAACCGGAATCCATTTTAACACATGGAGATTAAATTATATATATATATTTGGTACTACAGACTGAATGCAGGGGTACTCAGCTGCTGAGCCACATCCTCAGCCCTATTTTGTATTTTATTTAGAGACAGGGTCTCACTGAGTTGCTTAGTGCCTTGTCATTGCTGAGGCTGGCTTTGAACTTGCGATTCTCCTGTCTCAGCCTCCCAAAGTGCTGGGATTACAGGAGTGCGCAACCACAGCCAGCTAAACAATACACTTTTGAAAGAGGAATTAGTCATAAAAGACATCAGGTGAGAAAAATATTCTTAGAAACAAATGAGAACAGAGATACGACATATTAAAATCTCTGGTACATTGTGAAGACAGTTCTAAGAGGAAAGTTTATAGTACTAAACAAAAAACAGAAAGATCCCAAATAAACAATCTAATGTTATATCTCAAGGACCTAGAAAAGCAAGAACAAATTAATTCCAAAATCAATAGGTGACAAGAAACAACTAAGACTGGAGCCGAAACAACAACAACAAAACACCAAAAACACAACAAAACAAAAACAAAGTGAGCGAACAAGAGAGAGAAATCTGGAATCAATAAAATTAGAGATGAAAAAGGAGGTTTCAGTAAAGACACTTATGAAATCAAGAGGATTTTGAAAGTTTATATACCAACAAATTGGAAAACCTAGAGAATACTGACAAATTTACAGACCTATTCAAACTGAGCCAAGAGGACATACAGAACCTTAATAGACCAGTATCAGGCCACAAAACTGAAGTAGTAATGAAAACTCTCCCAACAAAGAAAAGCCCAACATCAGACAGAGTCTCAACTGAGTTCTACCTTTAAAGAAATAATGCTAATTCTCCTCAAATTATTCCATAAGATAGAAGAGGATGCTCCCAAATTCATTTCATGGAGCCAGAATCAACCCAATACCAAAATCAGATGAAGACCCATCAAGGAAAGCAAACTACAGTCCAATATTCATGATAAATATTTTAATCAGCTTTTTTTGGCCTCTATGACTAACAGTCCCAACCAGCACAATTGTAAAGCAGGGAAAGTTTATTTGGGGGCTCATGGTTTCAGAGGTTTCAGTCCATAAGCAGCTGGCTCCCTTCCTTGGGGCTTGAGGTAAAGCTGAACATCCTGTCAAAAGAGTACGGTGGAGAGAAAAAGCGCACATGATGATCAGACCACAGAGAGAGATCTCCACTTGCCAAATACTAATAAATACCCCAAAGCCATGCCCCCAATGCCGTACCATCTCCAGCCATATCCCACCTGCCTTCAGTCACCACTCAATTAATCCCATCAGGTGATTAATTCACTGATTGGCTTAAGGCTTCATAACCCAATCATTTTTTTCTCTAAAACTTCTTTCATCGTCTCACACATGAGCTTTTGTGTATGTCTCATATCCAAATGATAACAGACACAGACACAAAAATTCTTAATAAAATATTAGCAATCCATATTCAAAAACATTAAGAAGACTATACACCATGATCAAGTTGGTTTCATCTCAGGGATAAAAGATTGGTTCGACACATGCAAATCAATAAATATAATTCTCACTGCATAAAGACAATTAAGAACAAAAATCATATGATCATATCAATAGGTGAAAAATAATTCAGCAAAATCCAGCACTTATTCATGTGAAAAACAATGGACAAACTAGGTATAGAAGGGACTCACCTCAATATCATTAAGGCTATATATGGCAATTCCAATGGTAACATCACATTGAACAGAGAAAAACTGAAAGCATTTCCTCTAAAATCAGAAACAAAACAAGGATATCCATTCTCACCACTCCTATTCAACATAATTCTTGAAACCCTAGCTAGAACAATTATGCAAAAGAAAGAAATTAAAGGAATAAAAATAGGAAAAGAAGTCAAATTATCTGTTTCCCAAAGACATGATCCTATACTTAGAAAACCTAAAAAAACTCCACCAGAAGACTTCTAGAGCTGATCAACAAATTCTTCAGAGGCAGGATACAAAAACAAAATCAACATACAAAAATCAACATCTTTCCTATACTCCAATAATGACTCTGCTAAGAAAGAAATCAGCCCCATCCTCCATAAAAAAAAAACAAAAAAACCTACCTTGAGAATAAGTCCAATCAAGGAGGTGAAAGATGTTTATAGTGAAAATTACAGAACACTGAAGAAAAAAATTCAAAAAGATATTAGAAGATGAAAAGACCTACCATGTTCTTGATAAAATTAATACTGTCAAATGGCCATATTATCCAAAGATTCAATGCAATCTCCATTGAAATATCAATGACATTCTTCACTGAACAAGAAAAAGCAGTCTTAAAATCCATATGGAAGAATGAAAGACCCAGAACAGCCAAAGCAATACTAAGCAAGAAGAGCAAGGCTGAAAGTATCACAATACTTGATCTCAAATTATACTACAGATTTATAGTAACTAAAACAGCATGGAAGTGGCATTTAAAACAGACATGAAGTCCAGTGGAATAGAAGATACAGAGACAAAGCCACAGAGATCATCTGATCCTTGACAAGGTACCAAAAACATATGTTGGAGTACAAATAGCTTTTATAGCAAGGTGCTAGGAAAACTGGATAGTCTTATGCAGAAGATTGAAACTAGATCCCTATTCTTTGCCTGTACAAAAATTAACTCAAAGTGGATCAAAGACATAAAAATTAGACCAGAAACACTACAACTATTGGAAGAAAACATAGGGTTAATGGCTGGAGATGTAGCTCAGTAGTAAAATGCTTGCCTTGCATGCACAAGGCCCTGGGTTCAATCCACAGTACTACCAAAAAAAGAAAGAAAGAAAAGAAGAAATAAAACATAGGACTAACATTCTAACATCCTTAATAAGATTCCTAAAACTCAAGAAATAAAACCAGAATCATTAAGTGGAATGACATCAAATTAAAAAGCTTTTGAACAGCAAAGGAATCAAAAGCATGAAGAGACGGCCTACAGAATGGGAGAAAATCTTTACCAGCTACTCTTCTGACAAGGGATTAATAACCAGAATATGTAAAGAACTCAAAAAACTTAGTGTGCACGCGTGCACAGACATACCCACAAAACAATCAATACACAGGCAGATCATCTAAACAGATAGTTCTCAAAAGAAATACAAATAGCTGACAAATATATGTAAAAATGTTTGACATGCTTAGCAAATTAAAACTACGTGGAGATTTCATCTCACTTCAGTTAGAATGGAAATCAAAAATACAAGTTATTGGTCAAGATGTGAAAAAAAGGTACACTTACACATTGTTGTTGGGACTGCAAATTAGTACAATGAATTTGAAAAGCACTACAGGGATGCCTTAAAAGGCTAGGAATGGAACCACCATATGATCCTACTATCCTAGTCCTTGGTATTTATCCTAAAAAATTAAAATCAGCATACTATAGTGATAACATGCATAACAATGTTTACAGCAGCATAATTCACAATAGCCAAGGAATAGAACCAGTTTAGGTGCCTGTCAACAGATAAATAGATTAAAAAAATGTATATATACACAACACAGTTTGTGAGTCATAAGAATGAAATCATATCATTTGCTGATAAATGGACAGATGTTAAGAACATCATGCATGCTAAGTGAAATAAGCCAAACTCAGGAAGTCAAGAGCCCAATGTTTTCTCTCATTTGCAGAAGTTATAGAGAAATAAGACATTTTTAAAAAAGGAAGGGGAGAGGAATATAATGAAAAGAAAAAGAACAGAGGAGAAGATGAAGGGGACTGAGGAGAAGGGAGGAGGAGTATGTAAGGGGAGCAACTGAAGAATCGAAGTAACTGAATTATGCTATGTGCATGGATGGATATATCACAATGATTTCTACTTCTATGTAGATCTATAACGACCAACTTTAAAAAACAATACATGGAAGCAAAACTAGTACAACAGAGGAAGGGGACCAAGGGGAGGGAAGAAGGGAGGAGAAGGGAAGTATGGGGAATTGAGAATGAGCTAAGTATGCTATATGCATTTATGATTATGTCAAAATGAACCCCACTATTATGTACAACCATAATGCACTAATAAAAACAAACAAAAATAGAAAAATAGATAAAAAAGTAAGATGGCAAAACTCCTCAAAGTAATTGATGGATTCAATATAATCCTTATCAAAATTCCAAAGGCCATTTTTGCAGAAATGGAAAAGCTGATTCTCAAATTCATGTGGAATCCAAGGAACTCTGAATAGCCAAAACAATATTAAAAAGAAGAATGAAGTTTGAGTACTTATATTTCCCAATTTCAAAACTTATTATGGTATTGGCATAAGACTATGACATATAGACCAATGGAATAGAAATAAGAAACCAGAAATAATCCATGGCCAATTGATTTTCAACAAGGGTGCCAAGGCCATTCAAGGGAGAAAGAATATAAAAATTACCTCAAAATGTAACAAAGACCTCAATATAAAAACTAAAACTATTTAACTATTATAAGAAAACATAGGGATAGATCTTCATGACCTTGGGTTTGGCTGAAAGTTTTAGATATAACACCAAAAGTACTAGGAACAAAAACAACAAAGACAAATTGCACCTCATCAAAATTAAAAATGTTTCTGAATTAAAGAAAAATAAAGAATATGAAAGATCTATTTTAATTGCTTCCTTCACCCCACTAATGAAAGAGAGATTCCTATCCCAGAGTTATGGGGTTGGTTGAACACTTAACACTTGACACTGGACAAATGAGATTGGTCACAGACTATGAGTAACTTGTACTCCCAGCCTGGGGAACAGACCACCACATGCCATGCATGGGACTGGACTTGGGAAGAGTGAACAACCGGGATGCAATGGTATGAGTGTGTTGGAAACTTGATCTTTTTTTTTCTTTTTTTATAAATTTGTTTATTTTATTTTATTTTATTCATATATTTTTAGTTGTAGATGGGCACAATAGCTTTTATTTATGTATTTTTATGTGGTGCTGAGGATTGAGCCCAGTGCCTCACATTTGAGAGGCAAGTACCACTGAGCTACAGCCCCAGCCCTGGAAACTTAATCTTTAAGACAACAGCATTGTAAGGTGAGGCCTTTTGGGAGGTGATTTAGTCATCAGGGCTCTGCCCTCATGAAAGAATCAGACATTTTAAAGCAGCTTGATGGACAGAGTTTGGTCCTCTTACATCTCTTCTGTCTCTTTTATGTGAGGACGAGACATTCCTCCCCTCTGAAGGATTCACCAAGAGGGCATCATATTAGAAGCAGAGAAAGCAGCCCTCACTGGACCATGAACCTGCTGCCATCTTGATCTTAAACTTCCTAATCTCTAGAGCCAAGAGAAATAAATTCTAATGTTTATAAACTATACAGTGTATAGTATTTTGATAGAGCAGCATGCTCAGACTAAGACAGAGAGTCTATCTAGACAGCTAAGTTTTATAGTATTAAAATGTAGAGACTACCCCTGCTTCAGCAGGAGGATGTGATTGGTATATTTTAGTGATTTCCCAGCTGGCAGGGAACTTAAATGCAGGGCCATTCAGAAGTCCTCATAGTCTTCACTAGACATCAAGGCAGTATGTAATAATGACCTTCATTTAGGCCTTAAACTGTAACAAAATCCCACAGATTGGGAGAAAATATTTACAAATCATACATCTGATAAGGGTCTAATATTAATACATAAAGATGTCAGGCCACTTAACAAAAATGAGACAAACCAATTAAAAAATGGGCAAGGGCTGGGATTGTGGCTCAGTGGTAGAGCATTTGGCTTGCATGCGTGAGGCACTGGGTTCCATTCTCAGCACCACATAAAAATAAATAAAGATATTGTGTCCATCTACAACTAAAAAAAATATTTTTTAAAAAATGGGCAAAAGATTTGAATAGAGATTTCTCCAAAGAAGATATTTGAACATCCAGTAAACGCATGTAAATCTAAAAACATCATTATTCAGTAAGGAAATATAAATAAAAACAAAGCAAAACAAAAGATACCACATCACATCTAGAAATATAAAATGGCACAACTGCTAGGAAAACAGTTTGATGATTCCTCAAAAAGTTAAATACAGAATTACCATATGATTCAACAATTTTATTAGCAGGCATATACCCAAAAGAACTGAAAATGGGTACTCAAACAACTATATGTAAACATTCATAGCAACAGTATTCACAATAGTCAAAAGGTGAAAATAACCCAAATGTCCATCAAGAGATGAATGAATAAACAAAACATGGTATATACACTGAATGGAAGATTATTTGACTATAAAAATGAATGAAATACTGATTAGGTTATAACATGGATGCATCTTGAAAACATTATGCTAACTGAAAGAAGCCAGAAACTAAAAGGTCACATACTATATGATTCCATGTATATAAAATATCGAGAATAGGAAAATATGTAGAGACAGAAAGCAGACTGGTGGTTGCCAGGGGCTGATGGAAGGCAGGGGTTAAGGAGTAACTGCTTAATGGATACGGGGTTTTCCTTTGGAGTGATGAAATTGTTTTAGAATTAGACAGAGATTGAACAACACTGCAAAAGTACTAAATGCCACTAAATTATATACTTTAAAATCTTGAATTTTATGTTATGTGAATTTCATCTCCACTTTTAAAAAATGAAAGGCAAAAAACTCAGGTTCTCAATTTCATTTGTTTTTGAAACGGAAAAGAACACTGGGCTCCAAATCAATCACAACACTGAAAAGGGCACTGGTTTAAAGTATACATGTGTTTCTTAGCTGAGATCCTTGGTGGACCAGATATGGACTTTTTCCTTAATCTCTCAGAGGACTGGTTCTCACCCCCTTTTGTGGATACCAAAATCTGAGATTTTCAGGTCTCTTTATAAAATGGCATTGTATTTGCATATAACATACGCAAAGCCTTCCATATACTTTACTCTCCAAATACTTATAATAGTAATGCAATGTTACTGCTATATAAATAGTTGTGTGGTATTATTTAGGGAATAACAAGAAATTTGTTGTACATGTTTAGCACAGACACATTTCTCCAGTGCTTATTTCTAGTATAATGTTGGCGGAATCCCTAGATGCAGAACCCACAGATACCAAGGGCTGACGGTAGTACTAAGTTCCTCCATTGGTGCCTACCATTCCTTTTTCCATTCTTCCACTTTACCTCTAACAGTGGTGCTACTAGCACTTTCCTAAGTATGCTTGAGGATATTTCATTTTTTTGTGCCACGAACAAACCATTCTTTCAACCTAAAATGTAATTCTTAACCTTAACTGCACATTAGAATCACTTCAGAAGTTTTGAAAAAATACCTAAAATGTGGGCCCTATCAACTGGAGCACAATTTCTGGGGAAAGGACAGGAATCTGGGGATCAGATCATTTTTAGAAGCTCCCCAGATGACTTTAATATGCAGCCATGATGAGAATGAGGTTATTCTATAACCTCATTCTATATCCCCTTTCCTTTAGCCTAGTGTGTGGTGTTTTCTAAACTCCAGTTATTCACACATGAGCATGAATCTGCAAATTTAGTGTTCTTCTAGAAATTTAGCCATTTACTTCAATTTTAAATTATCAAAAATTGACAATAAAAATCTGTTTATTAAATATCTGTGTATTTTTCTGTAGTGTTGCTCTTTTTTTCATTTTCATATTGGTCATTTTGCTTTGTCTCTTCTGTTTCTAAATTAACCCCCCTTAAGTATTTATCAATTATCTAGCTGTTTTTAGGTCTAGAACTTTTGCCTTTACTATTTTGCCCAGTGCACAATTGTCCATTTAATTTCCACTTTCATCTGTATTATTTGCTTCCTTTTACTTTCCTAGGGTGCCATTGACTTTCTTGTGTGGCTTTAGATAGAGAATTAAATGATCTGTACCTTACAAACTTTGACATGCTACATTCTCATTATCGTTCAGTTTAATTTAAATTTCCTTTTATTTGAAATGTTTTGAGGCCCAGCCTAACCACTTTTGGTGTATGTGTCATGTGTACCAGAAAAAGTGTATCCTAAAACCTTTTGATGCAATATTCTCTATATGTGCTTAGGTCTACTTTTTAAATTGTACTATTCATGTTTTTTAAATGATTTTTTGCTTGCTTCTTCTAATAGTTAATGAAAGAAAATTTAAAGTCCTCTACCATTAGATTTCCTTGTAGTTGTGAATTTTTGTGTATGTGTCTGAAGTTATATTTTTAGACAGATTAATATACATATTTAGAATTGACTGTACTGTTATAAAATGCCCCACATTATTTAAATTCCTTAAATTTTACTTTGTCTAATATTAGTATAGTTATGTTAGCTTTCATTTGGATAATATTTCTTTATATATTCTTACTTTTAATATTTCTGTGTTCTTCTAATTGAAGTACCTCTTGAAAGTAGGTTGAATTTACTTTTTTATTTAGTATGACAATATTTTTAAGAGTATCGATACCATTTTATTTAATGTAATTACATGATAAATTTGGGTTTAAATCTGCAAATTTACTATTTGTTTTCCATTTATCCAACAGAAACAGAAATCATGTTTTTTATTTAATGTTCACTTTTCTTTCTTTTCTTGCCTTCCATTAGATGAATCAAGTATCATTTATCTCCTCTACAAAATTTTGCTTGCACTGAACAGCTCTTTTAGTGGTTATGAGATTACAACACGCATCCTTGATTTATGAGAGTATAACATAAATTACTTTCTTTACCACTGTCCAAGCAAAGTTAGGATATTTAGATTACTTAAATTTCATTTACTCCTTCCCATCTTTTGCTTTAGAACCATGCATTATGATTCTACATATACTTTATGTATGGGTGTCACATATTCAGTAAGACATTACTAATTTGTTTCATAGTCAAAATTAATTTCAATATACTAATATTTATCCTTTCTGTTGCTCTTTGTTCCTTTTTGTATGCCCATGTTTCTGAATTTTTTTTTTTTTTTTTTTTTTTTTTTGGGTACCAGGGACTGAACTCAGGGGTACTTGACCACTGAGCCACATTCCCTGCCCTATTTTGTGTTTTATGTAGAGACAGAGTCTTACTGAGTTGCTTAGGGCCTCGCTGTTGCTGAGGCTGGCTTTGAACTCACGATTCTCCTGTCTCAGCCTCCCAAAGTGCTGGGATTACAGGTGTGCCCAAACGCTCCTGGCTGTTTTTTCTTCAGTATATCCTTTTGTGTAGGTATGTTGGGGTGAATATCCTCAGTTTTGATTATCTGAAATGTCTTTATTTTGCCCTTATTATTTTTTTTAATATTTATTTTTTAATTGTAGGTGGACACAATATCTTTATTTTTTTATTTTTATGTGGTGCTGAGGATCGAACCCAGTGCCTCCCGCGTGCTAGGCGAGCACGCTACCACTGCGCCATAACTCCAGCCCCTTGCCCTTACTTTTGAAGGATATTTTCACTGTGTATAGAATTGCAAGTTGGCAATGATATTCTTTTAATACTTTAAAACGTCACTGTATCACCTTTGTGCCTTAACTCATTTCTTCTGAGAATGTAGCTTTTGGTCTATCAGAAATCTTTGGATACTAACATGTCTTTTTCTCTTCAGTTGCTTTTAATATCTTCATTTTGTCTTGTGTTTTCATTCCTATGAATGTTTTCTGGATTGTTATGTTTTGTATTTAGTGCTTTCTGAATTTGTAAACTGATAATTCTTTGGTTAAATTTGAAAAATTCTCAATCATTATCTCTTGAAATGTGTTTACATTGTGCTTTTTCCGCCCTCCCTATGACCACAAATACATGTATATCAGACATTTCTATTGAGTCCTACATGTCTCACACTTAACATTTCATCCTCTCTGCTTTTGGTACTTTGGTCAGAATACAGATGTTCCTTGACTTACAATTAAGTTATCTTCCAATAAATCCACCATAAACTGAAAATATCACAAATTGAAAATGCATTTAATAAACCTACCAAACATTAATTACACTGTAGAGTATCACCTGTTACCCTCTTATTCTTGTGGCTGCCTGGCAGCGGCAGCTCACTGCTGCTGCCCAGCTCACATAAGGAGTATTACACTGCATATTGCTAGCCTGGGAACACATCAGAAATTAAAAATTCTAAGTACAGATTCTACTGCATGAATATTGATTTTTACACCATTATAAAGTGAAAAAATTGTCAGGTGAACTACTGTAAAGTAGGCATTATTCATATTTTCTACTACCCTATTTTCCAGTTTACTAATCAATCTATATTTCAGCTATGTTCAATTTGCTGCTAAGCCTTTTATCCATTTCTTGCTTGTCTCTCTGACAAATCTTTTAATCATTTCACTTACTGAGTGGCAGGCAACAAGTATTATGAATATTTACAGAGCATATGACATTTGTCCTCACAAAAGTAAAAGTAGAATAAATGAGTAAGTATTGTTAACATCAGCATTTTTTGGAAGTGTAGGACTTGAACCAGTAGAATCTAAATGAATAACTACATTTTATTTAAAAGACATGGAGTCTACACCCATACCACCCTGAATGCACCCCATTTCGTCTGATCTCGGAAGCTAAAAGAAATGGAGCACTTAACAAAAGTTTTATAAAAATTGCCAGATTTAGGTCACCTTTTATATTTTTTAATATACCCCATGTTTTATCTAGGCTTGATTTTTAAAATGTGAAAAAAAAGGACACTTACTCTCTCTCCTTTTCAGTCAGCTTGTCATTGATATTATCTTTGATTGTTGATCTAGACCCCTTATGAATTATAGGATATCTGAGGGGCACTTGTAGGAAAAAGGAAATCATGGAGACCAAATGTGCAGTGTAACCAAGGGCAACAGCAATGCTTCCATCATCTTTTGCTGTAAATTTGAAAGCAGAGGAAAAGAAAACAACCATTTACCTTATAAATGTAGCTATGAGATAATAATAAATCAATTTCAAAGGAGATCTTATGAAAATAAATGGCAAATAAAATATTACTTATCTAGATTATACAAATCTAAACACATTAGGCTTGAAATTTAATGTACTCTCTATATTTAAAATTCTCACTAATTAAAGTGATGATATTAACAGACATATACCTTAAGCAAGAGTTCTTAGTGTTCCCAAACATCTATTACTTCCTTTCTGAGCATTTTAAAGGAGGAATTAATGCTTGAGACTATTACATAATGTGAAAATTAGTTTCAATATAACACAATATATAATCATTTTATATATTATTCATTACAATTTTCTAGGCAATATAGTTGTAGTGTTGTGCTATTATGCAACGTTACTGATTCTGAAATGAAGGAAAACAGCATAGTACATCCTTATAGGATATGTTTACTTATGTAAGACAGTGTTACATGAATAAATTTGTGATATTTGAGATGGACTAAAGGAGAAAAATATTTTATTTATTTATTTTTGGTACCGAGGATTGAACCCAGGGATGCTCTAACATGAGCCACATCTCCAGCTCTTTTTATTTTTTATTTTGAGACAGGGCCTCGCTATGTAGTTTAGGGCCTCACTAAGTTGCTAAGGTTAAGCTTTGAACTTGCAATCCTCCTGCCTTAGCCTCTTGGGTCACTGGGATTACAGGCATTTGCCTGGCAGGATAAAAATATTTTAAACAGTAAAAGTGAAAGGTCAAAAACTTAGTGAGGCCCTCAGCAACTCAGTGAGATCCTGTCTCTAAATAAAATACAAAAAAGTGATGGGGATGTGGCTCAGTGGTTAAGTGTCCTTGGGTTCAATCCCCAGTGTGTGTGTGTGTGTGTGTGTGTTTGTGTGAACCCCACACTGTTTATATGCTAACTTTTGTGTCATACAGTTAAACACACGCATGTAGCTTTTTAAAAGCACAGATAAATTACATTTTAAAACTTATTATCCAGATTTCTGCCCCAACCTATCAAGTGATAAATGATGATTCAGGCACAGAACTCAGAATACTGCAACATAAAGTTTTGAACTCCTCCAGAAGGAAGGAAAAAGTAACTGGTATATAGTATTACTAAAATAAGTTAAAAAGTGCACGTGTGTGTGCACGCGCACACACACACACACACGTGCATGCACATACACTCATATTATACAATCTGAACTAGCCCAGCTGCCAAGAGAAGAAGGGCTGAAATGATTGAGATGAACATGGCTTGACCATTCCCCTCAGTTCTAAGGGCACCTTCAACTTCAATTATTAATAATACTTTTCACATTCCTTTGTATTTATACTTAATTATCTATGCTCTGCTTTCCTATGGTAAGGACGTCACTACAACCATCCATTACTCAGCGAATTTTCTACCCTTGCTACCATAACAGACTGTTGAGTTCTCTTTGATCATCCTACAAAAACAGGTTACTTTTACGACCATATATTTTTCTTCTGTCCAGAATCAAATGTAGTGCTTTATATTTGAAAATCATTCATTCACCAAGAATTACTAAACTGGGCATCTTTTTAATGCCATTTCATTCATTTTACAGATAAAGTGAGGCTCAACGAAATTAAGGAAGCTGTCCAAAGTAGGAAAGGTAGTAAATAAGTTGGCCTGACACCAAATCCTTCATCTTTACTACTACCATATCAGTTCTACCATCCTGTCTCAGAACTTTAATGTTAAAAAACTAATATGCAATAATTTAACTTGGGAGCTTGAAATGTGCCAAGCTTATGAAATGCATGTACTTAACTTTATACTTTTCTAGTAAGGGGAAAAAATACACAAAAGGTCTAAGTACTCAATGACTCATATAGTGCTTGACAGAAAGGGGGCTTTTCAATCTGTTTGCCATTCTCTCAAAACAAACTTGTGAAAAAAAAATCAAATGATATTCATTTGAACTGACCACTAAGTCATGTCCTCACTAACTAGAATTCTAATGATTTTTAGAAACCATGTCCTTTTGCCTCAGCACCTCCCACGAACCTTGATTAATATTACAAGACTGTGCTTCCATCAAAGGCAGTACGTTGTGTACTGCCTTAGAAACTAAAATTATGAATTCATATCCTTTAATATCAGAGGTAGGAGAAATTGTAGAAATCAGTGAGTCTGACACTATCAACTTAGAGAGGAGAGAAATGAGGTCCAGGGGGAATGGCTTGGTCAAAGTCATACAGGTAAAAATCACAGTGATAAAAGTGGGAGAACTGTATCCACACCTCAGACTATCTCTGCTCCCAAATACCTAGGTATGGAGGCACAGCTGGGACTGTGAGTTCTTTCCCAGGTTGCTGACACCTGCTTCCTACTTTCTGTAAAGAACAGAGTTTACCAAATTAAAAATAGTTCTAAGAGTAAAAGGACTTGGTCTTTAAGAATCCTCTTCAGAAGGGAGAGAGGAAGAAGAGGACTTAGAATAAAGAAGGATAGTACTATGCAAAATTGGGACTTTCCTTTGTGTGCTTTATTCGAGGTTTTTCCTTTCCGATATAACCTGACAGAAAAGGATTTAAAAACCTCAAGAAAGCAGCAAGAATTCTCTTCATTTGTTTTCCACGTAGGTCAAATGCAAACTATGATTGTTTTTAAAAAATCTACCCAGTGCTAAACCTTCAAGCATCTATCTATACTTTTTTCTCATATTACAAAGGGGCCATGCTAGAGAATTACATTTGCATATTTTCAGACTGTACACACATCTTTCTCAAAAGAACAAAGAATTGTTCTTTTAAAATCACCTCCCCCAATTCACAAAATAATTTTGCTTAAATTTAAAGATAAAATGGCATCTCTAAGAGAAGCCTATACATAGAAATCTAAACCCAAAAGGAAATAGCAAACAATGAAAATTAAATAATACTGGCAGTCTGCTTTGATTCAGGTTATTCGCACTCACCATTGTTGCCACAAGACTCCCCACGCCACCTATTAAAAACCCTAGGTTGTTTCCCATTCCAGGCCATAGTGCTCCATCACAGCCTCACTGTTAAACACTGCGGTGTTGGATTTCCAATATTGAGGCTTTATATTAAAAAGCATTTTAAAAGGACCACGGGTGAAGCATTACAGGACTCAAGGGTATTGCAATACCCTCAAAAGGAAAACCACCTCCTGGTAGGGAAGTCACTTTCATCACCCCAAGACCACTGAGCCTCCTGTGGGAAAATGTGAGCTCATGTGGTTAATTATGGCTATTGCAGGCCGTGCAACCTCAGATGTCACATTCTGTTGCCAATCACTTTAGCTAAAAAACCAAAAGGTTTAAAGTTTCTAGCATTCCAAGATCTGAAAGACTTTTTACCTGCCAAAGCCAAAACATGACCCTCTGGGGTGTACTTTTCCAGTAAGCATTAATGACGTCCGTAACACCTAATGCAGAGCAGAGGTTTGTGTTTCTTACACTGCTCTGGGGGTTGGAAAGGTCACAGATGATAGTTTTGTTGGTGAGAAGAAGTTGGAGGGGGAGTGGAGGTCCAGGGAGGAACAGGAATGAACTGTAAGATTCAGGTATGTAAAAAAGATACTAATTCAAACAACGTTTTCAGGGACATAAAAACAAAACAAAAGCCCATATTTCCTCATAATAAATATTTCTGACTTGTTTTTTAAATATAGGAAGCCACTCAAGCTGCAGCTGTTGTGTAATTTTTATGACAATAAATTCCACAAACACGCAATAGCCATGACAACATAGATTAGTTCAAATGTTCCTTTGATTTATATGTTGGACAAACTATTAATATTCAAATGCATCCAAGTACAATAAGTGATCTAAAAGCTCTTACCATCCTGCCTTCCCAATCACTGAGGCAGCTGATTTGTTAAGGAACCAAGCACCCACTGATCCAGACAGGACAAAATACTTAAGACTCTAATCACTGCCACAGCATCTATGGAATCAGTCCATGTTCTCAATGAGACACTGTTTGACATATGGACTCTCCTTTCCAAGAAATCATGCCTGCATAAAGGGATACAGACACAGAAGGAAATCTGGGTCTCATTACCACAAAAGGCTCTCGTGTTATGGATTACTTAAAAACACACGCAAAAACATTGTTTTGTTTTTTTGTTAAGCTAAACGTCTTAGCCAATGGAACTCAGATGAATACCCTTCACAGACAGTTTTCTTCCATTGTGTCCAGTTCTCTTTGTCATACTCTAACAAGAACTTACCCATTTAGAAAAGCACAATGAATGTTGTGTTGGGCCCCTATGTTGGAGTTTCCCAAACAGTTTCAACCTATGCCGTATAAAGTCTATCCAGGAAAAGTCTCATGAAACAGCACAGGAGTAACCAGTTTGGAGTTCCTTCACTACAGTGTCTCCCAGAATGCAGCTGCGATAGAATACTAAAAAGTTGTCAGAGCTTAGAAGAGGTTACTATTCAAGGCAAAGAAGGAAATGACATCATGGCAGGAATAATGTAGACCTTAGAATCAGGCATAGCTGTGATAACTTTAGCTTTATCACTGGTCAGTATGAGTCCTTGTAAAAAATCAATCTCCCTGGGCCTCAATTTCTTGTCTTTAAAAAAAAATCTAGAGTAATTTCTTTCTTCACAGAAGGCATTAATTCTCATAATTATGAGATTAAAGTAATAAATGTTATAACATCATGCATGATGTTCCAAGTTACCATATTTCTACTCATCCAACCTAAAATGTCCTCCCATGCTTCTTTCCCCAGGGGAACAGCTGTCTCTTAAGACAGCTCAAGTATCATCTTCTCTATAAAGTTTTCCTCATCCCCTCATGGTAGAAC
Source organism: Geosciurus inauris (assembly GCA_004024805.1). Taxonomy (NCBI): domain Eukaryota; kingdom Metazoa; phylum Chordata; class Mammalia; order Rodentia; family Sciuridae; genus Geosciurus; species Geosciurus inauris. Next base: position 234,781 of record PVHX01000710.1, read on the forward strand.
TGATTATTCCTATTTCTCTGAGTCCCATGTATTGGGTATAACCCTCTAAGTGCCTAACATAGACTATGGTTTGAATAAATATTTCTTGACTAGTTTGATTACAAATCTAATGCCCTCAATAAGACTACTATCTCACTAAGGTTGGATCAATGTCTTAATTCTCTTTATTATCAGCACTCGCATAGCAGATAAGAAACAGGCACTCAACACATTTACTGTACTGAAGTACCTTGCAGAATGCCAAGATTAAGATTTTAAAGTCCAATACTACTATATATGCTTCTTAAAATTGGTCATAGGAAATGAACAGGACCTTAGCATACAATTAAATATTTATTTTATCTCCCATTTCATTTTTCAGCAACTTCACTAAAAAGTTACACTAATTTTTTAAAGGTTAGAGAATTAATTAGGGCTTAATTGGGCATTCTAAGTGTAGATGGCTATAAAAGCTATGAAAAATTAGGAAACAAGGCACTTGAAAGAAAAGAAAAATAGAACCAAGAACCCTCAAACTCTGAGTAGATTAAAGTAACAGACCACCACTACTGCTATCCCTGCTTCCCTTACTACTTCTTCAAATCATTCTGTACTTAGCAGCTAGAGTGACTGCTACAAACATGGCTCAGCTCATGTCATGCCCCTTCTTGAAACCCTGCAGGCATTGCCACTTCATTGAGAATAAAATAGAACTTCCTTAGTGTGGCCTCCAGGTCCTAGAGGACCTCTCCTTCCAGCTCTTAAAGAACTCTTCCCCTTGTTCACTGTGCTCCAGCCACGCAGGTCTAGAAGGTTTGGTCTTTCCTGTCCTTCATTCCTTTCCTCCTCTCTCCTTTTCAATGAATTCCATTATATTTATTGCGTATCTCCTATCTGAAAAGCTCCTTCTAATGTCATCTCATTGCATCAACACTATGGATTAGAGATATAAATATCACCTCATTTTACAGGTAAAGAAATTAAGCTGAGAGATTATGTGATTTACCTAAACTCCGAGTCTTTTCTCCCATGCCCCTGGCCCAGGGTCTTTTTCAAACTTTTTCAGGTATGTCAAACTCATGCCTCCTCCACCATGACTTTTGTACTTACTGCCCTCTGTTCTAGGAATACCCCAAGCTGTAGTATAGTTGGCTCCTTTCAGTCTTTAAAATTTCTGTTAAATGTTTCTCTTCAGAGAGTTCTTCTCTGATTGCTTTATTTTTTCCTGTATTGCTCTTATTCTTTATATTACTTGATTAAATGCTTATTAATTATTTTCCTATTTATTGGTCTGCTTCAGTAGGCTGTTTATTCCATGAAGGGAGAGAATATGTTTGCTTTTTTCATTATTATATCCTCAAAATTCAGCATAGTGCCTGCCATAGAGGTGTTCAATAAATATTTTTTTGATGAACGAATGAGGAAAATGATGTGCCATGGGCATCAAGAAGCCACAATTCTGCCCAAAATTAGTACCAAAGCACATTTTCTGGGACCTATAGAGGTTTGAGGACAATGATAAACTGGTAAATCCCAGCTCTATCACCACCTAGCTCTGTAGTTTGAGCAAGTCACTGAATACCACTTTCCTTATAGTCTTTCTTCGGTTTTGTGAGGATTAAAAATAAGGCAAAATCTTATGCTTTTACAAATATTGGTATATCTTATTTTTCACAACAATCATGTAAGACAGGTAGGATATAATATGTTCATATTATTGATTAGGAAATCAACTCAAAGGTTACATACAAGACTTGCTCCAAACTACATGGTTTATGGAAGGGGAACCAGGAATTAAACAAAGGTTTTCCAATTTGTGGTTTACCACTCTCCTTACATCATGTCCCAACTACTTCTTGTAAGGGCTGACTGAAGAGGATAATTAATTAAAACAGTCTTAAATGTTAAAGGACCACAAATAGTAATAGTGTCTTTAAAGGGAAATGGAAGAAAATCCTGATCAAAACTAGTAAGGCTCCCTTCTTGAATAACTATCCAAAAAGGTTTAATATGTTAGCTTTGGGAATAATTTATAAAGATATTTAGTAGGTCTCAAAGCATTGTTTATACTAAGGGAAAAGAACTCACTTTGAGAATCTCTTTTCCTTGGCATATTTGGTGAAATTAGAAAATAGAAAAGATTTTAAAATGTACGAATTATTATAAATCATACTCCATAACACCTCTGTGGTAAAAGGAGAGAAATGATAGTACAACAAATTAAATCTATGGAAGTGGGAATGTCACAAAATTAAATTAGGAATACTTTTCAGGTTAGCAGGAATATAGCTTTGTAAAAAAACAGTACAGAGGAATGTTTATTTTGCTGCCAACCACACACAATTTTTCATGAAAATCAAATCAAAAGGGTAGGGAGATTATTTGTATTCTTAAGAACCCTATTCCCTGATTTGCTTGAAGCTCATTTAAAAATGATTTTCTTTTAAATTTCAAATACAAGGTTCAACAATTATTTTTCCACAATTAAACCTAATATTCTGTTATATCTTCCATTAGGGAATATGACCTATATACTTCTAAGTGGGAGGAGAAAGAAGGTTCAAAAACACTTACAGACAAAGTGCCAAACAAATAACATTTCAAGATAACTCTATCCTCATATATTACATACACCAAATCTTTAAAAGTAAAAAAGAAATAAAATACCTTGGAAGTCTTCAGAATTAGGCAACTTGACACCGCATACAAAATAATCCTTATGCTCATTCTGTGAATTTAACCAAAGAGTGAAATTAATTCTTTATATATATAAAGCAAAGAAACTCTAAGTCAAATCTCAAAGAATTTAACAGATCAGTGTTGACTCAAAGATAATGCCATCTTAGACTCCAAATATTATCATATCTGTTGAAACAAGATGATGAGTACATGATGATTTAAAATACTATCTTCCTATAGTTACACATACTTGAAATTTTCTATAATAAAATATTTAAGACATCATGGACAGAGAAAACCATGTAAAATTATTATAAAATATTTTCTGACTAGTTCATATCTATAAATGATTTAACAAGATTCTGTGAGCAAATTCAAATCCCATTCATTTTCTTCTCTGAAAATTAGTCTTTTAAATCAATTTTCATTAACAAGAGAACTATCAAATTTAACATATTCAGTTCTATAAAAAGATATTAGGGCTGGAATTGTGGCTCAGTGGTAGAACACTTGCCTCGCATGCGAAAGGCACTGGGTTCAATCCTCAGCACCACATGAAAATAAATAAAATAAAGATATTGTATCCATCTACAACTAAAAAAATATTTAAAAAAAAAATCTTTAAAAAAAAAAAATACTAGCTGGGCGCGGTGGTACAAGCCTGTAATCCTAGCACTCAGGGAGGCTGAGACAGGAGAATTGCGAGTTCAAAGCCAGCTTCAGCCACAGCGAGGCACTAAGCAACTCAGTGAGACCCTGTCTCTACATAAAACACAAAATAGGGCTGGGGATGTGGCTCAGTGGTTGAGTGCCCCTGAGTTCAATCTCTAGTACCAAAAAAAAAAAAAAAATACTAATTAGTTTTAGATGAATTTTACTTTTTGTATTTATTCTTAAGAAGCTTATTAAAAATATAACATCCAGTCACCCCAGGAATATCTTAAAGAACACCAACAAAAGTAAATTAACTAGCAATTATATTTTTAAGGCACTGCACATGCATCTCCAGGTAGATATCAGAAATGGTAGTAGTGGATAATCAGGTTAAGTAAAAAGATTATAAAGAAAACAATTAGGCATTTTTCTTTTTTTTTTAAACGTTTATTTCTTTTTTAATTGTAGGTGACAGAATATCTTTATTTTTGATTTTTATGTGGTGCTGAGGATCGAACCCAGTGCCTTATGCGTGCTAGGCGAGCACGCTACCACTGCGCCATAATCACAGCCCCAATTAGGCATTTTTCTATGATAAGCTATCTTATAACCAAACTGATGTTAAAAAACAAACAGTGGAGCCCAATGCTAACTAAGTATTAATTTGCATTTAAAATAGATACTAGCTAGCTCCTGAATAAGCCACAAGGAAGCATATGATTAGTGAGTTTTTCATTGAGAAGAAACTTCAAATGGAAATCATCTTTTCAAAAAGAAAAATCTTTTCAGAAAACATGAAACTTACCAAATCAATAGGGTAAATGTAGGAAAGCTCAGAAAGTAACTGCCTACAACGAATTGTCAACTGAGCATTAGTCTTCAGAAAGAGTTCTCTAATGAGGAAAGAAAAAAAGTACTTATTAAAAAATGTGATTGCAATTCACAATAGATAAGTTTTGGAACCAACCTAGGTATCCATCAACAGACAGATGGATAAAGAAAATGTGGTGATATATACACAATGGAGTTTATTCAGTCAAAGAAGAAAGAAGAAAACAGGAGGAGGAGGATAATGCAATTCTGTTATTTGCAGTAAAACAGATGAATCTAAAGAGCATCATGTTGAGCAAAATAAACTAGGCTCAGAAAGACAAGTGTCGTATGTTTTCTCTCATATGTGGAGGCTAGAGAGAAAAAAGGGACCTCATAAAGACCGAATGGAGACCATGAAGGTAGAGGAAGGCAACTGGGAGAGGGAAGAAGGGAGGGCAAAGATAGGGACTGGCAAATGAAATTAATCAAATTATGTTATGTGCATGTACACATGTCACAATAAAATCTACTATTGTGTATAATATGTACCAATAAAAATTTTTTTAAAAACATGCTTGCATGCTTTGTAATATTTATTTCTACATAATTAATGCAGAGAAAGATCAAATGGTCTATAGACTGCAGAAAATTAAGTAGAGGTACAATTAATACCCATGAGTCCTGAACTCTAATATCAATTAGGCTAACTACAAAATGAGGGCTATTGTGTATGTTAAGCAGCATGCTAAGGAATGTAAAGAGCACAAATGACAATCCACCGAGCTTCTAGTACTATATACCCAGAGCATCACAAATAGCTTTATTTATTACAACAACTTTAGTAGATTGATATTATTATACCCATTTATTAATAAGGAAACAAGATTTAGAGAGGCTGAGTAAACTGAGCAAGGTTTTATAGATATTATTTAATGAGGACAATTTGATTTCGGGAAAGATCCATAGAGTGTTTTCCAGAAAATAAACAAACAACAACAACAACAAAACTATTCTTTCCCTCACCACTCTGTGCTATAATTACCTCAAAATTTAACCTATTACAATGTTAGAAAAGTAACAACGAAGAACAAATAAGCAAATAGCTATAGTATGAAATGACCCAGCTCTTTTCTTGAACTAAGAAACATGACCAATAGGGCTGGGGATGTAGTTCAATGGCAGACAGCTGGCATGCAGGAGACCTTGGGATCCATCTCCAGCACCACACACACACACACACACACACACACACACACACACACACACACATATGACCAATGTACAAAATACTCATAAATTACCTGCTCAATTAAAACACATCAAAAATTTAAGAACCAAAATAATTTAGAAGAAACTGGAGATCCAAGTAAAATGGAAAAGGTGTAGAATCATGTGAAGAGCACTTTGGTATAGTATGAAATTCATGTGGCCTTTGCTCCAGGTTCCAATCACAGAGCACCTAAAGCCCTAGGAATTTTCTGAGTGATAGGAGTATTTTTTGTTATTCATTTAAGCCCACACTGATCATATCTAAGTTTATGACAATGAGGTGACTTAGGGTGGGGGGCACCTAGACAACCTAAGGACAGAACTGGTCACTAGAAAGACCAATTAAATAGAGGGCTGGAATTTTCAGTCCTGCCCACCAATCTCTTAACATGACAGTGGAGGAGTTCAAGGCTGAAAATTAATTTAAAACTTTTGAGCAAGATGATGAGCTTCCAAATTGTGGCGGTACCTCGAGGATGGCATACCAGAGCAGGCATAGAGCTTCCTTCATACCTTGCCCAACCCTTTCTCCCATGTGCCTAATCATTTGTATCCTTTATAATAACTTTTATAACAAATCAGGAAACCTAAGTGTTTCCCTGAGTTCTGTGAGCCACTCTAGTAAATTACAAATTAACCAAATCAGAGTAAGAGTCTGGGAAACCCAGTTAATTCAGAAGCACAGGTCACAATCTGGGGCTTGTGACTAGTATCTAATTAGGAGGAGGGGGAAGTCTTGTGGACTGAGTGTAGAAAGTTACATCTTCAGGCAGACAGTATCAGAACAATATTAAATTATAGGCACTTGATTGGCATTTGCTGGAGAATCTGGTATCAAATGTTGTATGTGAGAGTAGGAAAAGCACCGTTTCTCCCTCTACATAAATAACACTGAAGATTTAATGGGATCTAGTTCTGGCTTTGCTAGCGAGCTAGATAGTCAGTTCCTAGAGTTGCTTTCCTCTCTGCAAATTTGAGGATTAGGATAGATGGTCTCTATAGTTCTTTCTAGATCTAATATTCTTGAATCTTCAACTGTTAAAGGTTTCTTAGAAAAAAAACGCAGGATGGAAAGACTCTTGAGGAAAGTGAGTCAAGATAAGGAAAAGGAACTGAGGTGGCAATGAATTAATCATGAAACATGTTGGGAAAAATAAAAACTATCAGCATCATTCTATGTAGGGAGCACCTAAAATTAACTATAGTTGTATAACGACAATTTACTGAAGCCTGTATGAAAACTTAGCAAAAGAATCACCATAGTAAGAAGAAAAAAATATGGTAAAAATAGTATTTTAAGATGAGAGCGTCATGGAGGGAGGACTGTAATGGCAGAGAAATTGAGGATAGAGAAATTTTCTAAGTGCTGTTGAGGCAATCAAAATGAGTTATCATGAAGCAGGAGTAGGACAGACGAAACTGTTAAACAAAAAAACAACAAGCTCAACTGCACACAGATGACAGGAAGAAGATTCAAACATTATGCCATGGTACTGTGGCACAGAAAATTTAGAACAGTGTTTGTATCTCTGATAAACTCAATCCTCATAGCAATTTTTCTCAGTGTTGCATTTACCTTTTTGCAGTGCACTCCTTCCTCAACTCATTTAGGGATTCCTTCTGGAGTTGAAGCTTGAGGTGCTCAGCTGAAAATGCACTTCCTAGAAAGAGAGTTGAAAGGAGACAATCCCAGATTAACACTGCAGATAGAACTATTAAATCACAGCCACACAGGTAGAGGCCAGTCCCCTGACAGTGAGAGGAAAATAGAAAGAGCAAGAAGGCAAAGCAGGCGGGGCATAGAGGTCTGCAATTTTCACCTAGCCCAGCCCCTAGGCAGGAACCTAGCAGGAGTCTAAGACTCTCTATGTGTAATTTCTGGACTGATGAACAAGAAACTGATGAGATCTAAAAATTCAGACTTCGCTTAAGAAGAGAGTGGTTAATTTCTTTTCAACCATAAATACTATATAAGAACATTACTGAAAATACAAAATGTAAAACAGAAAAAATTACCTGCATTTTGATTACTATAATATAGTTCATAAATATTAGTAGCTTCCAAGAACTTTCATCTTGCTTTTTTAAAAAGATATATTTTAGTTGTCAATGGATTTATTTTATTTATTCATTTATTTGTATGTGGTGCTGAGAATTGAACCCATTGACTCACATGTGAGGCAAGCGCTCTACCACTGAGCCACAACCCCAGCACCTCATCTTGCTTTTAATACAAGTAGTTTTAGTGAAAATCACAGGCTATAGGAAATATGTATTCTGAATTTTCCATATTATGTCACGAGCATTTTTACATGTTGAAAGACAATCCAAAGTCATGGTTATATAAAATTTAAAATTCCATAGATGTGAATTTTAGGAATATTCCACATTTGATCTGCTACCCTCATATCCCAATCCCATTATAGAACATTTAATTGCTTAAGTGTTTGCTTTAGATTTCTTTTTTGAAAAAATAGTTTTAGTTGTAAATGGACACAACCTTTATTTTGTTTATTTAGTTTTTTTTTCTTTTTTAATGTGGTGCTGGGGATCGAACCCAGTGCCTCACGTGTGTAAAGCAAGTACTCCACCACTGAGCTGCCCAGCCCTTGCTTTAGATTTCTAATGTTAGTGTTCATGTTTATATCCCTGAATGTTGGTTTATATCAATTTTTGGAACCTCCCTTTTTGTAATCATAAAATCCTTTCGTATCTTCCTACTCTGAGAAAATAAAAGCCTCTTACATTCTTGACAGCCCAGGACTGATTACAACTCAGGAGGCCCTCAAACACAGAGAAACAGACTTAGACCTTAACACCATCAAGAGCCTTCCAACCAAGAAAAGCCCTGGACCAGACAGATTCTCAGCCAAGACGGATTCCTGGTCTAAGTATTTATATTGTACAAAACTAAATTATATTGAATTTAGTTTTGTGATCTGTGACTCGATAAGAAAAATCTCCTAAACTCTCTGCACACCTCCTCTTTCTAGAGAGAAGAAAGGAAACTGGATAACTGACCAAAATACACAGTTTGGATCTGTTATGGTTTGGATGTGAGGTGTCTCCCAAAAGCTCACTTGTGAGACAATGCAAGAAGGTTCAGAGGAGAAATGATTGGGTTGTGAGAACCTTAACCCAAGCAGTGAATTAATCCCCTGATAGGGATTAACTGAGTGGGGAAAAAAGGCAGATAGGGTATAGCTGGAGAAGGTGGGGCTTTGGGGTACATATGTTGAATCTAGCAAGTAGGGTCTCTCTCTCTGCTTCCTGATCTTCCTATACGGCACTTCCCTCTACCACACGTTTCCACCATGATGTCCTGCCTCACCTTGAGCCCCAAAGAATGGAACCTACTGTCTATGAACTGAGACCTCTGAAACTGTGAGTCCCCCAAATAAACTTTTCCTCTTCTAATATTGTTCTGGTCTGGGTCTTAGTTGCAGTGGCAAAAAAGCTGACTAAAATAGGACCTTAACATCAAATCCACCAATGTAAGCAGTTTTACCACGTATTTCTAAACACTCTTCTCATTTCTCAACTTTAAAATCCACCAAGTGGAAAACTGGCCCCCAAAACAACTTGATAAAGGAACACCACTTATCTTCTTTAGCCCTTAATATAATCCCTCCCAGACTTTTACCTTAATGATTTTATAAGTCATTTAGGTTGACACCCACACCCACATACTTTCAATACACAAGTCCATGAATTCTTCTACCACTATAAAAATCTGCAATATTACTCTTCATTCCAAATACATTGGCTGCCTCAAATCTAACAGTGGCAGCAAAACCACAAAAAGGGATCAAAGATCTGGGCTTCAAAATAAAAATGTGTTTTCCTCAGTTTTGAAGACTGTTTAGAGTATGTAATTACATGACTAAAGGATAAAATCCTTGCAAATGCGATTAAAAATATAAAAAAATTTCTAAACAGCTAACAAATAAGTTAAAATGTAAACAAAAGATAAATGTGAATGAAAAATATAGGTATTTCTTCTTTGTAGGTCTTGTAGAACTTGGCTAAGAATCCGTCTGGTCCAGGGCTTTTCTTGGTTGGAAGACTCTTGATGGTATCTTCTATTTCCTTGCTTGTAATTGATCCGTTTAAGTCGGGAATGTCCTCCTGGTTCAGTTTGGGTAGGTCATGTATCTCTAGAAATTTATTGGTGTCTTCAGGGTTTTCTAATTTACTGGAGTATAGATTTTCAAAATAGTTTCTAATTATCCTGTGTATTTCAGCAGAGTCTGTTGTAACATTTCCTTTTTCATCACAAATTTTAGTAATTTGGATTTTCTCTCTCCTTTTTGTTAGGGTGCATAAGGGTTGTCAATTTTATTTATTTTTTCAAAGAACCAGCTTTTTGTTTTGTCAATTTTTTGAATTGTTTCCTTTGTTTCAATTTCATTGATTTCAGCCCTGATTCTAATTTATTTCCTGTATTCTACTTCTTTTGGTGTTAGTTTGTTCCTCTTTTTCTAGGGCTTTGAGATGTAGTATCATGTCATTGATTTGTTGACTTTTTTTTCTTTGAATATATGAGCTTAATGCAATGAACTTTCCTCTTAGCACTGCCTTCATAGTGTCCCAGAGATTTTCATATGTTGTATCAGAGTTCTCATTTACTTCTAAGAATTTTTTTTATCTCCTCCCTGATGTCTTTCTTCTGTTACCCATGCATCATTCAATAGCATATTATTGAGTCTCCAGGTGTTGGAGTAGCTTCTTTTTTTTAAACTGTCATTAATTTCTAATTTCATTCCATTATGGTCAGATAGAATGCAGGGTAGTATCTCTATTTTTTTGTATTTGTTAAAACTAGCTTTGTGGCATAGCATATGATTTATTTTGGAGAATGATCCATGTGCTGCTGAGAAAAAAGTATATTTGCTTGTTGAAGGATAGAATATTCTAGATATGTCTGTTAAGTCTAGATTATTGATTGTTCTATTGAGTTTTGTAGATTCTTTGTTTAGTTTTTGTTTGGAAGATCTTTACTATATCAATGGATCATTGGAGAGAAAGAAAGCGAATGCACATAACTGGTTCACCATTTTCTAGCAGTGCTTTCTGAAATGCCTGGCCCTGCCTAGGCATACATCAATGTTCTACTCTGCTAAGAAAGATGGCCCATTTATTTAGAAGGAACACAAGTCACATGTTATAATTTTAATAAGCCAATGTCAGTGTTGGCACCTGTAAATCTAATAGCCAAGAATATGAATGTTGCTTCCATGAACAAAAGAAAAAGCAGACTTTTCAGGTTCTCTCTCACCACAGTTTGATTTCAGATTGGCCAATGGCCAGCTTCTGTCAAAATTACAGTTAAAGCTAATAAGCTGTCATCTTCTGGTTTTCCAAATCAAGTCAGATAACCAAAAAATAATGTACCTGGACTTCTTTAGCTTCTCTTCCTACTAAAATGCCTTTTTTTGTATTGTTTATGATGCTGTCCTTCTCAAGGGTTAATAGATATTTCTCACTGTGACTTGCAAAATTATAATGAACTATATTTAATATGGTGTACATAATTAACAGTGTATTAAATTCCTCTCAGAATCTAGTATTAAGAGAATAGGTTTCCTCCCTTTAAATAACTGGTAAATTTCCTTTAACAGGCAATGTGAAGCAACTGATACCTTTTACACTGATACAACTGGCTTGACTGCTGAGATCAGAGCTAATTTTAGTTCTTAACAGGTAGATCATATGGGGCCAGTACACTGAGGTTAGAAAGCCCATGGACTTAGGAATCGGATCTGGATTGAAATTCTACCTACTTCCAAGACTGTAGACTAGTCTTAATTTCTCTGAGTTTCACCTTCCTTCTACGTAAAATGGGAATCTGACTTTTATTCAATATTCTCTGTGATGGCTCCCATGAAGTTCCAAGTGGGTAGAGAAAACTACATAACTTGTTTGATTTATTTTACTTTAAAATAATAAACATAAACATAAATAGGCACCCTTTCCAGAAATCCTATTACAATTCCCTAATGGTCTGCTTTCCCACTGTTAGAGATGACCACTCCCCACAGTCAGTAAGCCTTCAAATAAGAGCAGAATGATCTCACTTCACACTATACTGAAAATAAATAAAGAAAGGATTTCTTCAGAATTTTCCCCATCATTGATAATGTACTTGTCCTAGGCTGTTTTTTCAGCTTTGTCCCCCCCCCCCCATTCAATGGATAAGGCAAATATTTCCTTCTCATTTCAATCCCATCTCATACGACGCTAATACATTATGTTCCAGCTACCGTGCCTCTTTTTAATTCCACAGGCCATGCCCTCCCTTCCCATATCCAGGCCTTTTCACTTCCTGGTCTACTTGTGTTGTCCCCTCACACCTTATCTTGAATGACTGTCCTTAACTAAACTTTTCCTGAGCAATTTCTGTTAAAAAATAAAAAAGGTCCTCCATAGTTACCCTCCATAGTACCCAACTTGTTTCTAATACTTTGTCACAATCTGATATTAATTAGTATATTGTACTTATCACAACTAATACTATCTAGTTTATTGTTAGTTGCTTATTGACTATCTCACTCACTCCTAAAATTGGAAATCTCAATTCCTTCCTTTTTTCACCTACTTCTCCTCTAGTACTTACATTGTTGAATGGTTCAACCATCCAGAAAGTTGTCCAAACTACACATTAGAAGCTATTCCAAGTTTTCTCTCTTCTTCTCTATTCCAAACCAGTAAGCTATTAACAGTAGAATCTTTCATCTAAATATCTCTTGAATCTATATCCTTTCTCTTCTCTTTATAGAACTAATTTGCTTATATTTTAATTATATACTGCTTAGCTTATTGAAATAACTTCCTAACTGGCAATTCTCTACCCTCAACTAGGCAAATTTTCTAAAACATACATTAGAATATACTTAGAAGGTGTACTCTGTATTGTATTCATCAGTATAGTCTAATCCACTCTTTGAGAAATTTACATGTAATTTTAATACATCTCCAAATCTTTTAGAGAAAGTTCATTTGAGGGTGGAATTTTATGATTTAGGTATGAGGTGTCCCCCAGAAGTTTATGTGTGAGTCAATACAAGAACATTCAGAGGTGAAATGATCCTGTTATAAAAGCCTTAACCTAATCAATGTATTGATCTACTTGAGTGGATTAACTGGGTGATGACTGGAGACAGACAAGGCAAAAGGAAGTGAGTTACTAGGGGTGTGACTTTGGGGCTTATATTTTGTCCTTATTGAGCAGAGTGCACTTTCTCTCTGCTTCCTGATGACAATGTCCTGAGAAGTCTTCTTCCTCCACACTCTTCTGCCATGGTGTTTTGTCTCATCTCCAGCCCAGAGTAATGAAGCTGGCCATCCATGACTGAGACCTCTGAAATCTTGAGTGCCCAATAAACTTTAACTCCTCTAAAATTGTTCTATTAGGCCTTTTGGTCACAGTGGTGAAAAAGCTGACTAAAACACTTCTCTAGCCTCTTCTCCGGACATTTATTCAAATAAAGCCTTAGGAGAAGGAACTACCTTCAATTGAGGAATCACTTCGCTTTATAGGACTTGCTTACAATTTCCTATTCTACTTCCCTGGCCTGTGTATAAACTGCCCCCTATACCTGTAAGGTCTCACCTTTCCTCAACCTAACTACTACATAGTCTTACCAACTCAGCATGTCACCTTTACCTGGAGTTCAGATTTTTCAGATGTGTACCCTCTATATTCCTACATAACACCCTTTATATATCTCTGTCATGATTCTAACATCTCACATAGTATCTGGCTCTTTTTAAGTGCTACCTAAATGATGAGTAAATGAACTGACAAGGCACTGCATGTATGCATGTGTGCTCATGCATTCACACGCACGTGTGCACACGCACGCACACACACACACTTGAACAAATGAGTTCTTGTTACACTTCCTTTTCATGTCTTATGGTCTCTTTTTACCTGTATGTTGAACCATCTAATTGCAAATGCATTTTTGCAAATACTACTTCCTGTGATTTTAGGGAGTAAATGAAAAAAATATTACAACAAAACAAAATATGTCAAGTGACATAAATCTACACATCTGTACTTTCCACTGGAGAAGGAGGAGACTTAAATATGACAGTCTGCCTTTCTCATAGACCAATTAAGGCATTACTGGAATAAATCATTACAAATGTATAGAAACTTATTCATTTAGAAAATAAGTACGAAGTTTGCTCAGGATCCATGTGTTCTTCCCCCATGCTCCACCACCACATGCTTTTACTGCCTTTCACGAGTTGCATTCAATGGCAACAGCTAAAAGCAAGAAAACATTAATGATGTAAATACTAGAGAAATACTGCCTTCAGGCCTAGAAATTTTTGAAAGGCAAATACTAATAAATTTGAAGGAAATCTGTTTAGGAATTTTTGTAAGATGACTACAACAATTAAAACACATTCAGATCAATAAAATTTAAATTCTGCCACCATTTCTAATAAATATAACTTGAGTTAAAATTTGTGAGAAGTAATTTTTCATTAAAAAACCTTACAACCTAACTGAAAGAGAAAACTCTTAATGTGATGCTTAATAACATCTTCATAAGTTCAAATAGAAATCTATGGCTTTTTGATAGAAACTTAAGCATTAACTCAAATACACTGTGTGAGTCTTCTTTTATCTGAGACACAGGTCAAAAAAAACAAAACTGGGGCTGGGGTTATGGTGCAGTGGTAGCGTGCTTGCCTAGCACGCGGGAGGCACTGGGTTCAATCCTCAGCACCACATAAAAATAAAATAAAGATATTGTGTCCACCTACAACTAAAAAATAAATATTTAAAAAAAAAACAATAAGCCGGGCGTGGTGGCGCATGCCTGTAATACCAGTACTTAGGGAAGCTGAGACAGGAGAATTGCGAGTTCAAAGCCAGCCTCAGCAATGGCAAGGCGCTAAGCAACTCAGTGAGACTCTGTCTCTACATAAAACACAAAATAGGGCTGGGGATGTGGCTCAGTGGTCGAGTACTCTTGAGTTCAATCCCCAGTACCAAAAAAAAAACAACAACAAAAACAAAACAATAATTCACTGACCAAGCAGCAGCTAATTAAGTAGAACAAACTACATACCAAATTACTCAAATTTACTGGAAAATGACAATAAAAAAATGTCATATAGATGAGAATTTCATATAAAACATTTCTTATTTTGGCCATCACTTCTGATCTGATTCACTGAAATTATCAAGAGGAATGTATTTTTCTAAATCTAAGCAATGAAACCTGACATATTTGACCTCTTCTACACTGTATGTCATTAAAATGATGTGTTTGCTTCTGCTTGTGCTTACCAAAGGGAACTGGAAAATCTACTAGGAGAAGAGTACAATTGGTTAGGGAATTTGAATAGGACATTCCCACCAAATGCCACGACAGACACACTGGGGGAGGGGGTCTTTTACTGCTGACAAATATATTATTGGCATTATACTCTGAATAACAAAGAAACTCCTAAAAGAGGTGAACAGATTCACACCCTATCTGCCAAGCCTACCATCTGAGGTAACCAGAATGTTAGAGGTGGAAGATATCTTAACTGCATAATTCAGATTTTTGTTTTGTTTTGTTTTGTTTCTGAAGAGAAACAACAAAGTTGAATGGATTGTCTAAGGACAAACAGAAAATGGCAGATCTTTCATGCAGTGATCTTAAGTGCTACCAAATTAAAGCAATCTTTGGGGGAAATTCACTTAATCATTATTTCCTACAATAAAAAAGGAATATAGCAGAAAATGTTCTCTAGCTCTTGGTCAATGGGCCAGATAGAAACATAGCAAACTGTCAGTTTACAAGTCAGATACACACTAAAGAAAGAGCAATAATATTTTATTTAGTGAAAATAAGAAAGGCTTTAGGATCAGAGAAACCTGTTTTTGAATTTGTATTTATCACTCTGTTTATTTATTTATTTATTTTTTGGTGGTGCTGAGGTTTGAACCAGGGCCTTGTGCATGCTAGGCAAGCACTCTACCAACTGAGCTATATGCCCTGTATCTATTACTTGATTGTAACATTGGGAAGTATCTGAGCTCCAGTTTTTCTCATTTGGGAAAAGGGAGTAAAAATCATCTCCTAACATTTCTTTTTTGGTGGGGGAAGTTTACCAGGGATTAAATTCAGGGACATTTGACCACTGAGCCACATCCCCTGCCCTATTTTGTATTCTATTTAGAGACAGGGTCTCACCGAGTTGCTTAGTGCCTCGCTTTTGCTGAGGTTGGTTTTGAACTCAAAATCCTCCTGCCTCAGCCTCCCAAGCTGTTGGGATTACAGGAATGCGCCACAGCCCCTAGCAAGGACTATTTTAAGATCTAAAATATCTGGCATGTTATAGGAGTTCAATAAGTTATCTGTTTCACAGGATTTATATGGGATTAAATGAAAGTA
>PVHX01000710.1:250680-263934 GCA_004024805.1 Geosciurus inauris
CATTTTCTTAAGAACAGTGTTACATATCATTTTTTAAACTCTTCTATTACTCTTTAAAGCAGACCACTGACTGGAGTACTACATTTTCGTTTACGAGCCTTAGAGTTACTTTTTGAATGGCTTTGTAACACACCTAGGGAGGTTTATAGTTTTGTTCCTCTAAATACTTTTCTTTGAAAAGCAAGTCCTGGAGAGTTCCTCCCAGCAAGTTGTTTCAGTTTAACATACTTGGTTCTAGAGGACTAGTATACACACAATGGGTAACTACAAAGG
Source organism: Geosciurus inauris (assembly GCA_004024805.1). Taxonomy (NCBI): domain Eukaryota; kingdom Metazoa; phylum Chordata; class Mammalia; order Rodentia; family Sciuridae; genus Geosciurus; species Geosciurus inauris. Next base: position 250,954 of record PVHX01000710.1, read on the forward strand.
ATGGACAAAATTTAAAAAACTGGATCCTAAGCTGGGCATGGTGGAGCACGCCTGTAACTCTAGCACTTTGGGAGGCTGAGACAGGAGAATCGTGAGTTCAAAGCCAGCCTCAGTAACAGTGAGACCCTAAGCAACTCAGTGAGACCCTGTCTCTACATAAAACACAAAACAGGGCTGGGGATGTGGCTCAGTGGTCAAGTGCCCCTGAGTTCAATCCCCGGTACCAAAAAGAAAAAGTGGATCCTAATAAGCTGAAACTCAAGCCATTTTAACAAATATTTTTCTTTTAAACATCAAGGTCTATCTTGGAATACTTCAGGGACAAAAGATTTGGTCTGGTCTACTTTGGGATACAACTTGGTAGCAAATACTTTAGACTACAAAGTTCACGATAGGTTACATGTTTTAAAACAATCATCTCAACCTGTTAAAATAAGCCAACATGAAACTAGAAAAAGCATTACTAGCTCTGCTTCAGTGCCTGAAGTATCACAGTATCACTAAAAATTACAAAGAAATCTTATTTCCCCCTTAAGCAGTTTGTCATGCTGTGCAGACTGTTTAATAAACATTAACAAAAACAAAGAACAAAAAAAAATCCATAAAAACATATCAGGAATAAGTTGAAGTAGGGAACACACGTGTGAGTGGTTCTTTAGACACTCAGTCTGCTTCTTCCATGCACTACGTGTCATTGACTCCTTCCAGGGACAGCAGCATCTCTTCCATTACAGCAGCACTAGCGTCATCAATACCTAAACCAAGTTTGATAATCCTGTAGATGTTGTTTGCGTGAGTCTGGGGATCTTCTAAACTGAAGCTAGAAGACAGCAGTGCAGTTTCATACAGGAAGATAAGCAGATCTTTCACAGACTAGTAATTTTTGTCAGCCCCTGCCTTTTTCCTTAAGGTCTCAATAATGGAGTGGTCAGGGTTTATCTCCAGGTGTTTCTTTGTGGCCATGTGGCTCATAGTTGAGTTCTCTCTCAGAGCTTGAGTTTTCATGATTCTTTCCATGTTTGCTGTCCAGCCATACATGCTTGTGATGGTATAGCATGGGGAAGTCACCAGTTTGACACAACCACCTTTTCGACCTTTCTCCGCAAAATGTCCTTTATAATCTTGCAGAGGTTTTCAAGTTTTGTCTTTTTCTCTTCCTGTTTCTTCTCTTCTTCATCCTCTGGAAGCTCCAAGTCCTCTTTGGTGACAGACACTAAAATCTTCCCCTCAAATTCCTTCAGCTGTTGGACACAGTATTTATTGATGAGCTCAATCATATAGATCACTTCTAAACCATGCTTGGAAGAACGCTCCACAAAAGCAGAATTAGCTATCTGGTCCTTGGTCTCACCTGTGATATAGTAGATGTGTTTCTGGTTTTGCTTCATTCTGGTGCAATAGTCCTTAGGAACTATCTCATGCTCAGAAGCAGACAGCATAGTATTGTAATAGCTCTGAGGGCTTCTTTCTTTATCTTCTACCAGATCAATGAACAGGTCTAAGCACTATTTGACCAAATTCTTTCTGATGACTTTCAAAATTTTGCTTTGTTGCAACATTTCACAGGAAATATTTAGAGAAGATTCTCAGAGTCCACCACATCTCTAATGAAGTTCAGAATTCAGGGATTAGCTCCTCGGTTATCCATGATGAAAACATTGCATACATACAAGTTAATGTTGTTCTTTTTCCTTATGTTTTCAAAGAGGTCGAAAGGAACACATCTTGGGACAAAAAGAAGAGCTCTAAATTCCAACTGTCCTTCAACAGAAAAATGCTTCACCGCCAAGAGATCTTCCTAATCATTGGTCAAGCACTTATAGAACTTTCTGTACTCTCTGTTAGCGATATCATCAGGACTTCTGGTCTAAATGAGCTTTGTTTTGTTGAGTTCTTTGTGATCGATATACTTCTCCCTGATATTCTTCTTCTTGTTGTCACTATCCTTCTTTTCTTGTTCCTTGTCATAACTAACATCTTCAATTTCAGGTTTGTCATCAGGCTCCTTCTTTTTCTTCAGGCTCATCATCACTTACTTCTTTATCAAGTTCCTTTTCTACATAGAGGGTAACGGGACAGCCAATAAACTGGGAATGTTCTTTGCAATCTCCTTTATTCTTCTTTCCTCCAAGTACTCAGGGTGGTCTTCTTTCAGATGCAGAGTAACCTTTGTCCCACCACCCACTGGTTCCCCTGTGTCAGTCCTGACAATAAAGAAGCCACCTGCAGAGGACTCTGATAGATACTGCTCATTACCGTTGTGTTTGGTGGTCACAGTCATGTTCTCAGCAACCAAATAAGCAGAATAAAAGTTGACACTGAACTGGCCAATCATAGAGATGACTGTACCAGTCTGCAAAGTCTCCAAGGATGCTTTGGCACCACACTTGGTTATAGATCAAATCAGCCTTGGTCATTCTAATTCCAGCATCTACAATCCTGGGGATTCAGTCTTATTTGTTTGGAATGAGATTAATGTGCAGCTCCTTCCCAGAGTCTAGCTTACTGGGATCTGTCAAGCTTTTATATCTGATTTTGTCCAGGGCATTGGATGAATTGGAAATCAGCTCCCAGAAGAATATCTCTTTGTTTGAATTAGAAAGTATTAATGATCAATGATATCAACTGGGTAGTCTCTGCCCGGAAGGTCCAAGTCTTCACCTCCTCCTCCTCTGTGGACTGGTCTTGGGTCTGGGCTCCTCCAGCATCTTGGCTGGGTGACTGCATGGGCTCTGTGGCATAGCAGCACCAGGACACTGAAGCAACTTTACATATCATGTTTAAAAACAAATTTCCAGGGCTGGGGCTGTAGCTCAGTGGTAGTGCACTTGCCTAGCATGTGAGGCACTGGGTTTATTCTCCAGTACCACACATAAATAATACATGAATAAAATAAAGACCCATCAACAACTGAAAAAATATTGAAAAAAAAAAAACTCAACAAATTTCCAAAAACTAATTTTGATAGGCTGTTGCTTCTCAAAAAAATATGGGGGTTGTGTGAGGATAAAAGACTGTAAAACAACAGAATTAGTTAGTGGGAAGATCACATGACTTGAGACACTAATGAGAGGAAGTCTGTTTTTTATTAAATATCAAGAGTTAAACTACTAAGATCTTCCAGAAATAAAAGTAAATACACTAATAAACATTAATGATGAAAAGACCAGCTCATAACCCACCTGGAAGTTGCTATAGATCACAAGTTTGAACTACCACCTCTGAAGTACAGAAAGGGGAAACATGGGTGTAGAGAGTAATGAAGTCCCTCATAGTAATGTGGTCATTCAGCAAGTCAGCAAAATGAACAGAAATGATCTATCTTGCTTCTTTCTAATAAATCACTGTGCTGCCATGGATTTTTATGAAAAAAAAATATATAAAATATATAATAGGCACCTGGTTTCTTCCAAATGTTTATAAAAATTAATTCCTATAGCACTATTATGAGCAATTAACCTTATGGAATAGATGCTTAAAAAGATGCAAAAGTTAAATAATTCCTTTAGAGTAATTCCACAAAAATCAGTAGCAAAGTAAAGATTAGATATCATATAGTAGTGATTTTGTATCCTGAGCTCTTGGGCTCAGAACCGAGTGCCTAAAACACAGAATAAGTATGTCTCTGGTTACTAGGTCAATCACTATGAAGAACAGGGGTCTCCCAAAAGCAGATCAGGATATACTAATAAATAGGTCTGTTGATCTGTATCCAGCTACCTCTTCTTTCCCACTCTCCAGTGTGATCATCAGTCTACAGAGACTCCAGTGGGCACAGAGTGAATCCAACAGCAGCTCTCTTTCTCCTACTTACATGAGGGAACAGTGTCAACATTAGATCCTAACCTTTTAGTGATTCTAATATTTCAGGGAAATACAAACTAATTCTTACTTCAAAAACATACAGAAACTGGGGATGAAGCTCAATGGCAGTGTGCTTGCTTAATATTTAAGCAAAGGCCTGAATGCAGATGAGATAGAGCAAAGCTTATTTGAAGAGCCAGAAGAAGTTTTGTGTGGCTCAAGTAGTCCAGTTGAGGTGAGCCATAGGAGGCATGTATAAGTCATCTTGAGTTGGAACTTAACGGTACAGAAACTTACCAAAGTATGACATAAAACTGTATCATTCCTATTTTTATAAGATCACTTCATTTAAAAAATTTGTCATATCATATGTATCCTTGCAATATGAAGTATGGTCCATAGACTAATAACATCAATAGAACTGAAACAGTTCACAGCAGCATAATTCATAAAGTGAAAAAGTGAAAACAACCCAAATATTGATCAACTGGTGAATAGATTTAAAAAATGTGGTATGTAAACATAATTGAATATTTTATTTGGCAATAAAAAATGAAGTACTGATACATACTATAGTATGGTTGAAAATATTTTGAAAATATGCTAAATGAAAGAAGTTTGTATAATTCCATTTATATGAAATCCTCAGAATAGGTAAATCCATATAGGCAGAAAATAAGATTAGTGGTTGCTTAGGATTGGGAATGTGGAAATGTGGAATGAAGTCTAATAGGTATGAGTTTTCTTTTAGAAGAAATTAGCAAAAATCAGAAATTAAGAGTGTTGTGATCACTGCAAAATGCTGAGAATTAACTAAAAAAAAAAATCTTTAAAATTTTTACAATTTTGTGCCAGGCATAGTAGCACATGCTTGTAATCCCAGTGGCTCAGGAGGCAAAGGAAGTAGGATCATGAGTTCAAAGCCAGCCTCATGAGGCCCTGAGCAACTCTGCAAGACTCTGACTCTAAATAAAATATTAAAAAGGGATGGGACGTGGCTCAGTGGTTAAGTGTTCTGGATTCAATCCCTGGTATCAATTTTGTTATCTTTATAATATAAAGTTAAACTATAATTAAATTACAATTTAATTATTTGATTACAAATGTCATCAAATTATAACAAATAATCATAGCAAGAACTATGGTTGCAGGGTCAGAGCTCAAAACGTTAACAAATGCTAATCTGTAGATCACACTTCTAGTAAATTTTTCTTAAAATGCAATATAATAAAAAAATCAATATCACTTTAAAAATATAATTATATATTTACAGAGCAGCAACATGTACAAAATAAAACTTAAAGATACTTACAATGGTGTCTTAAAATATCAAAAACTAGAAATAAATTCAATTAATCCTGGGAAAAATCCATATGGTAACAATTACTTTATTTCTATAATGTTTTGTAAAGAAGATCTAATAAATAAAGGAATATACCATTCTGTTGGGACAGAAGACAATCTATTGTAAAGATTCCATTAACCCCAAATGTATTGATAAATATAGTCCATGCAGTTCCCTCAAACTCCTTGCAAAGCTCTTTTTTCCTGTGTAGAAATTCACATGAAAATGCAAAAGGTCATAAAATAACAAAAGTGAACTTGAAAAACAATAATACACTGAAGAACTTTAACACATATTAAACCTATTAGAACATGAGGAAAATTCAAACAGTGAAATAAATAGTGGTAGAAAAATAGATAAATGGAACAGAACAGAGGATCCTTAACAGACTTAACAGAAGGCAACTACATATGATTTTAATTCTATAAAGTTCAAAATTAGGTAAATCAAATCTTTGGTTTAGTAAGTCAGGGTAATGGTTGGTCTGGATGGAGATATGGTGAATGGAGGGAAGCATGTGAAGGCTTCTAGGGTTTTGGGGTCTGGGCAATGTTGTTTCTTGATGTGATGGTCTTAATGGGTGCATTCACTTTGTGAAAATTCAAGCTGTACACATATATGAATCTGTATACTCTGTATATATCAATTCAAAATTCCTCAAAAATTAAAATTTTAAATTTTAAATTAAAAATTTAAAATTTAACTTTTAAAATTAAAGAATATCCTATCAATATATTTATGCAAAGATGACTATTTGAGCCTATGGAGAAAAAGAAAGAAAAACTACTGAATATAGAGGTTACACTGTTTATATGGGGTTCAACTTACCTTTGTCCTGTAATGTAATTTGTTGCTTATGCAGTAATGCTACCTCCCGTCCCAAAGCTTTCTTCTGTCTTTCCAGTTCATTTCGAAGCACCAAAATTTTTAATTGCAGGCATTCATTTTCTTTTTTCTAAAAAAATAAAATCACAGATAAATTTATGAATAGAAAAGTCATGAATATGACTTGAGTATGAATAATTATACATTAGCAATGTTTCAAATGAATAATGGCTTAATATTCATCAAACCTGCAGATCTCTTTGAGTAACTTACTTATCAGCACTGTCATTTTAATGAAAAGAATATAGAAATAGGCCAAGAATAAGAGCAGAAATACATCTTAAGTCTAGGTATGGTTCCAAGAACCCAAAAGACACTATGAAATATCTTGGGTTTCTTTCCTGATATTACAAGATACAAAATTAATAAAAAAATGGAGGAGCTAAGGATGTGAACTCAGTGGTAGAAGCATCAATATATGTTACAACACAGATGATCCTTGAAAATATCATGCTATGTTAAAGAAGCCAGTTTAAAAAGGCCAAATACTGTAATAACTTCATTTATATGAAAAGTCCATAACTAATAATCCACAGAAACAAAAAATAGATTACTATTTTTGCCAAGCTGAACCAAGGTGCTCTAATTCCCAGCTCATTTCAGAAAAAGACATACAGGGCTTTCATATCTGTTAGGCAGTAAACAACCAAGTCCATGTAGTATCAGTAGACACCACCTGAGAAGCCTGGATTTTTACCACCCAGCTGGTAGTAATGAGATAATACTCTTTCTCTCCAATGCACGGCATCAGAGGAGGCCTAGTAGAATCAGAACCTTCACTACTACCTATCACTATTGAGGCACCCTACTTTCTGTGATACAGAGGAGGCCAGGTGGGAAGCAGTAATGAAGTACTTGTACTCTACTCAGCCAAAAGTATCAATCCTGGCCAGTATGAATAAGCTCTCTTCCCTCTTACTCAGATGCCAATTGAAGCTGCATGGGGAATCTGGGCTTGTCAAACCCACCAGGCAGTAATGAGATAGCACTTCTTCCTTCCCTACCAGAGCAGCATCAGAGGAAGTCAGCTAAAATAAAATGTTTAAACAAAACCCAGAGTTTCATAACATTATATCCAAAATATCCAAGTTACCATTAAAAAAAATCAGTCATCATATCAACAACCAGGAAGATGTCAAAACAAATAAAAAAAGACAATCAATAGATACCAACATGGAGATAGACCAGTTACAATCATCTCACAAAGATATGAAAGTAACCACCATAAACATGCTTCAACAACGATTAAAAGCACACTTGAAACAAATGAAAAAATAAAAAGTCTCAGTAAAGAAATAGAAAGTTTTAGTAAAGAAACAGAAGATATAAGAAGCGAAGGGAAATTTTAGAACTGAAAATAACTGAAACAAAAACCTGAGTGAATTAAGTTCAAAGGCAGAATGGAAAAGAGAGAGAAAAGCATCTATTAGAAGGCAGAACAGCAGAAATCGCCCAATTTAAATAGCAGAGAAAATATACTGAATGAACGAACAAATGAATGAAAGAAAAAAGAAAGAGGAAAGGAGGGACAGAGAAAAGGAAGAAAGGAGTAAGTAAACCTCAGAGAACTCTGGAAATATACCAAACAAAAACAAAAACAAACCCCCAAAATCTACTATTTATGTCATCAAAGTATGGAAGTAAAAGAGAAAGAGGGAAAAAATGAAAAAGTTATTTAAGGAAATAATGGATAAAAACTTGCTAAATTAGGCAAAATAAATAAATTTACATACTCAAGAAGTTCAGAGTTCAGAGTTCAGAAAAGGTCAAGTAAAGGTTTCATTCCTGCTAGACAGTAGCCAAGCCCATGTAGTGTCACTAGACAGTACATATGAATTCTATAGAGAAATGAATGAAACCAAAAGTGTTTTCTTTCAAATTAATAAAACTGATGAAACTCTAGACAGGCTAACCAAGGAAAAAAGAAAAAAGACAAAACTACTGTTTTGTGAGGAATGAAAAAGGGGCCATCATAACTGATCTTACAGATATTAAGGGTTAAACAATTCTCTGCCCATAAATTTGGTAACTTGGATGAAATGGATCAATTTCTTGAAACATAATCTATCAAAAATCACACTAGCAAAACAAGAAAATATGAATAGGCCTATAACTATTAACTATAATTATTAAAGAAATTAAATGAATAATTAATATAATAGCACCAGGCATAGTTGGTTTCACTGGTGAATCCTACCAAATATTTAAATAAGAAATACCAGTTCTTTAAAATTTCTTCTAGAAATTTGAAGCATATATAATTTTTTCTATCTTACTGTATGATGCCAGCACAATCCTAACACCAAAACTGTACAAAGATATCACAAAATATTAGAAAATCAAACCCAACAATGTATAAATATTATACACCATGGCCAAATGGAATTTACTCGGGGTATATAAGTTGCTTTGAAAGCAACTAATACAATTGGTCACAACAACAGACAAAGGAAGAATACTCTGTTGATCTTTATCAATAGATTAGAAAGAGCATGTGACAAAATTCAACACCTGTTCATGATTAAAAAAAAAAATCAGAAACTAGAAAAAAGGGGAACTCCTTCAGTTGCTAGAGAATGCCTACTAACTAAGGTACAGTTATTATCAGAATTATTGGTAAGAAATTAGATGCTTTCCCCCTACGTTTTTTCCCCTTCACCACTCTTATTCTAGATAGTTGGACTTGAAATCCTAGCCAATGCAATAAGACAAGAATAGGAAATACAAGTTATATAGAATGGGAAATAAGGAAAAAATATCTGTTTCAAGATGAAATATTAGTCTATGTGGAAATCCCAAAGTGTGACCAAGAAGAAGAAAAAAAAAGAGAAAAATCCCAAATGAAAAAATAACCTCTAGAACCAATAAGTAACCAATCCTATGGTTGTAAGCCATAGGATTAATAAACACAAAAGGCAGTAGCTTTCTTGCATAACAGCAATGAACAACTGGAATTTGAAATTATAATTTACTTAGGTAGAAACCTAAGGAACATATACAAGATCTATATGAAGAAAACTACAAAATTCCAATGAAAGAAAGAAAAGAAAATCCAAATATATGGATAGACCATGTCCATGGAAAAGAAGAAAATGTCAATTATTCCCTAACCTGATAGACTCCAAGCAATAAGAATAAAAAACTCAGCAAACTGATTCTGATTACACAAGGGTGAAAGATTCTGAATAACTAGCACAATATTGAAGGAAAAGAACAAAGTTGGAGAAATATCAGTACCCAATGTTAAGACTTAGTGTACAGCTGCAGTAATCAAGACAGTATAGAATTAAGAACAAATTAGATCAATGGAATGAAAAAAGACAACTCAGAAACAGATCCACACAAATATATATAGTCCAATGATCTTGGGAAAAGTAACAAAAGCAATACAATGGAGAAAGAACATTATTTTCACCAAATGATGCTGAAATCACTTGATAGCCACATGAAAAGAAAACAAAATCAAAATCAAAGAAATCAACCTAGATACAGACTTTATACCTTTTACAAAAAATAGCTTGAAATGGATCACAAATTTAAATGTGAAATAGAAACAATTCATAGAAGATCACAAGAGAAACACTGAAGTGACTTTTTGGATGTAACACCAAAATCATGACCCATGAAAGAAGAAACTGATAATTGAATTTCATTAAAATTAAATAATCCTCTGTGAAAAACACTAGTAAGAGAATGAAAAGACAAGTCACAGACTGGAAGAAAATCTTTGCAAAACACATATCTGATAAAAGACTAGTATCCAAAATATACAAATAAGTCCTAAAACTCAACAATAAGAAAATGAACAACCAAATTAAAAAATGGAAAAGAGATCTCTATACAGTTACCTCACCAAGGAAGATACACAGATGTGTATATGGCTAAATAGCATATGAAAAGATAATGATGTGTCATCAGAAAATTGCAAATTAAAACCCAAATGAGATACAACTACAAAACTATGAAGAAGTATAAAGATCAGTGGTTGCGTGGAATTCAGGGGGAGGGAGAAAGGGATAAAAAGGTGGCACACCAGGGATCTGTAGGGAAGTGAAACTATTCTGTATGACACTATAATGGTGAACACATGACAATGCATTTGCCAGAACTCATAGAACTGTGTGAACACAGTGAACTATTGGCATATTTACACATACATATAACAATTTGATCAATTTCAATCCTCATTATCTTCCCATACCCTGTCTTTCACCTTTCCACTGATCCTCTTCTTCTACAATAGTCTCCCTGCTACATTTGTGATGTTCTTTTCTCCCCTTCCTCTAACTACCACACAGGAAAGAAAACATGATACTTGTGTAAATCTTATTTCACTTAACATGATGAGGTCCAGTTCCACCCACTTTTCTGAAAAAACAATTTTGCTTATCGCTCCATAATACTCCACTGTGTATTATGTTTTCTTTATCTATTCATCTGACACCTATACTGGATACTATGAATTGTGCATACATGAATATGTAGGTATCTCTGAAGTATGCTGACTTTTAACTCTTTCGGATAAATACTAAAGAGTGGTATAACTGGAATATGCGGTAGTTTTATTTTCAGTTTATTGGAGGAACCTTCATATTGATTTCCATAGTGGCTATACTAATTCACATTCCCACCAATGTTTAAGGGTCCCTTTTCCCCTGCATCCTCACAAGAATTTATTGTTGTTTGTTTTCTTGATGGTTTCATTCTGACTAGAATAAGAGAGAATCCTAATAGTTTTGATTTGCATTTTCCTGATGGCTAAAGTCTTGGACATTTGTCCTATAATTACTGGTTATTTGTACTTCTTTTGAGAAGTATTATCTTTTCAGTTCTTTTGTTCATTTATTGAATGGGTTATTTGTTGTTTTTGGTGTTAAGATTTGGTATTAAGATTTTTTAGTTCTTTATGTATTTGGATACTATTTTAGTTAGCTTTTCGTTGCTATAACCAAAAGACCTGACAAGAAGAATTTTAAGAAGGAAAAGTTTATTTGGGGGTTACAGTTCAGCGGTCTTAGCCCACAGATGGCCTACTCAACTCCTCAGGGGTAGAAGTGTCTGGCAGAGGAAAACAGTGGAAACATCACACCAGGAAGCAGAGACAGAGACAGAGATGGAGATAGACACATAGACACATGAGGGGCACATTCCCTTCTCCAGAGACAAAATATAATGTCCCAAAGGCATGCCCCAAATGACCCACCTCCTCCAGCCTATGGACAGTTAATCCCTATCAGTGAATTAATGCACTGATTCAGTTAAGGTTCTCATAATCCAATCATTTCCCCTCTAGACTTTCTTGCACTATCTCACACATGAGCTTTTGGGGGACACTTAATCTAAACCTAACCGGTATTAACCATCTGTTGGAAGTATAGTTGGCTGGTTCCGTCAGTTTTTTGTCACTGCTATGACCAAAAGACCTGACATACACTTTTAGAGGAGGAAAATTTTATTTTGAGACTCAGTTTCAGAGGTCTCAATACACAGATGGCTGACTCCATTCTTTGAGGCCTGACATGAGACAGTACATCATGGTCAAAGTGTGGGGCAGAGGCAAACAGCTGGGAACATGGCACCAAGAAATAGAGTTCCATTCACCTAGGACAAAATACTTACCCTAAAGGCACATCCCCAAGGACCCCCCTCATCCAGCCACACTCTACCTGCATACAGTTACCACTTAGTTAATTCCGATTAGGGGATTAATTCACTGGTGGGGTGAAGACTTTTAAAACTTGATTATTTTACCTCTGAACACTCTTGCACTGTTTCACACATCAGATTTTGGGGAACATCTGATATCTAAACCATAACACTGGCTTTGTAGAATGAGTTTATAAGTGTTCCTTCCTCCTCCATTTCTTGAAATAGTCTGAAGAACATTGGTGTTAGTTATTCTTTAAAGGTCTGGTAAAATTCAGCTGCAAATCTGTCTAGTCCTAGGCTTCTCTGTTGGGACAACTTTAATTTCACTGTTTGTCACCGGGCTGTTAAAGGTTTATATATATACACATATTTTTTTTCTCTTGGTTTAATTTTGGTAAGTCATATATCTAGAAATTTAGCCATTTCTTCTACATTTTCCAATTCTGAATATGTTTTAAAAATAGCCCCTAATGATCACCTGGATTTCAGTGGTACTTGTTGTAATAGCATCATTTTTGTCTCTAATTATCAATCTTGTTTATTTTTTCAAACAACCAACTCTGTTTCATTGCTCTTTCATATTGTTCTTTTAGACTCTACTTCATTAATTTCAGTTCTGATCACCTAGTGAATTCTTGTCTCCTTCCAGAGGTATAAAATAGCTAATCAAAATTATAATAGAAAAAAATCAATCCATTAAATAAGTTGCCACGACTTGAAATAAGCTGATGAAAAACTTAAAAAGTTAGTACATTATTTGATTTCTAGACAATGAGGAAGTCTGGGAACTAAGATGCACCATGGCATGGCCTTGTTGAAGCCAAAGGCATGGAAAATGATTTTGGGCACTATGTTCAAAGTACTTTAGAGCAAGCATTTCTCACCCCAGATGCTTTCTTCTTCATCTCTGAAATACTGATTCTAAACAGAGAGTATCATAATCCATTAAAGACATTTAAGCCACAAAAACAAGAAAAGCTATCTCCAATCATTATTATACTAGGCTTAAAAGTCTATGAAATATGCCTTTACAAAGAATATTCCTAAGTAAATTTTCTGAACCCAGTGAAAATTTATGAGGGACTTCTAGATGAATATGAATGAGGGATGTGCTTCTAGATGCATCTGAAATGTTTTCTGCTTTCTGTGAATTTACGTCCACTATAAACAAAACTTTTTATCCTGTCAAACCAAAGTAAAAACAAAGTAAATGAAGTCTAAATGTATATCTGCAATAGAATATCAGCCTTAAAAAGGAAGGAGGGGCTGGGGTTGTGGTGCAGTGGTGGCGTGCTCGC
>PVHX01000711.1:0-89715 GCA_004024805.1 Geosciurus inauris
AGCGAGTGAGTCTCTGTGGTGAAGGCCCCGGTGCTAGCTCGCACGAGATGCTTCCTTTAGACCAGGTGAGGCCCAGGGAAGCTGTCGCTGGAGACGTGGGTGTGAGTGCAGTCCCAACGCTCTCTCTTCTCTCTGACCCCACGATGACGCCCCTGAAAGGACCAGACCCCGCAGCCTGCCCTGCGTCACCGTCTACACAGTTCCCTTTAAAAAGAAGCTCCCCTCGCCCTCCCCCTTGGGTGTCCTGCTGCTCTCCTCCGCAGATCTCTGCTTCCTCTCTCTGCGCCTCTTCTGACAATCCCTGGAATTGCTTCCTGTGCCTAAGTCAAGAACTCCTTCTCCCTCCTGGGGGCTCCTGGGACCCCTTCCTCAAGAGGCTGCTCCACAGAAGCGACCACTGCCAGTATTTTGGTGCCTTTCAGGAACGGACATGGTGTGGTCACCCACTTTTAGTGGATTGTGGTGAGTGGAGAGGGGTTGTCCAGAGATGAGCCCTGACAGGTACAAGCCCATCCTGGTGGAGCTGTCCCTCCTCACACTGTGATTGCTTCAAGGACAGCAAGTGCAGAAAGCCTGTGGCATCTGCAGGGAACTGGTTTCAGAACACATTCCCTCAACCCAATCCTCAGGTGCTCAGGTCTTTGGTAGTGAATGGAAATGGCATGGTATCCGCATAGAGCCTACACACAGAGCCTACGCAGAGTTTTTTTTTTTTTTTCTTTCTGTCTTTTCTTTTGGTATCAGGCACTGAACTCAGAGGTGCTTAACCACTGAGCCACATCCTCAGTCCTTTTTAATATTTTATTTAGAGACAGGGTCTCACTAAGTTACTTAGGGCCTTGCCAAGTTGCTGAGCCTGACTTTGGACTTGTGATCTTCCTGCCTCAGCCTCCCTAGCTGCTCGATTACAGGCTTCTGCTATTGTGCCCTGCCTCATATGCTTTTTTGTAGGGGATTAGGAATTGAACCCAGGAGCACTTAAGGACTGAGCCCTGTCCCCAGCCCTTTTTAATTTTTATTTTGAATCGAAGTCTTGCTAAGTTGCCCAAGCTGGGCTTGAATTGTGATCCTCCTGCCTTGGTCTTGAGTCCATTAGGTTCTGCTCTTTATGAAGTAAATACATCTTTGGCTGTCTGCCCTGAGGTTTACACTATGAGCCTTGCAGCCCGAGTGCTGTGAACAGAAATGCAGAAAGAATTTCTCTCTAGGCAATGCCCAGAGCCTCGACATGCTCTGCATGGAAAAAGGAAAGTGGTAGTTCCAGAAGTTGTGGTGGAAGTGTTGGTGGTTTTTTCTTTTTTTTTTGGTGCTGGGGATTGAACTCAGGGCTTTGTGTAAGCCAGGCAAGCACTCTACCAACTGAGCTACATCCCCAGCCCGTGTTGGTGGTATTGAGCATGTAGACAGCCAGGCAATGGCTATCTCAGGGTTGGAGTTTTCTTCAGTTTATCATGTAAACCACAAAGATATCCACGTACGTGGCAACGGCTGGCTACTTCAGTAGCTACTTTGAGAACTGCCACTACGGAGTTGTGTCCTCTGAGCCCCTAGCATACCCAAGCACACTGGAAACAGTATTTTTTATTGGAAAAACCATTTTCAGTTCAAGCGTTGGAAGGAAAGACCACAGTCTACCAGTGGAAGTGAGTCCTTCTTCTGTCATTGTGACCTTCACTCTGAATAATTTAACTCCCTGCCTTTTTTGTTGGTGCTGGGAGGGAATCCAGGGCCTCTTGCATGCTAGGCAAGCACTCCACCACTGAGCTGCACCCAGCCCTTAACTCAAACTTCTGGTCTCCAAGGAAGAGTCTGTGAAAGCACAACTGACTTGCAATGCTTAATGTGGGGTGGGGCAGGCCCGCGGGCAGGAGCCGGTCTCCCGTGGGCTCAGGGAAGGCGCATCTTGTCCTGCTGGGTCTCCTCCATAGAGAAGCACGGGCGAAACTGCCGTAGTTCAGCAGAGGACAAGAACCATGTTCTTAGAACTCTGCCCAGCCAGATCTAACCAACTATGACCCCTCACTGAGTTCAGCTACACTGACTATCAGTTAAATTGGCCAATATTTGGATAGTCTTTGGTTGTTTTTAGTAAGTTTCTGTTGTAAACTTGAAATTGTAATAATTTATTCATTTTTGGATGTTTTATTAAACTAGATTTTATTACAGAATTTCTCTCTGAGAAGGGTGGGTTTTCATTTGTATTATTTGCTAGGATGTCAAGACACAGTAGATTAAAGAACTAGCATAAGGGACTGACAGCCAGCATCAGCCCTCCAGAGCACCTTGGAAGGTGGCTTGGCTGTGCCCTACAGAGTGCACCTGTAGTTCTAGTTTCTTTCCTCTTATGAATATTCCTTGGCCATAGACTTCCAGTACTGCCCAGGGAACCTAACTTCAACAACCCTATGTTTAATAGAAGTTTTTAAAGAGTAAGATAAGTATGTGTACTCACATACTAATATTACCTTTCTCAAATTAGACCTGTATGCAATATGTATATTAATTGCTGTTAATATACATATTAACATATATATGCCTATATCTCTATAAAATTGTGTCATTTTCAATAATTGATAGGTTGAAACAGAATGAAAAACAACAAAATTGTTTTGGCAAAAACAACAAAAATTGCTTTGACAACATTTTCGTCAGTTAATTCATTGGTTTTCTCCCATGGTTCCTGCTTTGGCTGTGTGGACACTGATGGCTCGCTGGCATCAACTTTCCTGCTCCCACACTGGGTAGTAGCCACATTTGGCCAGCTCCTAAAGGCCATCTATAGGAGGATGAGTCTCTGAGTGATTCTGGGTAACAGCCCTTTCCATTTTGCTTGCAATTTTTGGGCAGAACATACAGAGAACGCAGTGTCCTGATATCAGCAGGAGCTGTCCGCAACAGCCCAGGTTTTGTCCTTGGTCCTCCTAGAACAGGACATCCTGCAAAGCCTTGGCCCTGCCAATCAAGTGGCATCTGGTATAGCTGTCCATGGTGAGCTCTTGGGGTCCTTCAGCTGCAGTGGAAGAGACACAGACAGACAAGGCTCCATCTGCACTGTGCAGTTTCCTGAGCCTTGGGAGACCGGCTGGACACCCCTTCCAGCTGTCTGTTGATTCCTGCCATTGTGAGTGATGAAGTAGCTTTGCCTGAATCGTCTAAGTGTCCTGCCTCAGGGCCAGACTCAAGAATGCAAGTGGTAAAGACCTGTGTTATGGTAAGACCTGTAGTGAGCCCCTCCAGAGTCGAGACAGCCTGCAGACCTTGGACAGCTGGGCTTGTGGCACAGCCTCCTCTCAGACCCAGTATGCATGGCATACTTAGGAACCTGAGCAGAAACTGGTAAGGTGTTTGGAGCCCTCCCTGGGACTGGTACCTGGTACAGGGTGCTCCTTTCGGGGCTGACAGCAGTGTGGTGTTTCCACTGACTAGCAGACCAAGCCAGTGTGGCATATTCTTGGCCACAGGTTGCTCAGAGGTAGCCCGTGAGCCCAGGAGCCAACAGAGGCATCCTGCAGCCTCAAGGGCACAGATTGAACAGAAAGAAAGAAATGACCCCTGGATCACTGTAGAGCTGCTTTATTGACCCTTCTCCAAACTCTGAGTTACCTCTGGACTTTTCCAATCACATAACCAATAAATTCCCTTTATAGTGTAAGCCATTCTGAGCTGGACTTTGTCTTTCTTGCAATGAACAACACCCTACCTCGTGCAGAATTTTGTGTCAGAAAGGGGGATGCAGCCTGTAACTAACCCTATGATATTGAAGTGACTGGATGAAGTTGGAGGAGGGAACAGCGAGAGGACCCATCTCTTATGGTAGGGAATTGAGGACCTTTGCTACTTGTCATGAATCATTGTGGTAGGATGAATAATCCCCCCCCCCACATATCCGTATCCTAATCCTGGAGCCCATGAATGTTGCCTAAAATGGCCAGAAGGGAGTTTGTGAATGTGATTAAGTAGGAACTTGGGTTGTCCTAGGGGCCTGGTGCTGGCCCACGGGTCTTTTTAAGGGAGACCCAGAGGAGCCAGGAGAGAAAATACTGTGCTGACAGCAGAGACTGGGGGATGCTCTTTCAGAACAGAGGAAGGGGTAGAAGGAACGCAGTATTCCCTGGAAGCTAGAAAGGAACAGACTCTCCCTCGGAACCTCCAGAAGGACTCAGCCTTGCTGAGTCCTCGACTTCTGCCCTGTGAAGCTGACCTCCAGAACTGTGAGAGAATCAATGTGGGTTGTCTTCCACCACCAGCTCTGTGGTAATTTGCTAGCAACCATAGGAAGTACAACAGATGTCACTGTACCTGTTCACCTGGAGTGCGTGCTAAGTTCCCGAGGGAAGTGTAGCTCCAGGAAAGCTGGCAGGGAGAATGCGCCACATGGAAGGTGCTGACTTGCTCCAAAGGCCCTTAGAGAGGTGTCTTGAGATGGAAATGGCCCATCTGCGTGCAGAGAAAGCAGAATACCGCTTTGCTGAAAGAGCTTTTTTCTTCCCCTTCAAGGTGCTTGATACATGTAAATAAAGCATATAAATAGGTGGAAAAGGCAAAGCCCTGCAGCTCATTCTCAGGACTACTGTTCACCCAGGAAAGACATTGGCCATGGAAGATTAAAGCCCTAGCCTGTGGAGACTTTGGGATTGGGATCCCTTTTCTACCCTGATGTTTGGCTTGTGGGGAAAGCTAGAGTGGAGCATAGAGGAGGTAAGGAAGAAAGTCCTGTAGACTTAGGGAAACCCTCACAGTTCCATAGTTTTCCTTCCAGATATCCTACCAGTTTCCCACTGAAGATTCCAGAAAGACCTCGTATCTCTGATAGGATTAGGTTGTGAATTAAAAATAAAGCCAATTAAGGACAAAGTTTCAATGAAAAATATTGGGAATGCAGCAGTCAGAAAAGGGAGTAAGGGTGCCGGTGGGGGTGGTCCACGCTGATGAGACGCTTGTGAAAGCCGTAGTCCTCAGACACAGACCTACTTAAAGACTGGATAAGATTAAAAAAAACTCCTTTGTCCCATGTCTGACCTGCACAACAGCAAGGATCTGGTATAACAACAGTGAATTACAGCTGAAAAAATTGTAATACACAGATTCTTTCTCCCTGAAGTAGTGTTTAAGGAAACTCAAACAGTGAGATAAAAAAAAGTATAGAATGAAAACCTAAAGCCTCTGGTACCTTTAGCTGCAAGCAAGCATTAAACACCAGACAAGTCCTCACCAGATAAAATAAATACTCCTTTCAGTGGCCTATTTACCTCATTTTTTATCATTCAATAAAACACGTCTGGCTTTCAGTAAAAAATTACAAGATAGGCCAGAAGACACACTAAAATTTAGCCTGAAGATAAAAATTAGACTCAAACATATCATGCATGTCTGAATTGCCAACTTAAAAAAAACCACAGTAATTATGATTGATATGTTAAATATGCTAATGGGAAAAAAGTATACAGCATGTAAAACCTTATAACCTATGTTAGGGAAAATGGAAACTTTAAGAATCAAAACAAAATTCTAGAAATCAAACATGCTGAAATAGAAAGGAAAAATGTCTTCTGACCTTCTGATGTTGTCAATTAAATTGTGGCAAAGGAAAGAAACCATGATCTTTTTTTTTTTTTTTTTGGTACCGGAGATTGAACTCAGGGGCACACAACCACTGAGCCACATTCCCAGCCCTATTTTGTGTTTTATGTAGAGACAGGGTCTCACTGCGTTGCTTAGTGCCTCACCCTTGCTGAGGCTGGCTTTGCACTAGCGATTCTCCTGTCTCAGCCTCCCTAAGTGCTGGGATTACAGGTGTGAGCCACCATGCTTGGCTTAGAAACCAATGATCTTGATAAGTTAATTAAAAATTTCCCAAACAAAAATACAAAGGAAATAAAAGCAACCCAAGAACTGTGGGACAATATCAAAGAATAAAGCATGCATAACTAGAATACAAAAAGAAGAAAGGAAAATAGAGAAGAAAAAATATTTGAAGTAAAAATAACTAAAAATTTCTCAAAAACTAAGATGAGATAACAAGCACAGATTTTGAGAGAATATCAAGTAGGATAAGTACCAACTATAAATAGGTGAATAAATAAAATAATACCTAGTCATCTCATATCCAAATTGCAGAAAACTAAAAACAAAGAAAAAAATTTTAAAGAAGAGAGAAAAATAATTGCCTTACTTATATAGCTATAGAGGAAAAGGATAAGAAATTCATTGGATAGCACAATAACCAATTTTTATGTTCAGCTGATGTTCCTAACACAGTCCTTGTCTCCATTGTAGTCATAGCCCTGAGCCAACATCCATGTGAATTCCACAATTTGAGTCTTTTTTAAATTCAATCTGCCACTCTGTCTTTTAATTGATGAGTTTAGGCCATGAATGTTAAGAGTTATTATTGAAATATGGCTTGTATTCTCATTCATTTTAGTTTATTTTTGGTTTTTAACTTGACTTGGTTTCTCCTTTGACTTTTCCTTTAGTGTAGTACCTCACTTGGCCGATTTTCATTGTTGTTTTTCATTTCCTCCTCGTGGAATATTTTGCCAAGAATGCTCTCTAGTGCAGGGTTTCTGGCTATAAATTCTTTGAACTTTTGTTTATCATGGAAGGTTTGTATTTCATCATCAAATCTGAAACTTACTTTTGTTGGATGTGAGGTTCTTGGTTGGCACCCATTTTCTTTCAGAGCTTGGTATATGATGTTCCAGGCTCTCCTGGCTTTGAAGGTCTGGATTGAGAAATCTGCTGAAATCCAAATTGGTTTCCCCCTGTATGTAATCTGCTCCTTCTGTCTTGCAGCTTTAAAAATTCTATCCTTATTGTGTATGGTATAATTTTCATTATAATGTGCCTTGGTGTGGATCTATTGTAGTTTTGTATATTGTGTCCCACAAGCCTCTTGTATTTGATTTCCCAATTCATTCTTCATGTTTGGGAAATTTTCTGATATTATTTCATTGAAGAGATTGTGCATTCCTCTATCTTGATAATTCTTAGATTTGGTCTTTTCATGTTATCCCATAATTCTTGGATGTTCTGTTCATGATTTCTTACCATCTTCATTGTGTGGTCAACTTCATTTTCAAGATTATATGTATTTGTCTTCATTGTCTGAGGTTTTGTCTTTGGAAGTTCTCTAGTCTGTTGGTGATGCTTCCTATTGAATTTTTAAATTTGGTTTATTGTTTCCTTCATTTCAAGGATTTCTGCTTGGTTCTTTTTCAAAGTCTCTTATCTCTTCGTTGGAGTGATCAATGGTTGCCTGTATTTGCTCTCTAATCTCTTTGTTGGAGTGATCAACTGTTGCTTGTGATTGCTCTTATATTATTCTGTGCTTCACAGATCATTTTAATTATGTATGTTCTGAACTCCTTCTCTGACATTTTATCTACTGTGCTGTCAATGGATTCTATTGTTGTAGTATCTCGGTTTGATTGGGGCATTTTCTTCCCTTGTTTTTCATGTCTTCCTCTCTAGCAATGCTGATCTGAGGTATTACATTTTCTACCCTATAATCTTGTAGTGTACCTGCAAGTCACCTCTGGTGTAACGAGGCCTGCAGGGACCTCGGGGATGATCTTCCTGGTCCTGGCTGTTGACTCTAGAGGGATGTAGGCAGGGACAGCCACCGGTTGGTCAGAAACTTGCTTTTGTAATGGGCTGAGATCCATTCCTTTGAGGAAAAGCGGTCCCTTCTGGTTCCAGAGTGGAAGTTCTGATTGGTTCAAATGAATCATGGAAGTCTACTCTCCATAGTGATTGGTCTATCTATCCTTTGGTGTTTCGTTCTGGCCAATAAGAAAGCTGGCTGGGCATAAAACACAACCTATTGGATAAAAAAAACTCAAGAGATGAGAAAGGTTTTCTTCTGTGCACTTCTAACCATTTTTGGTTGGGATCTGGTGAGCCCATGATAGAGCCATGACACCACCTTGTGACCATGAGCCAACCAGTCTGTTTGATGTCTGCCTTGTCTGAGACAGTAAACGTGGGGGTGGTTCCCCTGCAGGAGGTTTGCTAGGGATGCACCTGAGATTGGGCATATGAGTGATGGAGGAGCAGAGCCCTGAGCAAGGAGAGGTTGAGTTACAGCATAGTCACAACGGTCTCAGCAGGTCCATCCTGATAGACAGCTTGTCACTGGGGCAGCTCTCCAGAGATGGCCTGAACTGGGGCATGTGGCTGGCCTCTTTCCACACTGACTAGTCGTTGCATGTGGCCTGCTCTTGTACCAAGGTGGCTCTGTGGGCAAGGACAGTTCCTGGGGAGGGGCTCTGCTGTGTATGGTCTTGAAAGAGGGGTCTGGGGGACACCACAGCATCCCCTTCATCCCTGCCAAGCAGCTCGGCCATAGCTGTCTGCCTCTGAACTTTTTCTGGAAGGGAAATAGATTATTTGTTTAAACCAATGTTTGTCAAGTGTTCTGTTACTTTCAGTTGAAAACCTGGTCAGAACAACTGGACACTCAGGGACACAGAAAAGGTTATATGGGTAAGAGAAAATAGGATAGGTGTGCCAGAAGAGGGAAAAGCCTGAGAAATGGAAACAGTGTGGAGTGGCCTGGCTTGCCTCATTCTGCCAGACAGTTGATTCATTTGTTAACAACTCCAAAGGTTGGTGTCTTCTGGTACGCCCATCCCTAGACTGTCAGTTATTCCACTTTCACCTTTTAGTTCTAGTTATGGGAGCTGCTGGGGCATTTCATAGTGTGTTAGAGAACATTGTTGCCCACCAATATCCATCCTTTCATTTCTCAACAGGAGTTTTAGATGGAAACATGGACTCCCAGTAGAAGGCTCCCTTCCCAGCATTCTAGCATTTGCATGGTGAGGGAGGATGTGATTTACTGGTTCTGTGTGGGCTTGAGTATCTAGTTCATCCATGGGAGACCCTAAAAAGTTCTACATTAAACTGAGGGACCATCTTTTTGCATAGGAGATGATGAAAACATAAAAGGAGTGAGTAGGCCAGTTTGCAGCACAAATTTATTGCTGGTTTTAGGCACAATGAATTTGAAGTCATTGATGTTAGATCTCAGCCATGCACTAGATTAGAAAATATATTTTGTCCACAAATGACATAGGAGCTAGAAGGGAGGCCAGTACAAAGTCAGAAAACTGATGGTCAGGAACAGGTCAATGTCATGAGCAACATAGTTACAAACACAAGGCCAAGATACTTTCTCCAGAAATTAGCAGCAGCTGGGGAGTGAAAGTCTGGGTCCTCCAGGGGGGCTCTGGGCTGCACCTATGACAGACTTCCCTTGGCTTCATATATGTCCACCTGTCTGGGAAGAGCAGTTCCAGGATTCTAGTTGATGCCCTTTTCTTTTTCCCCATTTATTTATTAAAAAAAAATATATTTTATCCTAATTGGGTTTACATGACAGCAGAAGGCATTTTGATTCATTGTACACAAATGGAGTACAACTTTTCATTTCTCTAGTTGTATACAATATCAAGTTACACCATGTGCAGTCATACATGAACCTAGGGCATTGTTGTCCATTGCATTCCACCATCTTTCCTGACCCCATGTCCCATCCCTTCCTTCCTCTCCCCTTTGACCAAAGTTTCTCCATTCTTCCTGTGCCCCCTCCCACATTATGGATCAGTATTCACTTATCAGAGAGAACATTCGCCCTTTGTTTTTTTGGGATTGCCTTACCTCACTTAGCATGATGTTCTCCAACTCCATCCATTTACCTGAAAATGCTGTAATTTTATTCTCTTTTAATGCTGAGTAATATTTCATTGTGTGCATATACTACAGTTTCTTTATCCACTCATCTATTGAAGGGCTGGTTCCAGTTTAGCTATGAATTGTGAATTGTGCTGCTATAAACATTGAAGTGGCTGCGTCACTGTAGCATGCTATTTTTAAGTCCTTTGGGTATAGACCAAGAAGTGGGATGGCTGGCTCAAATGGTGGTTCCCTTCCAAATTTTCTAAGGAATCTCTATACTGCTTTCCAGATTGGTTGCACCAATTTGCAGGCCCACCAGCAATGTATGTGTGCCTTTTCCTCCACATCTGTGCCAACACTTGTTTGTATTCTTGATAACTGCCATTCTGACTGGGGTGACATGAAATCTTAAGAATAGTTGATTTGCATTTCTCTAATGGCTAGAGATGTTCAACATTTTTTCATACATTTGTTGATTGTATATCTTCTTCTGAGAAGTTTCTGTTCAGCTCGGCCCATATATTGATTAGGTTGTTTGTTTTTGTGGTGTTAAGTTTTTTGAGTTCTTTATAATTTTATTCTGATGTGCGTGTGGCAAAAATTTGTTCCCAGAATGTCAGCTCTCTGTTCACCTCATTGTTTCTTTTGCTGAGAAGCTTTTTAGTTTGAATCCATTCCATTCATTGATTCTTGCTTTATTTCTTGTGCTTTAGGAATCTTGTTAAGGAAGTTGGGGCCTAATGCGACATGAAGATTTGGGTCTACTCTCTCCTCAATTAGGCACAGGGTCTCTGCGAACTTACCAGAGGAAGGATTAAGTGTTCTTCAAGCCATAGCAGAACTTCCTTGGTCCCACCTCTAGTACCTCTGTTGTTCTAGATGGCTTACGTAGTAGAGTGACTCACCATGGGGCTCTTGATGCTCTTCTGCCCAACTCCAGTGGCAGGTGGGCAAGTACAATAGCCATACCTGAGAAGGGCACAGTAACCACTGGCCCTTGTAGACAAGAAAGGAAGTTGCCTTCCTTGGCAATCAGCCCAGGGCCACTTTGTGTCTCAGGATCCCTGAGGTAGCCACACCTGAAGATAGTCTATGCAGTGTTGCAAAGGCTCCACTGACATTTGTCTGGAGGGCCATCTCTTGGGTTTGCCTGATGCCTCCAATGTAGCTCATCTCAGTTCACCTCTTCTCAATAAACCACCTGCATGCAAATGTTTCACCACCTATTCCCTATGAAGTCCAACCTGTATTATAAATCTAGCCAATACTGAAAAACTTATCTCTGACCCAGCAGTTCAGTTTCCTTGCCTCCTTACGTTAGCAATGATGTTCTTTGCATTCTGTCCTGTCATACATACTCAACCTTCAATGATGGCCATACAACAGTCCCAGATGGGATCAGCCCTCTGGACTCTTGGAAGCCTCCCAGAGTGCTGTCCAGTCACTGTTGTGTTGTCTGCCTTTGCCTTTTCCTCCAGTTTGCAATGACTCCATGCACAGTGCAAAGAGCTCAATAATTACATTTTAAAGTCATGAAAATCTTATACATGGAAGAGTCATGAAACTACAACAAACAGCTGCCTTAAGAAATAAGGCACGATAGTGCAACTAAATCCGAGTTACACACCAATCATTCCCACAACACCCAGAGGCAACCACTCTTTTGCATTTAGCTTTTGACATCCTCATGCTTTTAAAAATTGGTATTTATGAATTAAGAAAACAATAGTATTGGGGGTGGGAGTTGTGGTTCAGTGATGCAGTACTTGCTTGACATGTGTGAGGTCTTGGGTTTGATCCTCCGCACCGTATATAAATAAGTGAATTAAAGATCCATTGACAACTAAAGATTATTTTCTTTAAAAAAGAAAATAGTATTAAATGGTACACAGTATGCATTCCTAAGAACCTTTTCTCAGTGGTTTGTGAAATTAATGCTGATGCATGCAAAACCAACTTATTCCTTTTTACCACCATATGGTATTCTATTGAATAACTGTTCAATTCGTCAATTCTCCAGTGGGACACACTTTGAATGCTTTTTCCTCTAACCCCCCACTGCTACTAGAGGCAATGGCACAATGAACATTTTTGTCTTTGCACATCTTGGGAAGTTGCTCCATGGCAAATACCCATCAGGAATTGCTGTGTTGCAGGGTATCTTTAGTAATTTCTAAATGGTCACCCAAAGTTATTGAGCCATTTATACCCCTTCCAGCAAGGCATGAGAGCTCTTTTCACAAAATCTAAGTTCTCATTATTTTTTTTGGTGGGGAGGGGTACTGGGGGTTGAACTCAGGGGCACTGAGCCACTGAGCCACATCCCCAGCCCTATTTTGTATTTTATTTAGAGATAGGGTCTCACCGAGTTGCTTAGTGCCTTGTTTTTGCCGGCTTTGAACTCACGATCCTCCTGCCTCAGCCTCTCGAGCTGCTGGGATTACAGGTGTGTGCCATAGTGCTTCCCTTTTTCTCATCAATTTTGACATTGATACATTTTTAATTTTTTGCCAATCTGTTAAGTGTGAAATGGTACATTATTGCTGTTAGTTTGCATTTGTCTAAATCTTAGTAATCCTAAGCCTAGTAAATTTGTTGTTCAAAAATTACTTTTTATACCTGTAGTTCTGGCTACTTGGGAGGTTGAACCAAGAGGA
Organism: Geosciurus inauris; assembly: GCA_004024805.1. Taxonomy (NCBI): domain Eukaryota; kingdom Metazoa; phylum Chordata; class Mammalia; order Rodentia; family Sciuridae; genus Geosciurus; species Geosciurus inauris. The sequence continues at coordinate 12,339 of PVHX01000711.1, forward strand.
TCAACTGAACCCAGAAATTTGAGATCAGCTGGGTTACTTTTTAGATCTTGCCTTAAAGAGAGAAAGTGAGAGCTGGGAATGTAGTTTAGTGGTAGAGCACTTGCATAGTGTGCATGAGGCCCCAGGTTCCATCCCCAACACTGTGTGCCTGTACATACTTCCAACTAGCATTTCCCCATGTGTTCCTTAAAAAGGAAAAATGAATAAAAAGGGTTCTGTTCATTTAGTAGTTCTGGGATCTGGGCACATGTATTGTTTGATTCCTGCACAGAACCATTCCTAGACTCCACATCTGTGTCACTTTGGCTTTCAAACCTGGCCGCCTACTAGACTCCACTTTTGAATTCCATCTCTTCCTTTTGCTTAGATCCATCTCTGGGGATGGTCTATCTTAGCCTTGTCTTTGCAACTGTACATCTCCAGCCCTTTCTACTTTTTTATTTTGAGGCAAGGTCTAACTTGCTTGGGGCCCCTGGAAATTGTTGAGGCAGGTTTTGACCTTGTGATCCTCCTGCCTCAGCCTCCCCAGCCGTTGGAATTCCAGGTGTGGGCCACCCTTAATCAGAAAATATAATCAGGAGCTGAGGGTGTAGCTCAATGGTAGTGTTTTCCGGGCCTGAAAAGATACAATGTAATTTGTTTAAAAATAAAACTGGGCTGGGGTTGTGGCTCAGTGGTAGAGCACTTGCCTAGCATGTGTGAGGCACTGGGTTTGATTGTCAGCACCACATAAAAATAAATAAAAATAAAAAGGTTCATCCACAACTAAAAAATATATCTAAAAAAAAAAAAAAAAAAAAAAAAAAAAAAAAAAAAAAAAAAAAAAAAAAAAAAAAAAAAAAAAAAAAAAAAAAAAAACTGATGGTGTTTTCAGGAGCTCCCAAAAGTTATACTAAAACTCATCTATATGAGGAAACAAAACCAAAACTCCAGCCTGAAATGCCAGTCCCTGATCCCTTCATCTTTGGTTTAAGGCCATAGAAATATAATGCAAACCCATATGCAACTTCAACTTTTCTGGTAGCGACATTAAAAAAAAAAAAAAGGAAAAAGGGCTGAATGCAGTGGTGCGTTCTTGTAATTTCATCAATTAGCGAGACAGTCTCAAAATAAGAAATAAGGATCTGGACGCAGCTCAGTGGTGGCGCGTTCCTAGCTACAATCTCCAGAAAAAATAAAAAGGTAAAAAACCGCGAAAATGACTTTAACAACGCATTCTATCGTCCCCAATATATCCAAATATTCTCATTCAACATACAATCAACGTACAAACTGTTTTTACACCCAGCCACTGGAGTCCACGTATTTCACCCGTAAAATACATCCCTGTGCGCACCGGCCACGTCAGGTTAGCGCGTAGCTCCCAGCGGTGCAGCGCCGGCCAGGCCAGCGCTTCAGGCTCCGTCCGTGCCCATCCTTCAGCTGAAGCCGGGCCCACTGCCTCGGACGCTGCACGTCACTCGGTGGAGGTGTCCCCGCCCCGCCGCGCGGCAAACGTGCTTGGCCTGTGCGTGCTGATGCCTGCGCGTGGCCGGCGACGCGGCGCGGGGCACACAGGCCGCAGGGGTCTGCTTCCCTAGCGCCAGGCGGCCGCCGGCTCCAGAACAGGGCCTTGCTGATTTTGTTGTAGGGCAGTGGCGACGGACACCCGGGCCGACTCGGGTGCGGTAATGCTGCGCTCCGGCCAGCGGGCCCGAGACTCCAGCACAGCCGCCGAATCACTTCCACCTGCGCCCCGCCAGGAACACGCTCACCTCCGGGCGTCGCGCTGTAATGCCGTCACGCGCCGCCTGGACAGAGGCGGGACTTCCGGTCGCGCGGAGCCACAACTTCCGGAGGGAGGCGGAAGAGCTTCTCGGCTCTACGCTGGGGAGTCCCGGGGGCGCTCAGGGGCCGTCCGCGTTAAGGGAAAGGGCTGCCGGGGGCGGGCGGGCCGGCCGCAGTCGGGGTGTTGGGGTCGCGGGCGTGAGGGATGAGGAGGGACCATGGCCAGCGATGGGGCCAGGAAGCAGTTCTGGAAGCGCAGCAACAGCAAGGTCCCGGGCAGGTGGGTGTGACGGGGCGGGCCGGGTCGGGTCAGGGGTCAGAGGTTAGGTGGCCTTGTCGACCTGTGGGGCTGCGGATGGCCTCGGGGTCTGGGGAGGGGAGCCCATAGGGTCTCGGAGGCTCCAGTGGCCGCACGGAGAGCGGGATGGCGGGGAGGGGAGGCGCCGCCGCAGGTTCCTCCGGATCCCGCCGCGCTGCTGCGCGGACTCGGCGGCTTCCAGGAAGCGGGGGGCGACTGACTCGGGTCGCGCCCGAGAGTTGGGGCGCCGGGGCACTGGCCGGGGTGGGCGTTTGGCCGGCGGGATGTGCCTCCCGGCTCTCCTGGGCTGCGGCTCTCGCCTGGAGCGTGGAAGAGCATTGGAGGCGCCCTGTGAATTCCCACCTTCTCACTTTCTGGCCTCTAAACAAACTCCAGTGTGTGTCAGCAGCAGCAGGAAGCAAATTACAATAAAAAAATTAATACCCGGGTGCACCTTGGAAGTCGTACAGCTTCAAAGTCCTCTGATTGATGTGGCAGAGTCCCGCAGGGCCCCGGGGAAGGAGGAGATGTTACCTGGAAAATACCTTGGGTGAAGTCAGCCATTGGTGAGAATAGATCATAGACAAGTGCTTCAAGATTTCAAAAGTTTGTTCTATCCTGAAACTAAGTGGAATCCTCATAAGCACAGTAAAATGGTCTGTGGTCCTTTGTTTCATAGTAGGCTCTATTGTGTGAATTTTAGAAGTGTAAATTGGCATTTACTTCATCCAGTCAGAAAAGCTTATTTTTCAGAGTGATGGGAAGTTAGCCAGGAGTTACTGATTGCGCAGACACAGTGACTTGAAGGGAGTCATCAAAGGTGGCCAGAGTCCCTGTTTTACTCTGCCAGTACTGGATTTGATTGAACAATATGAATTTTTATCAAGACCAATGCCAGAGTCCAAGATGAGATGAAAATTCTGAAATAGTAGAGCGTAGGAGGTTCCAGTAGTGACAGGGAAGGGAATCCTACCGCAGTGTAACTTTTATGTGTTGCTTTCAGTTCTTGAGGTTTTGGACCCCTTCATCTAAATTCTCTCTCTCTCTCTCTTTTTTTGTGGTGCTGCAGATAGAAACCAAGTCTTCCTGCATGCTAGGCAAGCACTCTGCCACTGGACTACATCCAGGGCCCTCTAATTAGTTCCTAACAATCAAATGAGAAGTAAGAATAATAGAGCTGCTGTATAGAGTTAAAACAGTGAATAAACCTTTGGATTGAAGACTGTCTCTTGGTAGTTTGTCTTTGTACTGAGCTGAGTGGTTTCCTCTCTAAGTTTCTGTCTGTCTGGAACCTGTGAGTGTGAGTTTATTTGGAAATGAGATCTTTGCAAAAGTATTCAAGTCCTGGATTTGAGTTGGCCCTAATCCAAAGAGCAGTGCCCTCCTAAGAAAAGGGAAATTTGGACACAGACACAGAGACATAAGAAAGATGGCCCTGTGAAGATGGAACTAGAGATTGGAGCTTTATGTTTACAAGCCAGTGTGAGCCAGGGGTGGCTGACAGCCATCAGAAGCTAGAAGTGACAGAGAAGGATCCTCCCTTAGAGATTTCATGGGGAGGATGGCCCTGCTTACACTTTAGTTCCACAATTCTGGTCTGCCGAACTGACAAAAGCCACTATATTTTTGGTGGTATGTTATAGCAGCCAGAGGAAGCTAATATAGTCCCCAGTTTCTTTTGTGAAAGTAGCATTAACCAGCCGTGGAGTTTCGTGCCGTGCTGTGTCTTAGGCCCTTTTGAGAGCACCTCCCAGGTACAGAGTTGCTGTGGAGTTTTGAGAGTTGTTAGAGGCTGTCACTGAAGAGGGCAAGGCCAATGGGAGAGGTTGGGCCCACCAGAGAGGTCTGTCCAGCCTCTTGGTTGCTTTCCATCTTGTAGCCCTCACCCGTGACAGACTGGAACTCTCCATGAAGAAGAGTGTGTGATGGTGTGTGTTTTTCTGTCAGTGAGTGGTGGTGGTCACTGCCCACAGCCTGGGTTTTCACCCATACCAGTGCAGGGCCAGCAGAGCTGCTAACCAGGCTCCTGTGGCTTTGCCGGTGGTTCCAATGGTAATGAACCTCCACAGGGAAACTCGTCAGGGAGACTCCACATACCACAGCACGCTCAGCTGTGGAGGGAACCCTGTACAGCACAAGCCTTAGTGATGCCATGACAGGTGGCTGATGTTCATTGGGCATGTGGTTTGCCAGGTCCTGTGCTTGGTGTTTCACGAGTGTTATGTTTACCATTGTTTTGTGGTTTGTAAAACACGTGCTCTGTCCTGTAGGTGACACTGAGGCAGACTGGTTTAAAACCCGCGGGTCATTTCTCCTGCGATGCCATGCCATGGGTGGATGTTTTTGCATGACGTCTGAGGCCCTTTATGACCTTGTCACTACTCAAATGTTTAGCCACATCTCCCACCCAGCCTTTCTTTGAACTTTTCCCTCAGCAGTGCTGAGGCAAAGTGATGGGCTTCTAGATTCTTCTTTGTTCCATGCTGTTCAGTGCCTCCCACTTTTGTGCTCTTGTGGCCTACCAGAATGTTCCTTCCCTCCCTTTTGCCTGGCTTGCTTTTTTTTCTACTTTTCAAAATTCACCTGCAGCATGCCTCTTTATTTTTAAATTTATTTTTGGTACTGAGGATTGAACTCGGGGCCACTTGATCACTGAGCTACACGCCCAGCCCTATTTGTGTTTTATGTAAAACACAGGGTCTCACTGAGTTATTTAGCACCTTGCCGTTACTAAGCCTGGCTTTGAACTTGTGATTCTCCTGTCTCAGCCTCCCAAAGTGCTGGGATTACAGGTGTGCGCCACCCTGCCTGGCTTAGCATGCCTCTTTATAAAGGCATTTATATTTGCCTATGTGCAGCTTGAACTTGGGTATTCTTTTATGAGCTACCCTTTTCACCAGGCAGTGAACTGTGCAAGTTAGGGAGTGTGCCTCATCTTACATTGTTAGTACTGAGAAATGGTGGTTCCTCCAGACTCTTCCACGTTGGTCTGGAGAATTAGTGATTTGATCAAGGTCATATGCTGCATGAGAGTAGGTCTTATTGATAAACCCTCTGTTCTCTGCACCCCCTGGTTTTCAGTTGTTTATTTGAGACTTTCTTTTTCACCTTAAATTTCTTTCCATCTGAGCCTTTCTTAGAAATTTCCTTTATGGATGAGGCAGCAAGTGTGGTCTGGTAGAAAGACCTCTGAGTAGGAGTTGAGTGGGCGTTAGCTTTCTCTTTCTGTAATCTGTTTGAGATTCACCAAATCTTGTCACCCTGAAGCCATTGGTTTCTGCATCTATAAATATGAGGAGATTGTATTAGACCTGTGTGGCCATTGGGTCCAGGGTAAGGTTTGTTTGGTCTAGGTGGATTCTCTTTGATGAGAAAAAGAGAGGCTTCTAGGACTAGTTTTGAGAGTTTGATAAGTCATTTATCCAGTATTTTTTTTGACTCAAGCTATATGCCTGGACTGGCTCCAGGTGTGAGATTTACATCAGTGAACAAAATAGACTAAGATCTATGCTCTGATGGAGCTCAACGATGTGGAAGAGCAGAGGATGAATAACCATGAAGAGAGCTTCACTGTTGGGAAGTGATAATTATTGCCAAAATGTGAGGCCGGGAAGGTTGGTAGGTAGCTCAGAGGCAGGTGCACCAGGGAGGGTTTCATGGTGATAGAGTGCCCAGGGACTTCCTCACTGAGAAGATGCCATTTGAGTAAAGATTTGCAGGAGATGTGGGAAAGCCCTCTGGGCAGCTGAGAGAAGAGCAGTTCAGGCAGAGAGATAAGAGGCGCCAGGTGCTGACCAGGAGCGAGGCTGGTGTGCTTCAGGAGAGGAGCAAGGGGCCACTGTGACTACAGCCAGTCCTCTGGTCACGGTGAAGACATGGACTGTTATGCTTTTGTTCTGAAGGGGCGAGGGGCCGCCGAGGCTTGTGCAGAGGTGTGGCATGGGCGGCCTTCAATGTAACAGGATGGCTTTGGCTGCTCCGTCGAGACTGGAGGTGCGAGGGCAGCAAGGGCAGAAGCACGGAGACCAGGTAGGAGGCTCTGCAAAGCTGCAGGTGAGACACTGCAGTGGCTTGACTGGAGTTGCAGTCGTGGAGGTGGGGACAGGCAGAGGTGTGTGATCAGAGTCTGGAGCTCTGGTCTCTGACTCTGTGAGGCCTGCTCTTTCTTGGGCTGTGGACTCGCTTGGCTCTCTAAGGCTGTTGCTTTCTGCAGTTGGATTTGGAATTCCCGCTGCACTCAGAACACCAAGGCAAGCCCCACGTGCTGGGTTTACCAGCACAGGCAGCCTTTCAGTGAGGATCTGATGTTTGCTGTTTTAGCACAGCTCTGCTGACAGGAAGGTGTGCTTGCAGCTGGGGCATGTGCCATATGACATTTGTAAGGTTATGTGGCAAGAAAGGCCCAGCTTGACTACAGCAAGGTCATGGTGCTTGCGGCATGGAGCGAAGGCGTGTTCTAAAGCGCATGGTTCTGTCAGCTTCCAGCTTCCACTGTCAGACCCATGAGGAACCTGCACAAATGGGACAGTCAGCTCCGCAGGCCAGTGTCAATTACCAGCTGAAGGAGAAATGTTGCTGGGGGATAATGAAGTCATTCAGATGTGGTGAACATCTCTGGGGTCCCAGCAGCTGTGCTGAATGTGGGCAAGCAGACATGGCCCAGAGAGGCTAGAGGAGCAGGGGTGGCCAGCACAAGGTGTGCGTGCTGACTGGTGCGCTCTGGAAGGCAGCAGTCAGGGCGCGTTGGCAGAATAACAGGGTCCTGTGTGGGTGGAATGGCCAGGTCCTCCCCAAGCCTGCCCTGCCTGAGATGAGGCCTGGATGTGGAGAAGGAGCCTGAAAACCTTCCTGCAGGGAGGAGTGGACGGGGTCAGGTGCCTGTGGCCGGTGGAGCTTGCACGTTCACTGACAGGCTGGATGTCGCTGGTGTAGGTTTTGGGTTGGGGCATGGAAATGCTCTGGGCAGATTCACAGCCCTCCAGAGGTGTCTGCTTGCTCATTCCTGGAACTGTGGACATGTTTTGTTACAGGACAGAAGGGAGTAGAGGTTGCCAGCTGAGCTTGACACGAGGGGCTTGTGTGGATTGTTTGGTGGGCTCCATGTAATCATAATAGCTCGTAAAAGTGACGAGAGAGATTTGAGGTGACAAGGACTGGGTCCACAGTTGCTGGCCTTGCACATGGAGGAGGGAGTCATGAGTCAAGGAATGTGATGCCTTTAGAAACTGGGAATGGCCTTCCACTGACGGGAGAATGGGGATCTTAGTCGTGCAACTGTAAGAAACTGAATTCTGCCCACAGCCAGAATGAGCAGGAAAGGGCTTCTTCCTTTGAGCTTCCAGGAAGGAAGATAGCTGACCGACTCCCAGACTTTAGCTGGTGACATCCCTTTGGACTTCTGACCTCTACAGCTTTAATACATGTGTGCCTGTGCACTGTGGGGAGTGTGCTAAGCGTTGCCTGTGGGGAAGGAATTGCAGGTGGCCCCCAGCACTTCCTTTGCAGAATTTTGCTCTTGAAGGTGGGCAGGGGTACCTTGGTCAGTGTCCTTGGAGCTTGCTGGATGAGCTCTGCAAGGTGCGGTTAGTCCCAGGTCACAGGAGGTGACAGGTTGGAGGGCAGGGCCCTGGAACCAAGTGTAGGCCCTGTTTCTCTTGTTAGATGCTGAGCTGCAACTTGGGACCAGCTGTCTGTCCTGTGTTCTTACAACTCTTTATGTGCTTGCTTATGGGTTTGAAGTTTGGCGGTTTGTCTGGGAGGAACCCTCATTCCTGATTTTCCAGGGCTTCAGAGCCCTGGAGTCCTGGAGTTTGTATCCTGGCAGGGATTGTGTGTTGGGTGGGGAGTTGGGTTTGTCCCCTTGTTCCTCTGTGGGTCGCGGGCCTTAGAGGCACTGGCGGGCGAATTGTCACCATGGTCCCAGTTCCTTTTACTTGTTTTTTTCCCAAGTGGTCACTTGTCATATAATTAAATGTCTCAGACACACTTCAAAGACAACTTTAAGGTGTATCATATTTTTCCTTTTCCATATTTGTTTAATGTAGCAAATCTATACTCTTGTTAATTTTATTTTTAGTTTTTGGAACCCAGTAGAGCTTTACCACTGAGCTACACTGAGCACCTCCCCCTTTAAATTTTGAGACAGGATCTTGCTAAGTAGCTGAGGCTGGCCTTGAACATGAGGTCCTCCTGTCTCAACCATCCGAGTTGCTGGGATTATAAGCAGGCGTCACTGCACTGGGCTCTTGTTAATTATATTTCTTTAGAGTTACCCCATTTCCTGTATTTTTTAAATAGTTGCTTCTTGTAAGAAAAATCAAACCAAGCAGTTTTGTATAAAATAAAAACAGAAGTGCCCTCTTCCCCAATCTTTCTTTAACAGTGAAGATAAAAGCTTGGTATGTATGCTTTGAGACATTTCCTTTTAGCATATGCAATAATTCATGCATACAGTCATTTACATACATTCATATACATTTTCTTTCTCAAAATGGCAGTTTTCCTTCCAGAAAACCCACCAGTTTCCCACTGAAGATTCCAGAAAGACCTCATGTCTCTGATAGGATTAGGTTGTGAATTAAAAATAAAGCCAATTAAGGACAAAATATCAGAGACAAATATTGGGAATGCTGCAGTCAGAAAAGGGAGTAAGGGTGCTGGTGGGGGTGGTCCACGCTGATGAGACGCTTGTGAAAGCCGTAGTCCTCAGACACAGACCTACTTAAAGACTGGATAAGATTAGAAAAAACTCCTTTGTCCCATGTCTGACCTGCACAACAGCAAGGATCTGGTATAACAACAGTGAATTACAGCTGAAAGAATTGTAATACACAGATTCTTTCTCCCTGAAGTAGTGTTTAAGGAAACTCAAACAGTGAGATTAAAAAAAGTATAGGATGACAACTTAAAGCCTCTGGTACCTTTAGCTGCAAACAAGCATTAAACACCAGACAAGTCCTCACCAGATAAAATAAATACTCCTTTCAGTGGCCTATTTACCTCATTTTTTATCATTCAATAAAACACGTCTGGCTTTCAGTAAAAAATTACAAGATAGGCCAGAAGACACACTAAAATTTAGCCTGAAGATAAAAATTAGACTCAAACATATCATGCATGTCTGAATTGCCAAGTTAAAAAAAACCAAAGTAATTATGATTGATATGTTAAATATGCTAATGGGAAAAAAGTATACAGCATGTAAAACCTTATAACCTATGTTAGGGAAAATGGAAACTTTAAGAATCAAAACAAAATTCTAGAAATCAAACATGCTGAAATAGGAAGAATGCCTTCTGATGCCATCAATTAAATTATGGCCAAGGAAAGAAACCATGATCTTGATGATAAGTTAATTTAAAATTTCCTAAACAAAACTACCAAGGAAATAAAAACAACCTAAGAACTGTGGGACAATATCAAAGAATGAAGCACGCATAATTAGAATACAAAAAGAAGAAAGGAAAACAGCAGAAAAAATATTTGAAGTAAAATTATCTGAAAATTTTCTAAAAACTAAGATGAGATAAAAAGCATAGATTTAGAATATCAGATAGAATAAGTACCAAATATAAAGAGGTGAATAAATAAAGTAATACCTAGCCATCTCATATCCAAATTATAGAAAACTAAAAACAAATTTTAAAGAAGAAAGAAAAATAATTGCTTTACTCATACAGCTATAGAGGAATAAGGATAAGAAATTCATTGGATAGCACAATAACCAATTTTTATGTTCAGCTGATGTTCCTAATACAGTCCGTTTCTCCACTGTAGGCACAGCCCTGAGCCAACATCAGTGTGAATTCCACATGTGAGTCTTTTTAAATCCAGTCTGCCAGTCTTTGTCTTTTTTAACTGATGAGTGTAGGCCATTAACGTTCAGGATTATTATCAAAATAGGGTTTGTATTCCTGTTCATTTTATATTTGGTTTTTATTTTCTTTTTAAATTTTTTTGTAGTTGTAGATGGACAGAATGCCTTTATTTTATTTATTTATTTTTATGTGGTGCTAAGGATTGAACCCAGTGCCTCACACATGCTAGGCAAGTGCTCTCCCACTGAGCTACAGCCCCAGCCCTATATTTGGTTTTTAACTGGACTTGATTTCTCCTTTGATTGGCTTTTCCTTTAGTGTAGTTCTTACCTTTGCTGATTTTCATTGTTGTTTTTCATTTCCTCCTCATGGAATATTTTGCCAAGAAGGCTCTCTAGTGCAGGCTTTCTGGCTGTAAATTCTCTGAATTTTTGTTTATCATGGATTTCATCATCAAATCTGAAGCTTAATTTTGCTGAATGTGAGATTCTTGGTTGGCACCCATTTTCTTTCAGAGCTTGGTATATGTTGTTCCAGGCTCTCCTGGCTTTGAGGGTGTGGGTTGAGAAATCTACTGAAACCCAAATTGGTTTCCCCCTGTATGTAATCTGACACTTTTCTCTTGCAGCTTTTAAAATTTAAAATTTTAAGATTTTAAAATTGTGTATTTAAAAAATGTGCCTTGGTGTGAGTCTGTTGTAGTTTTGTACATTTGGTGTCCTGTAAGCCTCTTGTATTTGATTTTCCAGTTCATTCTTTATGCTCGGGAAATTTTGTGATATTATTTCATTGAAGAGATTGTGCATTCCTTTGGTTTGTATCTCTGTGCCTTCCTCTATCCTGATAATTCTTAGGTTTGGTCTTTTCATGTTATCCCATAACTCTTGGATGTTCTGTTCTTGGTTTCTTACTGTCTTCATTGTGTGGTCAACTTTATTTTCAAGATTATTATATTTTGTCTTCATTGTCTGAGGTTCTGTCTTCTAAGTTCTCTAGTCTGTGGTGATGCTATTGAATTTTTTATTTGGCTTATTGTTTCCTTCATTTTAAGGATTTCTGCTGGTTTTTTTTTTCTTCAGAGTCTGTCTCTTTCTTGAAGTAATCTTTTGCTCTCTGTATTTGCTCTCTTATCTCTTTGTTGGATTGATCAGTTTTTGCTTGTGATTGCTCTCTTATTGTGTGCTTCACAGATCATTTTAATTATGTACATTCTGAACTCCTCTGACATTTCATCTACTGTGCTGTGAAGTGATTCTATTAATGTAGCATCTTGGTTTGTTTGAGGCATCCTCTTTTTTCTTGTTTCTTCATGTTCATGTGTCTTCCCCTCTAGCAGTGCCAATCTGAGGTATTACAGTTTCTACCTTATAATCTCGTAGTGTCCTCGCAGGTTACCAATACCTCACCTCTGGTGTTACCGGGCCTGCAGGGACCTCAGGGATGGTCTTCCTGGTCCTGGATGTTGTCTCTAGGCAGCAGTAGGCGAGACAGCTGCCCATTGGTTGATGGGGGGCCACAGCGCAGTTGGTCTCCTCCTCCAGGCTTCGGGCCACTGTCAGTCTCCTCCTCTATGCATCTCTCATTAATTTTAAATGAAGACAAAAATGACTTAAAATAATAAATCCTTAATGATTTATTTATTTATTAAATCATGAGAGTATCAGATGTATCGTATACCTGCAGATTCTTAGAGAAAGGAGGGCATGGGGAAACAAAGAGAATACAGAGTATGACTTGTTTCTTCCATTTCCCCAGACTGCTGTGGTCTAGCCTGGCCCATGTGTAGCCAGGATGAGGGCAGTGCTAAGTGGACAGGCCTGTCTTGGCTCTGGGGCCAAAAAGTGACACCCTACCCCATCCTCTGGCAGGTTCAGTCTTCTGCTGCTCTCTGGCTTTCTTAGTGTTGGAAATACCAAGGTGCCGCAAGAAATCAAACGTGTGCTTGGAGGTGGGTGGGCAAGGCAAACTTGACTTCTGCCAGAAGGACTCTAGGGAACCTGGTTAGCACGCTCACCTGGACAGGCAGTCCGCCTGCTTTTATCCCTAAGGTAGTGCTGCCTCTTGCCCTGATAGGAGGAGCTTGGGATTACAGTCTATATGATTGTCTGATTTTAAAATTGGAGGCAGGCAAAGGGAAGGGCTGTAGTTAAAATGGCCACCATTGGATCTTGCCAATTAGTGCTAACACTGTATTCTGAAAATGGAGCATGCACTTTGTGTTTCTCACACTAGTCAGCATTTATTAAGTCATTTTTCTCTTCATTTAAAATTAACAAGAGCCCAGTGTGATGATGCTTGCTTATAATCCTAGCAACTTGAGAGGCTGAGACAGGAGGATCACAAATTCAAGGCCAGTCTCAGCAATGTGCAAGTCTGCTCTTTGCATCCCCTTTTGGTGCAACAGGGGTCCTGGAACAGATGCTGGTGTTCCTGTTATCAAGAAAGTGAAGGTTGGAGGACCTGAACATCACTGTTTGGTCCTGGGGGCGGGAATGATCTAGCCCATGGTTCTCTCTTAAGGATTCCAGGGGCGGTATTTGCAGAACAGTCCCAGGGCAGGTGCTCTGTGTTGTGCTCATCGTGTGGAGATGAAAGCCCAGAAGGGCCAGGCTGAGCGGACACCTGGTTCTAGTGATTGTTCAGTGCTTGCCTCCTGGCAGCTGTGGTGGGGAAGGGGCTGCTGGCCTTGGATCCTGCTGAGCTCAGCCAGAGGCCTGGCTTCTCAGGGCCTGGAGACAAACACCACACAAGTCAGCGTGTGGCTGCCTCTCTGGGGCTCTTCTGGGGTGAGGTGAAGCTGGTGCCCCTTGCAGAGGGGAGACAGAGGTGCAGATCCCAGAGGGAGTGGGGAAGGAGCGGGCTGCTGCGCTCTTCCCATTTTTTGGGGCCCCAGCTGTGGGAAACTCTTGTTCTGAGTATGCCCAGCCCTTTTGTTCTCTCTTACTGAAATGTCGTTTCCTCTTTCCTGGGGATTGTGAAGTGGCACCTCAAGTGCTAGACAGCCACGTGACATTCCATGTGCTCAGCGAGTTGGAGCAGCTGTGGGCTCTTACTGCACTCAGCGCGAGGGCTGGGGACCAGGTGCAGGCTGAGCCTGGCGTTGTGGGGATCCCTTCCATGACTGCTCCCTCCCTGCACGGGTAGCAGGGAGGAAGCTGAGCCTGTGCCCACGCCCGTGCGCCTTGGTGAAAGGGGCTGCCTGTGCTGCCCGCCCGTCCGAGGTGGAGGCCTTTCTGGCTCCTGGCCCCCAGTGTGTCTGGCCACCTTGAAGCGTGTGCTTTGTCCCATGTTTGCTTCTTCCCAGGTGCTCTTGCTTGCCTCAGGGGGCCTGGCCTTGCGTGGGCTGCGTCTTTCTCCTCAGGCACCTGTGCCGGAGGCCAGACCCCCACAGTGGAGTGTCTCAGGCTGCCACCAGCCGCAGCTGCTGCTCTGTGGTGTGCTTTTCTTGCTGCATTGATGGGAAATGGGCCCATACCTGGAGAGACAAACACAGCCAGTCCCTGTCCTCTGGGTGAGAGGAGCCCTCAGCAGCATGGGTTTGGGCATGGCATGGGTGGAGAGGCAAAGCAAAGGACTGGGTCTTGCAGAGGGGCAAGTCCCTCAGTGTCACCGTGGACCTCAGAAGCTGGGGTAGCCCCTGAGAGTGCGGGGCCCATGGCTTCTGTTGTCTCCACAGAAGGTGTTTGCAGGTGGCCATGCTGGATGGGACTCCCTGCAGACTGGCCCTTGGGGCAGGAGAAGGGAGCCACCGCTTTGCTCTTTCAGAACAAGTTCTGTGAGCAGAACAAGTAGGAGCGTTGACCACAGTCTTGCAGGATTTCTGGCAGTAGTTTCCTCCTCCTGTTGGCCTGGGACTTGGTTCTGGGGTAGGGAGTAGCCCGTGCCGCCTCTTCTGTTTGAGAGTGGGTCTGCCCCACTCAGTGTTTTCAGGGGGACTGTAATCCTTGCACAGTTACTGTTGCTTCATGTACTGGTTCTTAATGAAATGTGTGTGGTCCCTGCTTTGTTTTCCTTTTGAATTAATCCCTGTCTTGGTTAATTTTCTGGAGCAAACCATTCACCAGAGCCTTGGAGCATTTCATGTGTCAGCCAGATGGGCTTCCCATCGTGGCTGGGCTCTGGTAGGACGGATTAATCATAAAAGCACAGGAATGTCGTCATTGTCGTTGTCTTCTTCTTCTTCTTCTTCTTTTTTTTTTTTAATTTTTTTAGTTGTTGATGGACCTTTATTTTATTTTATTTTTATGTGGTGCTGAGGATCGAACCAAGTGCCTCACACATGGTAGGCAAGTGCTCTACCACTGTGCTACAACCCAGCCCAGCACAGGAACTTCTAAGAGATGTTATCTGGTAATATTTATTATGAGGGATGTGCTATTTTTTAAAAAATATTTTTGTAGTTATAGATGGACAGAATGCCTTTATTTTATGATTATTTTTATGTGGTGCTGAGGATCAAACCCAGTGTCTCACGCGTGCTAAACAAGCGCTCTACCACTGAGCTACAGCCTTAGCCCTGTACTGTTTCTTTAAAAAATATTTTTTAGTTATACATGGACACAGTGTCTTTATTTTGTTTACTTCTTTGTATGTGATGCTGAGGATCCAAGGAAGTGCCTCACATGTGGGAGGCAAGTGCTCTGCCACTGAGCCACAACCTCAGCCCCTGTACTGTGTTTTTAAAAAGATTTCTTCAAAGAAAAAAATCCTTAGTCATTCAAATCTTTATACTGTAAAAAAGAGAGACCACACCAAGCAGTCTCGGGATGCCCTCTGCGCACACTAGGCCCTGGAGTGTGCAGAGGGGACTGGGTCCTTGCTGGGGAGGCAGAGATGCCAGCCACGACTTCTGCCCCAGGGGAGCCTGTGGTCAGCATGGCAGTGGGGGACTGGGAACTCATGGCAGTGTGGGTGGGAAACACTGTGAATGAGGTGCCATGGTCTTTCCCTTTGGGCTCTTATATTGGGGGTGGGGATATTCTGTAGACAGGGGCTGGGCAGGGCCTTCTTGGCCTTGGAAGGGTGTGAACCCAGCTGGAGTTGTGGAAAAGTCAAGAGCATGTTGGGATGGCATTGTGAGATAGAGGGGGAGTAGAGGAGATGGGGGTTGTGGTGGAGAGAAGAGGGAGGGTAGAGGAGGTGAGGGCCGTGGTCGAGGGGAGGAGAGAGGGTAGAGGAGGTGAGGGCGGTGGTCCAGGGGAGGAGAGAGAGGGCAGGCCCGCGGTAGAGAGGAGTGAGAGGAGGGATGTTGAGGAGCGGTGGCAGTTCAGTTCATGAAGCAGTGTCTGTTACAGATTGACTGGGGCCTGCGTTGAGGAAGGTGACGTGGCCTGACTGGGTGTGTGCATGTGAGCCAGAGAGGGACAGGAGCGTATGTGCAGGCCTGGCAGGGAACCTGAGAGGGTTAGAATTCTTTCCTAAGGGGCAGGGAAGGCCTTGAGGGATTGTAGGCCAGTGAGTGACTTTTCCTGACAAGCACAGGAGGTTAGGGCTGAGGCCAGAGCTGGAGGCAGCTGGGGGCTATTATAGTTCTCCCATGGGGTGAGGGTGAGCCTGGGTTTGGGCTGATGGGGGATGTTCCTGGGTGGTCTTGAAAGACATGGAGACTGACTGTGGTGGGGTGCTTCCTCTGGGAGACACTGGGGCCCTTAGGCTTGTGTGTTGCTGTTCATGGAGCTTGAGTTGTGGAGAGAGTGGAAATGTGGTCAGGATGAGAGGAGATGGAACGGTGGTCCAGGGCAGTGGGAATGTTGGGGTTCCCGTTGTCAGAGCCCGGCTCAGGGAGAGCTAGGAGGCCACTGGATGGAGGTAGTGCCAGGGGGAGGTGTTAGGGCTAGTGGACAGTGTTGACATTGTCGGGGGTGGGCTTCTGGATCCGTGGCTGAGTTGGCAGTGGTTCCAGCTGGAGGCCCTTGTTTGAGCATCATTTTCTTGGAGCTGGTCGATGGTCAGGAGAGAGCATGACAGGAGGTCTGGGGACTGGGCTTCAGGGGTGGAGTCTGCAGGTGTCCTGGACAGGCCCGCAGCTATCGTTGGCTCAGCAATTACCCCAGTCTCCATGGACTCTCAGTGCTCTGGGGCTCAGGGCCCAGGGGGACTCCAGATTACTGGGAGCCTGAGGACAGGCGAAGTGTTACTGCCAGGCACAGTGGTGTGGGTGTTAGTGGAGGGACAGCCCTGGTCACCCTCTTCAGTTGGGGCCCATGGGGCCACATCTTTTCTGCAGTTGACTCCTTGAGGCACACATGATTTTCAGACCAAGTTGTGGGCAGAGAGGACAGTGGGACTGTGTACTGTTGGAAGGATATATTTTTTTTGGTACATTTTCCTCCAAAGCCTTCTCAAGTTAATTTCCTTGGAAGTTACTTCTTGTAACTCCGCCTCTTCCTTTCCTTCCCTCATCCATCATATCCAGATAGAGACGTCACTTACATACAAGCAGTTCACCTGTTTGAAATGTTCAGTTTAAGAGTGTTCACAGTTACATAATCATTACCATAATCAATTTTAGAACAGTTTATCACCATAGAGAGGAAGCCCCATACCTGCTAGGAGTCACTCCCTGCCCCCTTGTCCCTGGTAACTACTCTTTTACTCTGTCTCTATGGATTTACCTGCCCTGGAGGTTTCATAGAAATGGGGTCATATCACATGTGTTGGCATAATATCCTCAAGGTTCCATGCTGTAGTACACAGCGGGACAGGTGCACTTGACCTCCAGTGGGCTTATGTGCTGATGAGCACATTGTAAGTGGACAGCGTCCTTAAAGTGCATGTGTATTGACACCTCTGATCTCCCACCCTCCTGGCTTAGCTGCAGAGTGCACTGCAGAGCATTGTGGTGCCCGTGAACTTGGGCTGATGGGGAGCTGTGGTCACTGGCACTGCCCAGTGCTGAGGGAGGCATTTTCTGTGCATGGCTATCCTGGAAGAAGATCAGAATTCACATTTGAAGTATGCTTTCTGCTGAGTATATGTTACTTTCACACCATGGTCGAGTTGAAACGTTGAAGTTGAATTGTTAGGAAGCGGGGACTGTTGGCACATCATTCCTTTTATGACACAATATTCCACTGTGTTGACAGGCCACATTTTGTCTACCCATTCTGGACGTTGGGCTTTTCCACTTTTTGGTACTTATGAATAGTGCTATAGGAGGTTTTGTGTGGACGTGTGTCCCTTCTCTGGGGCGTGTGCCTCAGAGGGGAGCTGTGGATCATATGGTGACTGTTCAGCTTTGAGAAGCTGCAGGTCTTCCCACGTGGCTGCGCGGTGTTCACTCTTGCTGGTGGCCAGTGTGCAGGCTCCCATTTCTCTGCATTCTCAAGGCAGTGCTTGCCTCGTCATTTAAATTCTTACCATCCTGCTAGCATGAAGTGATGTCTCCTGGTGGTTTTGATTTGCAGTTCTCTGGTGGCGAATGAGGTTGAGCTGACGTTTTGGCAGGTTTCTGTGTACAAGGTGAAGTGAGTGGAGACAGACTTTTCAGAATCACATTACTAGGGAAGCCTTCCCGCTCCCACCCTCCTGAGTACACAAGATAGTGCCCCAGTGGTGCGGTGTCTGCTGTCCCAGCACCTCCTCTCCCAGGGAAGGAGTAATCTTGATGTTCAAAGAGGCTCCGCAGACTGAAGAATACACACAGTGCTCCCGCGTCCCTGCGCCAGCGGGGGGAGGTGGACATCTTACACGTACACTGGGTGCTGCTGGGTTCTTCCCGGCCGGTTTCCTTCCCCTTTACCCTGGGTGATCGCTGTTTTTAGTCACATATGTAGGGTTTTATCACTTACGTGTTTGTTCAAAAGTGATATCTACTATTTCACATTTAGTATTGGGGAATGAACTCAGGTCCTCACCATATGAGGTGCGTATTCTACCACTGAGCTACACCCCAACCCCTCCCCACTTTTTTTTTTTTGAATTGAGACAGGTTCTGGCTAAGCTGCCCAGGCTAGTCTCAAGCCTGAGAGCCCCCATCCCAGCCTCCTGAGTAGCTGAGATTATAGGTGTGGGTTACTGTGCCTGGCTTAAAAACATTTTTTTAAATAAAGGATTAATTGTGTGTGTGTGTGTGTGTTACAGATATGCATATATATAAATATATATTCAAGTCATTTTTCAGTGTTCTGTTCATGAATTTACATCAATTCTGTTAGGTCTGACTCATATTTGTTGCAGTTTGTATCCTATTATATGTAGATATATCAGTTTGCTTATTCATTCTTCAGTTTATAATGCACATCTGAATTTTTCTCAAAAAATTTTTTTTCTTGGGGCTGGGATTATGGCTCAGTGATAGAGCGCTTGCCTCGCATGCGTGGGGCACTGGGTTCGATCCTCAGCACCATATAAAAATAAATAAAGATATTTGTGTCCATCTACAACTAAAAAAAATATTTAAAAAAAAATTTTTTTTCTTTTTATTATTGCAAACTTTGCTGATTCCGTCTCCTGTACTTGTGTAAAGATTTTTCTAGGCTTGTGTACCTGGAGATGACATTATGTCATGTGGATCTGCTTTTTACAAAGAATCACCGAGGCTCTCTTTAAGACAGTAGAATACTGCAGAGTTTAAAAGCAGTATCATTTATGTAAAAAGATATCTAGTTAATGTACTGTTTTTTTTTAATATTTTTTTAGTTGTAGATGGACACAATACCTTTACTTATTTATTTTATATGGTGCTGAGGATCGAACCCAGTGCCTCTAACATGTGAGGCAAGTGCTCTACCGCTGAGCCACAAACCCAGCCTGTTAATGTACTGTTTGGAAGAAAAATTTCATTATCTGAATGAAGTAGGTGGCTTACTTGCCACTTCTTTTCACATAACTTTGATGAAGGTCTTTTTTTTTTTTAAGCTATACAAGATCAAATAAAAATGCAATTTTAATAAGATGAGATGAGGTTCCTTTGGTCTGAGCTTGAACTTTGTTAGAGCATTTTCTGCCCAATAAACCCAAGTGGCTTGCCGGTGCGGAATCAGTGAGTTTCTGCTGTGCTGGTGACGCTGCAGAGGCCGTTGTGAGGATGACATGCGACAGTGCACTGCAGGCCAGCCTGCCTGCTCTTTTGAATACTGTAAATGCTCTGGGAGTAACAGGAGGAGCATGAGATTGAAGTGAAGACAGTGTGCTAATCGTGATAAAGGCCTCAGGCCACGTTACTGTGTTCACTGTGCGTCACCTGATTATCTCATTTCATGCATGTTGGTTTTCTTTTGTGTGTGTGTGATCCCCAGCCCTTATTTTTTATTTTGACACAGGGTCTCACTAAATTGCTGAGGGTCTCACTTCATGGCTCAGGCTGGCCTTGAACTGTGTAAGGCCCTAGGTTCAATCTCCAGGACCACAAAACAAGCAAGGAAACTAATAACAACAAAACCTACCAGCTAGTAGGTATTGGAGCTGGAACACGAACCTGGGCCTTTTGGTTCCTAAACCTGGAAGCTTTCTGCCAATGTCATAGAGGCCTCTGAGCAATTTTAAGAAAAGGGCGTGAAGGATGTGTTGTAGTTGATCTAAACAGACAACATGCCTTAAAAAAATATGACTATATGTAATTTTTTTTTTTTTTTTGGTATTGGGGATTGAACTCAGGGGCACTCGACCACTGAGCCACATCCCAGCCCTATTTTGTGTTTTATGTAGAGACAGGGTCTCACTGAGTTGCTTAACGCTTCGCCATTGCTGAGGCTGGCTCTGAACTCGCGATCCTCCTGTCTCAGCCTCCCAAGTGCTGGGATTACAGGCGTGGCCACCGCGCCTGGCTTATATGTAATTTTTTGGCATATGGCAAGTGTTCGATTCTACTCATAGACTCTGTGGTGGGGCACAGTGGGCACTGCTGCTCTGCCCCATGGTGCCCTGAGTATCGCTGGGAGGACTGGAACCAGGGCTTGGATAGGAGACTGGGTCAGTGGTCCAGCGGTGGGCGTGGGCCGTCAGCGGGCATGGGTACCTCTGGGCGCTCGTCAGGCGGGGGGGGTTTCTCACAGAATGCTGGCTGGGTTCTGAGGGAGAACCCAGGAAGCAGTGGCAGTTGCTTTGCCTTTTAAAAAGTGACAATGTCTTCATGTAGGTTCAGCTGGAACACAGGTCACCTGTCTAGATTCACACACAATAGCATTCACCATTTAAATCTGCAATCCAGTGGTTTTTAGTGTCTTCAAAGAGTTCTGTAGCCACAGTCAATTTTAGAACATATTTATCATCTGAAATAAAACTGCAACAACAAAACAACACAAAAACAATCCCTGTATCACCCCAGCCTCCCTTACCCTGAGCCCTGAACAACCAATAATAGATGCTCTCTCTGTAGAATTGCCTCTTCTAGACATTTCTAGTAAATGGAGTCATGTGTTTTGTAGTTGCAGATGGACAGCATGCCTTTATTTCGTTTGTTACGTGGGCTGAGGATCCAACCCAGTGCTGCACACCTGCTAGGCAAGCGCTGCGCCCCTGAGCCACGTCCTAGCCCCCATAGATGTTTTTTGATTGGCTTCTTGTACTTCTTGTTTTCACGGTTCATCCTTGTACATGGGCATGTGTGTTTTACAGCAAAATAATACTCCATTGACATTTGAGTTGTTTCTACTTTTTGTCGTTACGAATAATGCTTCTGTGAACAGTTCTGTACAAATTTTTGCTTTTTTTTGTACACCTTTTCCTTTCTCTTGGGTATGTAATATTGGTAGTGGAATTACTGGGTTGTAAGGAAATTATATTTAATTGTTTGAGGAATTGTCAGACTTTTCCAAAGCAGCTACACCACCATTTTCCATTCCCATCAGTAACCTTTAAAGTCCCACCTTCTCTACCACCTCACCAACATGCTATTGTCTTTTTTTGTGTGTGGGGGGGAGTGTACTGGGGATTGAACCCAGACTGTCCTACCACTGAGCTATACCCCCAGCCCTTTTAGTTTTTATTTTGAGACAAGGTCTTGCTGGGTTGCCTAGGCTGGCTTTGAACTTGCAGTCTTCCTGCTTCAGCCTCCTGAGTTGCTGGGATTACAGATGTATGCCACTGAGCCCAGACCTTTGCCTCTTTTTAAATTGGTTTGTCTTTTTATTAATGAGTTTTAAGAATTCCTCATGTGTTCTGGATATAAAACCTTTATCGGATGTATGATTTGCTAGGAATTTCTTGTGTTGTTTAAGCTGTCTTTCTACTTTCCTGATGGTAGCCTTTTAAGCACGAACTCTTTTTAGTTCTGATGATATTTAAATTTTTTGTTTTTGTTGCTCTTGGTGTCAAATCTAAGGAGCAATTGTCTAGTGAAGATCACTCTCTGCTTTTCTGATCTGCTTTCTGCTGATTGAGGTTCATAGTTTTAATTCTCTTATGTTTGGGTCATTGATTATTTTTATTTTTAATTATTTTATTTTTTTGGTACTGGGGATTGAACTCATTGATTATTTTTAAAAAATTTAACCTTTATTTATTTGTTTTTATGTGGTGCTGAGGATGGAACCCAGTGCCTCACCCGTGGCAGGCAAGTGCTCTACCACTGAGCCACAGCCCCAGTCTCACTGGGTCATTGCTTGTGTGTGTGTGTGTGTGTGTGTGTGTGTGGTGTGCTGGGGATTGAACCCAGGGCATTGTGCATGCGAGGCAAGCACTCTCCCAGCTGAGCTACATCCCCAGCCTGGGATCATTGATCTTTGAGTTTGGTTTTGTGTGTGGTAAGAAGCAGGTGCAGCTCATTGTTCTGTGTGTGGATATTGGTTGTCCTAGGACCCCTGTTGACAAGACCAGTCTTTCCTCACTGAATTGTTTTGGCACCCTTGTCAAATCCAGGTGACTGTAAAGGCAAGGGTTTGATTCTGGACTCTTAAGTTCTGTCCGTCCATCTCTGTTTCTATGCCAGGACTGTACATCCTGGGTGCTCAATCTTGTAGTAAGTTTTGAAATCTGAAATTTTGTTATTTTTTATTGATTGTTTTGGTTGGTCTTGGTCCCTTGAATTTTGGATGAGTTTTAGGATCAATGTGTGAATTTTTGCAAAGACACCAGCTGGGATTTTGGTAGGGATTTCGCTGAGTCTGCCTTGAATTTGAGGAGTTTGGCCCTCTTAAGATTCAGCCATTTGGGGCTGGGACTGTTGCTCAGTGGTAGAGCGCTTGCCTCGCATGTGGAAGGCACTGGGTTCGATCCTCAGCACCACATATAAACAAATGAATAAATAAAAGTCAATCAACAACTAAAAAAATTTAAAAAAAAAAGATTCAGCCATTTAATAAGTGAACATGAGATAACTTTCTGATTATTTAGGTCTTTAATTTCTTTTAGCAATGTTTGTAGTTCTCCAAATGTAAATTTTTGTACGTAAATCTATTTCTAAATATTTTATTTTTTTGTTGCTCTCTTAATGGAATTATTTTCTTAATTTCATTTTTGGATTGATTTTTTTGCACATGTTTAGACATGCTGTTGACTTTTGTGTGTTGACCTTGTATCCTGAAACCTTGTTTTTTTAGTTCTAATGGATTTTTAGTGAATTCTTTAGGACTTCCAAAATACGAGATTATTTTTTCTTGTTAGATAGTATTACTCTAGCCCAGGTACCTTTTTTTTTAAAATATTTATTTTTTAGTTACAGGTGGACAGAATATCTTTATTTTATTTTTATGTGGTGCTGAGGATTGAACCCAGTGCCTCCCGCGTGTTAGGCGAGCACGCTACCACTGCGCCACAACCCCAGGTACCTTTTATTTCTCATTGTTGTATGATTTGCCTGACTGGGACCTCTGGTACAGTGTCGAGCAAGAGTAATGAGAGCAGTTATGCTTGTCCCCTTCCTGGACTTAGGAGGAGAATCTTTAGTCCCTCACCATTAATTTGAATGTTAGCTGTGGAGTTTGAAGATGTTCTTTTGTCAGCTTGACGATGTTACCTTCTCTTCCTGACTTGTTGAGAATTTATATCACGAAATGGTGTCAAATTTTGTCAAATGCTTTTTTCTGCATTCCTGTAGAAGATCGTGTTGTTTTGTCCTTTATCCTGTTAAAGTGGTTTGTGTTGATTGAGTTTTGGTATGAAACTTACCTTGCATTCAGTGCAGCCCTGGGCCTGGACTGGCCCTGGTGGTAGTGTTTTGACTACTAATTCAGTTTCTTTGCATGCTGTGTGTCTAATCATGTTTTATTTTCCTTGGATGAGCTTTGCTGATGTGTCTTCCCAGGCCTTTGTCCATTTCATCTAAGTTATCTAGTTTGTTGGAGTATAGTTGTCCACCATCTTCTTGTATAGTTTCTAAAAAAATTTTTGTCAGGTTAACTATCTCCTCTTTTGCTTCTGGTTTTAGTAATTTGAGTCTTCCCTCTCTCCCTTTCAGTCAGTCTTGGTAAGATTGTTCTCTTTGTTCTTCTGATTTTGTTGTTATTCCTGTTTTTTTAAAAATTCATATATATATATTATTTGTTCTAATTAGTTATAGGTCATGTGGAAATAGCCAGCCAGGGTTTCCCTCGCCTGCATCCCTGCTGGGTGCCTCTCCTCTTTTGGGTGGGGTGTGCCCTCTCCTTCTACTCCTGCCTGCATCAGAGCAGCTCTGCGTCTGCCTGTTGGGAGTTTCTGTGTGACATTGCCTTTGGAGAGCTGGTTCACTACTGGAGCGCCTCTCTCACAGGCACAGGGAAGCCCTGCAGAACAGAACCTAGCTTGCCCGTGTTGACATTCCTGCTTGAAGAACAAGCCTGAGAGAAAGCCGGGTTGCCAAAGGCGCCTGAATGATGGTGATATTAGCGTAGCACACAGTGTGGAGTGCAGCGTGGAGACGTGTGCTGGACCCCCTCCCTGAAGCGTTCCCCAAGGTGCAAGCACTTGCCTGGGCATTACAGATGCCAGTGCAGTTGGCAGCGGCCTCTAAGGGGGCAGGAAAGGGAGTGAAACTGGGGAGGGCTTCAATTCTGGGGTGACAGTGTTAGGATCTGGTGGAACTGACTCTCTGGGTGGTGCTCTTGTGGTTGTTTCTCATAGTGTATGTGTCATTAAGCTGGCCCTGCCACCTGCGGGTCCGTGTCACTCTGGGCAGCCCTCAGGTGTCCATCTCAGATGACAGTAGTCATGTCTGCCTTGTTGGTTTGTGGGGACCAAAGGAGCTGATAGGTAGGATTCGGAGTGGGTGAGATCTCTGCTCAAGACGGATGTTCTTGATGATTTATCACTTGCAGTATTTCACATTGAGAAAGAGACAGCAGCTTGGAGCAGACGTGCAGGCTGTTGAGAGGGGCTGCAGCTGGGCAGCGGTCATGGACCCCCCTTTGCTTCTCAGTATGCTTCGTTCCTTTTGTAAAAGTGTGGACACAGCCCCTGTCACTGCTCTGGTCCATGTCCTGTGGTGGCTGTGGTGTCAGCACTCAGGATAGTGTGTGGCACAGAGCAGGTCCTTACTGGCTTAGCAGAAGGATCTGAGCTTTCTCTCTCGTTTTATTTTTCAGCATGAGGGCAAATCTTTTTTTTTTTTTTTTTGGTACCAAGGATTGAACTCAGGGCACTCGACCACTGAGCCACATCCCCAGCCCTATTTTGTGTTTTATGTAGAGACAGGGTCTCACTGAGTTGCTTAGCGCCTCGCCATTGCTGAGGCTGGCTCTGAACTCGCGATTCTCCTGTCTCAGCCTCCCTAAGTGTGGGATTACAGGCTTGAGCCACCGCGCCCGGCTGTGAGGGCAAATCTTATCCTGCTATGTGCAGAAATAAATGTGGTGTTTGTTTGGAGTTCCTGTAGAATTGTCTTCTGAAATCACTCCATTCTTCCTCCTGAATTACTTGGGAAGTCATAGTTGTAGTAAGATGTCAGGAGCCAGGCTCTTTGAATTGCCTCTCTTCCTGGTCTCCCTCCTCCTCCGTGGAGTGAGGCCTGCGCTGGGCTCAAGGCCATGCTTCTGCTCACTGCAGTGGTGGCCCCTTGCTGCCACTTTTGTTTCCCCCATTCTTTCATCCTCTGCTTTGCCCTCAGACGTCATGCATCTGGTCTCTTCCCCTAGAAGTTTCTACCTGCTCCATTTCCCCTAGGTCTAGGTGTCAAGAAAAGCCCAAGACTGGGTGTGTGTGTTCGCATGGCTTGTCTTGCAGGAATTATCATAGAGCTTTACATATGCCACTTATTTTTCGCTTCTGTAACTGCTGTGAAGACCTTGATGGTTTGGACTGTATTGTATTTATTTTTGCCGCCTCCATCCTGTCGCAGAGTTGGTATCCAACAAATGTTACCTTTTACTGAAAAATTTTAGACTATAAAAGCAAAATATGATGTAATTAAAATGTTTTGCAGGGCTGGGGCAGTGGTTCAGTGGTAGAGCGCTTGCCTTGCATGTGTAAGTCACTGAGTTCAATCCTCAGCACCACATAAAAATAAATATTAAAGATATTGCATCCATCTACAACTAAAAAAAAATAATTAAAAAAAATGTTTTGCTACAGGCATAGGAATGAATAGAAAGTAGAACACTGAAAAATGACCAAGGTGATGTTTTTAAAAAATATTTTTAGTTGTAGATGGGTACAGTACTTTAGTTTATTTTTATGTGGGGCTGAGGATGGAACTCAGTGCCTCACATGTGCTCTGCAAGTCCTGTGCCACTGAGCCACAACCCCAGCCCCAAGGTAATATACATAAATATTTTTTTTGGTACCGGGGATTGAACTCAGGGGCACTCGACCACTGAGCCACATCCCCAGCCCTATTTTGTGTTTTATGTAGAGACAGGGTCTCACTGAGTTGCTTGGCACCTCACTGTTTCTGAGGCTGGCTTTGAACTCCCAATTCTGTCTCAGCCTCCCTAAGTGTGCCTGGCCCAAGGTAATATTTTAATGTACATGAAAGATGACATCCTCAAGCCAGTGGGAGGAGAGCCTATAATACGTGGTACTGGAACAGTTGATTTTTAAAAAAGTTTCCCAATAAATATTGTGAACTAAAGCCAATTCTAGGTTGGTTTAAAGGGTTGAAGAGGAGAGCATAGGAGTGTGAAGCCAGCATGCAGTGGACATCGGTGCAGTTCTGAGGGGAGCCTCCCCTGCACCATCACCGAAGTGGATCTTGTGTGGTGGAGGCCAGAGTGGACCTCGCCACCTGTGGCTAGCAAAGCAGCTCTGCCGCCAGTGTCCATTTCTGCTACCGCTCTAATCCATTGGCACAAATGTACCAGCTCTGAACAATGTCTGTGTTGCCGTAGGGCTCTGGAAGTCAGAAGTCTGACAAAGGTCTCTCTGGGCCGAAATGAAGCTGTCACAGGGTCTCCTTCTGGAGGCTCTGGGGAGAACCCTTTTCTTTCCCTCCCCAGCTTCTGGAGGTGCCCACGTGCCCTGGTGTGCGATGGCTTTCTCCGTCTTTGAAGCCAGCTATGATGCGTCTCTCTGGCCTCTTTCATAGTCATGTCTGTCTCTGGTCCCTGTGGCCATAGTTGGCAGAAAGTGTTCTGCTTGTAAGTGGATTGGAGTGGGCCCACCCAGAAAACCCAGGGCACCCTCCCACCTCATTGTGTGTGTTCCCCACCATGTCTGCAAAGCCCCCTTTGCCAACTAACTTACATGCACAGCTTCTGGGCATTGGGACATGGACATCTTGGGTGGGGCTGCTATTTTGCCTCATCCAACGCCTGAATGATCAAGAAGCAGTTCTCTTTTATAAAGGAGTTTTTACAAATTGGTAAGAAGATGAACTCTTAGTAGTAATGGACGAGGGGTGTGAGCAGTTCACAAAAACCAGAGGTGCATGTGACCAAGAGGCACAGAAGATGCCAGCTCACTCCTTGTCTGAAGGCACACAGCCAGCACCAAGGCTGCTCTCCCGTCCAGTCAGCAATGATTGGTGGCCCGCCACCTCCTGAACAGGAGCTATGCGCTGTCCGTTGGCCGTGTGGACCACATCCCCTTGTTCAGGTGCCTGTGCCCCAGGGTCCCCAGCAGCACATCCTCAGTAGTCTCTCAGAGTGGCCTGTGAGTTCTTGTCTTATTTTAGTGGTCACAGTTTTACATGGGTGGAGTGTTCCCCAGTGGACATTGGCTGAACCCATTATATTGCGGCCGTACCGTGGCAGAGTGTGAGGTTAGAAGTGGTATTGTCTGGGGGTGGTCAGGCCAGTGATGGGAAAGCTGGTGCTCCCTCTTCCTGTGGTTCTAGAAACTTCCTCTTGTGAAACGGTTACAGATGCACAGGGACTTGCAGAGGAGCAGTGCCCCATGGGCCTCGTGTTCTTTTGAGCCTCCCTAGGCTGTGTGAGTGCTTCGTGCGTCCAGTACACGGGAGGCAGTTAGAACAGGAGAGTGAGGCGTGGGGGAGTCGTGCGCTTTCAATCACCAAGCAGGGTTTCATTTTTTGAAAAAATGACGGTGGTCACTCTGTGCGTCTCGCACTCCGCACAAGGTCCTGCAGTGGCTTGCAGTGCTTTTCCGCTTCCTTGTGGACCGTGTCAGTTAGGGTGTCAGTCTGATGGTGGCCTCAGCAAGCAGGGGTTGTTCAGTTCACGTTCCTGGAGTCCAGGGAGGTGGTCAGGGAGACCTGCTGTTTTCATCAGGAGATTCTTCCTGGGTGGCTTTGTGCCTCATGCTTCCTTCTCATGCTTGTGGGGTGGCCGGGGTCCCAGGCCTTCCCTCTCTGTTCCTGGCCAGGAGAAGGGGTGCTGGGGGAGCTAAGGGATGAGGGTGCTGGCTAAGCCTGCTTGTTTTTTTTTTTTCTGTGCTGGGGATGGAACCCAGGGCCTTGCACCTGCAAAGGTAGTGCTCGAGCACTGAGCCATGTCCCCAGCCCCTAAGCCTGTCTGCTTTTGTTAGAAAAATAGTGGCCTCTGTTCTTTCTCCCTGACCTGGCTGCATCATGAGGCTGTCACGGCTGAAGTCAGCCAAGGGAAGGCTCAGCTGGCCACCGTGTCTACCATGAGGGGTATTTTATTTCCATCTGTTTTCCAGTGTACTGTGATAAACCTGAGGGTTATATAAAAGCATTAAATCTTTTTTTTTTGTATCTTTATTTTATTTATTTGTATGTGGTGCTGAGGATCGAACCCAGTGACTCACGCATGCAAGGCAAGTGCTCTACCACTGGGCCACAGCCACAGCCCATAAAAGCATTAAATCTTTAGAAAACATTATGTTCTTTTGGTGGTGCTGTAGTTGACATTCAGACAGTGGTATGGTGATGAGAATTCCCAGACAGGCACTTGTATGTGTCTGTGAGTGGAGCTTATGTGACTGGCAGTGCGCCCAGGGGCCTGTTCCCTCAGTGGGTGCCTGAGTTCTGTGGTGGCGCCTGGAGGGCTGCGGCTCCTGGCGAGACCCACTCTCAGGGAGGGCCTGAATGCCCTGCTGTGTGTGGCAGTGGGCCTGTGGTGCCACTTGTCCCTCCTTCAACGGTCATTAGGACCTCGCATGGAGGAGGGTTGTGGCGGCCTGTGGGGTGCTGCTTCCCCAGTCGTGTGGCTTATGAGGAGCTGGCCCTTCTGAGTCAGTGGTGGGCTCTCAGCAATGCTGAAGAACAGCTAATTTGTTTTCTCTTTCTTATTAGCATCCAGCATGTATATGGAGCCCAGCACCCACCTTTTGATCCGCTGTTACATGGCACGTAAGTGAAGTTTCCCCTCACTTTTGGCTTCACAGCTGCTTCGAGGAGGACTGGGGTACCCAGTGTCTTCCTACTGTCCTCCAGCTCCCTGGGATTCCCGAGGGCCAGCCAAGCAGCCTCTCATTTGGCAGACGTGGACTAGGTGACTGCTTCGTGCGAGACACTGCTGTCCTTGCGTAGTAGCTCGTCCCGCAGTGGGTGGGTGTGAAGGCTCAGCCGTGGTGGGCCAGCGGGTGGAGCCTTGCAGGACAGGGAGCTGGTACCGTCAGCTGGCAGGCAGCCTGGCTGCAGGCTGTTCCTAGAGGCTCATCTGCCTCCCCTGTCTCTTGCACGCTGCCCTGGTCCTTGCTGCTATAGCAGAGCAGGTGGGAGCAGAGGGAGTGGGTCTTGGCGGGGTGCTTGTGGGCGGGTGCTGGTGTGGCTGCAGAACTGCACCTGTCTCCCCACTCCCTGACCTCTGTGGGGCTGATGTATGTTGTCATGTTTCTGGGGCATCTCCTTTAATGATAGTGTCCCCAAACCTGCATACCACAGGCTGTGCTCTCTGCACAGTCCTCCTGTCCCAACCCCTCAACAGCTGCTGCAGGAGTTCTGCTGAGATGCTGGGAGTATGAGATTGTGTTTGCAGGCTCAGGCCTAAGTAAGGTCAGGATGTGACTCTGAATAGTGTTATCCCGAAGTCCTGTGCTTCCTAGTAGGATTCTGTGGGATGGCAGCGACTGCTTGGCCTGGCTGTCCCCTGAAAACCTCCTCCTTGCCATGACTAAATCCTCCTGCGCTTTGCCTCGTCTTCCTTTGCTGTCTGCATGAACCAGCACCTTCCTCTAGACTGAAGTGCCTCCCCCGAGTGGGGGTTCTTTCTGCTGGTCAGGACGAGTGCTGCCACACCTCTGAGTGCATGCAGTATAGATGCCTTTGCCTTGCAGCTGGCTCAAGTCCACGCCTACAGTGCCGACCACGCCAGTGAAAGCCAAGAGGGTCAGCACCTTCCAGGAGTTTGAGAGCAATACCAGTGATGCCTGGGATGCAGGGGAAGATGATGATGAGCTCCTGGCCATGGCAGCTGAGAGCCTGAACACCGAGGTGGTCATGGAGACGGCCCACCGCGTCCTGCGCAACCACAGTCAGCGGCAGGCCCGGCCTGTGCTGCAGGAGGCGCCAGTGTCCAAGCAGGAGCCAGAGCCTGCAGCAGAGCCTCTCGCAGCTCCAAGTGGGGATCTCCGGCTGGTGAAGTCAGTCAGCGAGAGTCACACGTCTTGTCCCGCAGGTAGGCGGGGTACATCAGGGCAGTGACAGGCCTTCATCCTGGGAGATGAGGGCACTGTTGTCTTTGCGGCAAGACTCCCAGCCAGAAAGCCTTAGGGTCATCCTCCCTGGGGCTGCAGTACCCCCAGGCAGGGGAGGTGGTCTGTACTTTTCCCTTTGGGTCCTGATGTGCTTTTCTTTGCTCCTCTGAGCTGTGTCTCTCCTTTAGAGGAAATGGCAGGGCTGGTGGTTTTTGGGGTGATTCCCAGGAGGGCCACTGGGGAGCATGGTGTCTTGGGGGACCCCATCTTTCTCTGAAAGACACTGGTTGCGCTGTAGGTTGTCTTGCATACCTTACCCAGGGTTAGGGTGCTGTCTCTGCATTTACAGATGAGGAAGCCGGACTCATGAGAGTAGCCTGGCTGCGGAACTGGGCTTCATGTCTAGTTTGCTTTTCAAAAATGCCTTCTAGGAATTAACGAACTTCTAAAATGTTACATGTCTCTTGAGCTAGAGTATATGAATTATTTCACTTGATCACTTTTCAATATTGGAACCTAACAAATTTGAAAGTATTTAAACTTACAGATGGACATCCAGATATGGCTTTTGCAGCCGATTGAAAGTTCTGGTGCTGATTGAAGTACACGCTTCCCACCTTCTCATGCTCAGTCCTGGGCAGGATACCTTCAGCATCCAGGTGGCACTCCAGGTGTTGGTCCTGCCCCTTAGTTCATCTGCTCACAGACTGCTCATTTTTGAGACTTGACAAGCTGTGAAGGCCACTTCTCAGGCTCCCGGGTGCCTGGGTGGAGTCTGTGATGGCTGCCACTGCTGGTGATGGTCCTCCACACTCCAGGCGCTGGGGCTGAGAGTGGGCAGGACCACGAGGCATGTGGTAGGATGTCCTGACCCCAGGCAAGCTCAGGATGCGCCCTCCAGGGTTGGGACCGTGGGTGTGACCTGGCATGCTGCTGTCCCCCAGGAAGGCAGCATGACGGTGCCTAGCCAGCCCGGGGAGGGGCTCGACCTGCAGCCTTGGCCTTCACCTGCCCGGGTTTGGTCGTCTCTCCTGTGTCTGCTGTGTGGGCAAGCCTTTTTTTGGCACCTCAATACAACAACAGCAGCAAAACAATAACAACAACATTTATCGGTCATTTACCATCACCAGCCCTTTAACACTAAACTTTGCAACAGCTCCTTAAACTTGTAATCTCTTAGGAGGGAGGAGTATTTGCTCCCTGAGTGGGGGGACTGGTGTTTGGGCCCAGGACACCTGGTTCAGAGCCCTGCTGCTAGCTGTTGGCCCTATCCCATGGAGTAGGGGTTCTCATCGAGGCGATCCTGCCCACAGGCTCTTGGGCACCATCTCCAGACACGTTGGTGTATGTGTGTCACTGTGTGTGGTGTCGGGCTGGAGATGCTACTCAGCATCCCGCAGTGCTCAGGGCAGCCCCTTCCCCCAGCAGAGACCGACCAGTCCCATGTGTCTGTAGTGGTGAGGCTGGGAGCCTGAACTTGGAGGTCCTGCTGGGGACATGGTCACACTGGTGGCTGAGTGTGGCACCGTGCAGTGTGGTGGAGAGTGGGCGTGCTTGGTACCCTGGCCTCTGGCCCCTGTGGATCACTAGGCCTTTCCTTAGCTGTGGCATGAGGATGACACACCTCTTTTCTTGTTTTCATGGACTTCAGGTCACAGCTTGGGTGAGCCTCAGTGGGGACAGACAAGTTTGTGGGTGGATGAACGTAGAGTCGAGGAGCCAGAGGCCTCGTTTTGTCTTGCTGTGGAGGGTGCAGGGTAAGGTCAGGGACGTCTTCAGAGAGGAGGGGTGTCTGGTCTGAAACAGTCTCTGGGCAGGGCGGGGTCTGACTGCCCTGCCTCTGCACACCTTGCAGGTCCCTCAGGGCAGGGACTGTGCCCCAGTTGTCTGTTCTTTTGGTTTCCTGTGCAGCTGCGTATATGTGCTTTGCTTGGGTCCTTTTGGACCAGGGGGCTCTCCCCTGTGCAGCGCTCCCGCGCGGGCTGCTCAGGCTATCATCTTGGAGTTCCATTTTATTTTTCTGCTGATAAGAACCGTTTTTTTTTTTTTTTTTCCCCTTCTGAGCATCCTAAGCCATCCTGTCCTGTGGGCACAGTCCATCTCCCGTGACTGTATTCTTAAGTGTTTGGGCCTCTGCCTTCATGTGTGCTGCCTTGGGGACCTCGACATCACCTGCCTGCTGTTGTTAGCCTTGCTCTTTGGCCTGCAGGGGTAGCCAGACTGAACGCACAGCGTGGTGCAGTGGCAGGCCCTGGGCTCACCGGCCCTGTGCCGGTTCTTAACAGACACCTCAGAAGCTTAGTCGTTTTCATTCCTGAGTTCAGGGGCTTTGCTTATTTAGTGCCCTTGGGTTAGGGGCATATTTATGGTTGAGAGGTGCTTGGAGGTCCCTGCTCTGTGGGCGGTGGGCACCCTTCACGGTGTCACTCTCTGCTAGGCGCTGTGTTTGTGGTGACAGGACACCTGATCTCTTGCACTCTTTCCCATGGGACATGGTGTTGCCTTGCTGTTAAGTTTCCACCTGTCGTGTCTTAGCGTGGGGCTGCTTGTGCCCTGCTCGGGGGTCTTGATGGAGTTGCACCCATCTTCTCTTGGGACCCAGATGAACACAGCTGAGCACCTGTAGTTTGGGGACAGGGTGTGGCCCTACCCTTCCTGTGGAGCCTTTTCCTGCAGTTGAAAGTGCAGCCAAGCTCAGCTCCTCAGCAGGACCGGAGCTGAGTCTCGCCACCCTCCTCCTCTTGCTGTTCAGGGAGGCCTGGAGCCTTTCCTGAGCCGAGGCTGGGGAGGTGGTATTCTCTGGGAGCTGCCTGGCAGGGAGAGAGGGGAGCAGGGATCAGCAGGAGGAGGTGGTGCCCCCACAAGCAGGGTTTTCTGGAAATTGACCTGGACCTGATTTTGCCCAGAGGCCCTAGGCTGCCTCGCTACTCCTGGATGGCGGGAGGATTGCTGTGTGAATCCACCTGGCCAGATTGTTAGGGGAGGAGGCCTCTGGGCAGAAGGGGCTGTGGGTTGGCATTCGTGTCCCTGCTCCTCTGCAGCTGCTCCCAGCGGACCTGCTGGCTCCACGGCGCCGAGCTCTGTGCTGTTTCCTGGAGTTCATCCTTACTTTCCTCCTGTGTTATGTTTTTGAAAGATGAGATTGCTGGGTGGGATTGAGACTAGGAGTCAGAGCCTGCAGAGCCTCTTGATGGTTGGTCCCAGGTGGCCCTGCTGCATGATCTGGAAGCCCTGCATTCTTTCTTGTGGCTGGTCCTGGGCCAGGTTCCTGGATGTAGCATACTGTTTTGCCATCCCCAGGGGTCCCAGGGGTGCAGCAGCAAGAGACACCCTGGTAGGGGTGGGGGCCTATATTTTGCTGCCACTGCAGCCCGCCCTCGCCTGCCTGGCTTCCTTGGTTTCCTTGGGACGCCGTTCCCGTCCCAACCTTCTTCCCAGGGTGATGGCGAGGTCTGGGGAGTGAGGTGGGGTGGGGTGTCTGGAGGCAGCGGCATCACAGGTGCTCTGGAGACAGAAGGTGGGTGCTTTTGGTGTGTGCCGATTGCCCCACTGCTCTTTTCCTGCCTGGCAGGCTGCATCTTTTCTTGTCATGCAGGACTAGAGGCTCTCTGCCCACATGTAGGCCTGGGTGACCCCTGCAAGCCCCTTCCTCAGCAGATCCTTGGGTTGTAGCACCTGGCCAGGCCTGGTGTGCCTCTAGGCACATGTGCTGCCCACCACTCCCTGGGCACTGTGGGCCTTCCTGGCTCTTGCCACCTGCTGTGCTGATGAACAGTGCTCTGCCTGCCAGGCAGGTTCCACAGGGCTCAGCTGCATCTTAGTGCTCAAGAATGCAAAGCCTCCAGCTGCTGGTGACCTGACAGCTTTCACCAAGGGACGGTGGCACTGCAAGTGAGAGGCCACCTTGATGCAGGAGGAGCATGTGGGCACCTTACCTCACTCTGTTCTCTCACCCTTGCAGAAAGTGCCAGCAACGTGGTCCCTCTACAGAGGTCCCAGTCTCTTCCCCACTCGACCACCGTCGCACTAGGTGGGACATCTGACCCGAGCACCCTTGGAGGCTCTGTGCTGAGCGAGAGAGAGGCTTATCGTCTGGACAAGTTCAAGCAGCTGCTCGCGGGCCCCCACACAGACCTTGGTGAGTGCCCGCAGGCTGGAGGGTGCCAGTGGTCATTCTAAAGGAGATGCTGTGCACAGTGCATGATGCACATGTCCCTGTGTGAGCTGACTGTGCTCCTCTTTCCATGTCAGAGCCTGCTAGGACACTCAGGGATGCCGACAGCATCCTCTGCGGG
Source organism: Geosciurus inauris (assembly GCA_004024805.1). NCBI lineage: Eukaryota > Metazoa > Chordata > Mammalia > Rodentia > Sciuridae > Geosciurus > Geosciurus inauris. The sequence continues at coordinate 46,367 of PVHX01000711.1, forward strand.
GCCCTGTTAGTGCCTTTCCAGCTTCCACACGTGTTTCCTGTTCTCCCTGCACCTGGTGGACCAGTTCTACTTCTGTCCTCTGTGGCTCCTGCAGGCTGGCCAGGTGGCCGTGCTTATTTTCATAAACATGGGTTGAAGACTGGCTCACAGGGCGAGGGCTGGCTGGTGACCACCTTCCTGCTCTGCTGACTGCTTTCCTGCCATGGGGCCCGGGGTCAGAGGGCAGAGGGACGGTTAGGCCCAGGTGGGGGTGCCGGCTGCGGGGGAAGCGCAGTCACTGGTGCTAGTCTTCCTGGTGAGCCGTGTGGAGGCCCACGGCAGCTTTGTGGCCAGACCCTGAGGTGCTTCCTCCTCAGGTTCCTCTGGCAGAACCCCTGCTTGAGTCTGTTCTTCCATCCAGGCAGCTCTTTGTTGTTGAGCACCCCTTGGCTCCAAGTGTTTCTAGATGCTGGAACCTTTGGAAATTAAAATCAAACTTATAAAGTTAGGTGTTTGCTAGATGCTGGAACTTTCTGAGCTGGGAGATGCAGTGCCCTGCTGAGCCAGGAGGTGGCGAATGGGGCATGTGGATGAGCTGGAGGGAGCTGAGCCCTATGCTTGGGAGGCTGGGGCTGAGGCTTTGAGGCAAAGAGGTAGAGAGGGCAGGGTTCAGAGCCAGCCGTGAAGGACAGGAACTCTGGGAAAGTCTGAAAAACTCCGAAAAGCTCCTAAGACACAGCTCCAGCTCCAAGGGGTTTCCTCTGTAGTTTCATTTATCTCGATGTGTGAGCAGTGTTAGAAAGCGAGAAGGCTGTAAGTGAAAGCGGGCCGCCCTCCCTGTCTCCAGTCTCCACTTTCCCTCCTTTTCATTATTCCAGATGTCTTCTTCCGGAGAGGGCGAGTGCTCACGCTGTGTTACACATTGTATTTTGATGTCCTTTTATTGTTGGATAGGAGTTGAGGCTCTCGTATGCCCCCTCCCATGCACCATTCTGCATGTGCGTTTGTATGTGTGTATTTTCTCCTGAGCCATTTGAAACTCAGTTGGAGATACCTGTTCCACCCTGGACAACTTTACTGTGTATTTCCTAAGAATGAAGACATTCTCTCAAATTGTCATAGTGCAATTTTCTAAGTAAAGCAATTCGACATAGACACTGTACTTTTTTTTTTTTGGTACCAGGGATTGACCTTAGGGGCACTTGACCACTGAGCCACCTCCCCAGCCCTATTTTTTGTATTTTATTTAGAGACAGGATCTCACTGAGTTGCTTAGCACCTCGCTGTTGCTGAGACTGGCTTTGAACTCGTGATCCTCCTGCCTCAGCCTCTCAAGCCACTGGGCACCGTACTGTTTTAACAATACTACTGTAATAATACACAACCATATTCACATCTTGCTGTTGTCCCAGTGCCATCCTTCATCTCCTCCTTCCTAGTCCAGAACCCGAGCTGCACTGTGCATTCCTTTTAGTCACCATCTCTCTGAAGTCGCTGTTAACCTGGAACTGCAGCTGGGCCTTTCACTGTGGTTTTTGATCCTGACGTTTTTGAAGAGTACAGGTAGTTATTTTGTAGAATGTCCCTCAGTTTGATGTTTCCTTGTGATGAGATCCAGGTTGATAATTTTTTTGGCAGGAGCATTCCTGTAGAAGATTTTTGTTCTGGTCATCACTGCAGGAGGCACATGAAGTTGGTTTGTCCTGACTTGGTCATACTGACTATGACCACTTGATGGAGGTGGTGCTGCCAGCTCTTCACACCAAAAAGTGACTCTTTTTCCCTTAATAATTAAGAAGATAATTAAGCTAGGCATGGTGGTACATATCTATAATCCCAGCTGCTCAGGAGGCCGAGGTAGGAGGAGTGCAAGTTTGAGGCCAGCCTCAGTAAGTTAGTGAGATCCTGATTCAATATAAAAAATAAAAAGGGCTGGGTAGAGCCCTTGCCTGGCGTGCAGGAGGCCCTGTGCTCAGTCTCCAGTACTGAAGGAGAAAAAAAGAAAGCCATTTGTAGAAAGAAACTTTTGAGCCTGCACTTTTATGATATACTTATTATATATATATATATATATATAGTTAATATTTATGTTTTATGTGGTGCTGAGGATTGAACTCAGACCTCACATGTGCTAGGCAAGTGCTCTACCACTGAGCCACAACCCCTGCCCCTTACAATATATTTTTCTTCTGCCGCATGAAAGGTAACGCTGCTCTGTACTTCACTGTTTGAATTTAACTATATATTTTCCCATAATAGGTCATGGAGAACTAATCAGGGGGCGTCCATTGGATGCATGTCACAGAATTTATTTCTCAGCGTCCTAGGTTATTCCTTGTTTTCTGTTGTTACAGACACCTTGAGAGTTTTTCAGTGTCTGAACCTCTGGTGAAGTTTGCAGAGCAGCCCCAGGCGAGGGTGGAAGAGAGGGAATGGTACGGGCTGGCTCTTGTGAGTTTGGTAGAACTGGGCGGCTGGAGGTCCCTCCACCAGTGAGGGCAGACTGCGCTTGCAGGAGCGTGGGCTTGTGGAGCACCCGCACTCAGAGGCTTCCTCTGCCAGCGAGTCCTGCACCTTCTCTGCTGGGCCTGGGTGTGGCTGAGGCAGTGGAGGGCCCAGAATCCCGTGGTGCCTCTGTACCAGGCTCTGGGTTTGGGCTACTCTGTGGACAGCCTGAGTGCGCTGGTGGTCCTCACCTCAGCGTCCTTGTTCATCCAGAAGACATGGTGACCGCCGGGCTGAGCTTGCAGATGGAGTGGGATGGTGCACGGAGCACGCCGAGGCGAGAGGCCTGCATATGGTACACTCACAGATGCTGTTGACTTTTATTATCATTGTTTAAATTTTCACTGGCCTACGTACCCTCTCGCTTGATTTTTCTGATGTCCTTGATTATGCTATGGTCACTTGAGTGCTGAAGGATAAATCGAAGTAGTTCGTAGACAGCTTCCTGTTGTGCTCGGAGGTTTCTAAACAGCAAGCAGTTAGGAGGTGGCTGTTGGGAACAGACATACCTGATGGGAATTCTGTTCGGGTCAGGCTCTGGCCCCCGCTGGAATCTCCTTGTGAACTTAGTCATTGGAGCAACTTTTGGAAATTAAAATCATACTTACAAGCGGAGCTTCCACGGCCCGGGTGGGCCAAAGGTCAGCATGTACAAGTCAATTCTTTTGTGAGGTTGGTACAGTTATGGATTTTCTTTCTTCAGAATTCCATTTAAATAGCACAATCTGAAGCTAAAAGTTGAAGCCAGAGCCTAAACTGTACTGTATTCATATTTAGTGGCAAGAGAAAATACACTGGGTAGGTTGCCTGTTCACTGAGGCCCGTGAGGCGGCTCACAGGACAGTGGAGCATATTAGTTTCACATTACATAAAAACTTAAGTGGCAAACATTTGCCAACATCAGAGAAGCAAATTTCTGATGTGCTCAGTGCCACAGAATGGCTGTACCAGCGGCGTGTTGCGGTCCGTGTGTGTGGCCGTGTCCTGCCTGTGCTGTGAGGAGCTGGGATGACAGCTGCAGACCCCTCTTGGCATCGGCTCAGCCCATTCACGCAGGCCCCCTGCTGGAAGCCTGGGGAGTGGCACTTAGAGGCATTCCTGTTTGCGCGTGTCTGCTGAAGGGCAGTGTGATTTGGCAATGTGCAAAACACGGGGTTGCCTGAGGGCTGCTGAGCCACTCCATGCTGCAGCGGCGGCCTGGAGGGTGACTGTGGAGCATTCACACGGTAGAATCCTTCGAAGAGTGGGCCACACCTAGTCATGCTCGTTCCCAAGGGCGCATCCAGTCTGGCCTTGGATCCGGAGGGTTGTCTGGACGGAGGTGGGTGAAGGCTTGGGCAGGTCCACACCTGCCCTGTGCCCTGGCAGTGTGGATTTGGGCAGATGCCCGCAGTGTCTGTGGCTGGTGGGCAGCGCAGGGCCTATGGTGACAGCGGGAGTCACCTGCTGGCTGTGCTCTTACTCTTGTGTGACCAACTCACCAAGTGACTCAGCCTCCTGGTCTTGTCAGCTACAAAGAGGAAAGCAGATCTACTTGCAGGGTCCTTGGCGATCGTCGAGGACGCTGCTTCAGCCAGTATGTGTTGCGCTCCTGCTTGGTCAGCAGGCACCGTGAGAAATCGGGAGCCAGACCCCCAAGGGCCCTTCCCTCAAGGAGCTAGCCTTTTAGTGTCCAGGGGCAGACACGCTTGGTACTCCAGGTGCTGTCGGAAGGCCGCGGGCACACCTGGAGGATGAAGCTGTGGTAAGAGAGAACGCTGTGGTGTGAGCAAAGACCCTGTGGAATAGGTGCCTTCAGGCTGGGACCCTTGAAGGGAGTGTTTGAAGATGGGGAGGTCATTCCAGGGAGAGAGGTCGGGGTGCAAAGGTCCTGTGGTGGGAGAGCTTCATGTGCTTGAGAAATGGTGAGCCACTGCTGGGCCCCGGCCTCGGCAGGTGGGAGGGAAGGGGAAAGGCCAAAGGGCAGGACGCGGCCAGACCCCAGCACCGAGAAGGCCCGGCAGAGGCCCTTCGCTTTCCTTGGAGCACAGTGTGAAGCCTCTTCACACTGTGGTTTGGAACTCAGGCAGTGAAGCGTGCAAGGAAGGACCATGGAGAAGTTCACCAGTGGCCTGGATTAGGTAGATTCCTTGGGCAGCCTTGCTGGTTTGGAGGTGGGGAGGGGCAAGGAAGGGTGGAGTGAGGTGGGGAGGGCCTGGGGATGGGTGTAGTGGGGTGGTCAGTTTCAGGCACTGATGGATGGAAGTGGGGCTAGTTGGTTGGCCATGAAGTTGGGTAGAGTGGGAGAAGGAGGAGCCAAGCCATCAGAGTTTGGAACCTAGGGGCTGCAGGAATAGGATATACAAACCAGAACATGCCCAAGAAATGTGTCACTTCAGCTGGGAAACAAAGTCATGGCCGTAGGAAACAGACCAGGGAAAGCAGTATATGTAAATGGTTGCACAAGTGCCCCACCAAATACCCCACCCCAGGGCCCTAGACACCACCCGCCTGCTTCTGTGTGCTGGTTTCCTGTGGGGAGGTTGCTTCTAAGATTAAGTAAATGGCAGGCTCTGCAGCCTTGCAGTGGGGCAGGGCAGGGTGGGATGGGGTTGACCGGGTCCAGGGTTCCTATCTCCTGATCTCACATTTCTAGTTAGTGCAGGCAGTGGGATTCTTAGTGCTCTTCAGAGGCCTGAAGAAGTTGTCTGTCTCCTGTGGTTTCTCTTGGAGAACATGGCATCTGGGCCAGGAGCAGCAGGCCTGCCCTGGGCCTGGCAGGCTGGCTCTGAAGAGCTGTTCCTCCCTTCCTGGCCAGCCCAGTGTTACCCTCTAGTGGCCAGATCCTTGCTCTGCAGCCTGTGCGGCAGCATCGCGGTAGGGTGCAGCTGGGCACACTGCGCTGCGTGTGTGTGCCTGTGCATGTTCATCTGTTTACTGAAGGGTGAGGGCAGGCTCAGGGGAGATGATAACATGAGGGACAGGGAAGGCTTCAGTTCACACTTGCCCTGGAATCTCATCAGGGGAGGCAGGACCGGATTGAATTACCAAACAGCAAAGACCCGGTAGAGAAGAAACAGATCCCCTCTTGTGTGCACTTGGTGCCCAGGCTGCACTCGGCTCCTTGCCCCCAGCCCCTCCATCCCACCCCTGCCTGCTGCATCTGGGCCCTCTGCTCTCTTCCAGTTTGCTCCTGCACTTCTGCGTGGCTGGCTGGCTGCCTGTCCTCCTTGGGGCTTTGTGTCCCTCCCATGGCCTAGTTTGGCCTGCTTCCATCCTTCTGCTGTGGGCGTGTGGGCAGTGCTGGGTCCCTGAGCCTGAGTCACTGTGCAGGTTCAGCCAGAGTGAGGCTCCCTACACCAGCTGCACAGCTGGGTGCCAGCAGCTGCCTGGATGTAGGTGTGAGAGATGAAGGCCTGGTTTTGTCGTTGTTCTTATGGTTTTAGGAACAAGTACTTCAAGTGTTGCTTTTAAAAAAAAGGGCTGTCTCAGTTGGTTTTCTCTTGCTACAACAAAATATCAGGAGACCAGGAGACTTACAAAGAATCGAGATTATTTGGCTTATAGTTCCGGAGGCTGGGAGGTCTAAGAGCATGGTGGCGACTTTCTTGATGCATCATTACATGGTGATGGACATCACCTGGAGGGACAGAGCAAGTGTATGTCAGCTCAGGTATCTTCCTTTTCCTATAGTGCCACTAATGCCATTCTGGGTCCCCACCCTGATGACCTCTCACCTCCAAATACCATTTGGGTACATGCTGAAGCCATAGCAGGGCTGATGGGCGTGTGAGCTTCTCCGGGCATCTGTGGTCCCCTGCCAGCAGCTTGTCATCTGGAGCCATGCTGCAAGGTCATCAAGGTTGGGTCTGGACTTTGGGTAGCTTGGTTCTTTTGCCCGAGTGCAGGACTGAACCTGGTGCATAACCGGTGCTTGGTGAGCATTTGTGGAATGAGTGGGCACCTCTCAGTGTGAAAGGTGGCGTTGTCTTGTTGGGACTCTGCCAGGAAAACAATGTTTCTGCTGATTCTAACTCTAAGCACGGTGGGAGGTGGTGATACTGTGCGAGCGCTTTTGGCCAGTGGTGGGGATCCTCGTCCTTCTCCCAGGCTTCCCCGTGGTATGCAGGGGACCGGGAGCTGGTCTTCTGTCAGTGAAGGCGGGCTGGAGTTCTGGGTCCAGGTGCCTGTGTTCTTCAGCCCTCGTGCTTGCTGACCGGGCCCTTGCCGCCTCTGCTGGCTCCCCCAGTTAGGCTCCCTGCTGCAGCTCCCGAAGGCACAGAGCAGCACTGGCAAGGTGGCTTTCTTCAGGAACATGGGTGAGAGGCCTCTTCTCACCCTGCTTAAGTCCATCCAAGCTGGGCGCGGTGGCCACGCCTGTAGTCCCAGCACTTAGGGAGGCTGAGACGGGAGGATCGCAAGTTCAAAGCCAGCCTCAGCAACGGCGAGGTGCTGAGCAACTCAGTGAGACCCTGTCTCTGCATAAAACACAAAATAGGGCTGGGGGTGTGACTCAGTGGTCGAGCGCCCCTGAGTTCAATCCCCAGTACAAAAAAAAAAAAGTCCATCTATATTTAAGGCAGTTTCTGAGTCCAACGTAGTCGCCTGGGTTTGATCCAGGAGCCCTGAATTCTCTCCTGAGTGGGTTCAGCTCTGGACACAGCAGCAGCTGCTCAGCCCAGCTCTGGGCATCACCGCCGTCCCGCTGTCCTCCCACCTCACCCTGTGTGGTGGTGTGCAGCCTGCACCTCTGCCCTCTGCTCTGAGTGCTGCCCTCTTGCTTGATGGTGATGGGCGTCTCCCCTGCCCCATGAGTCCCCTTGTGCTCAGATTCATCCGCACCCTAGTCACTGACCTTTCAAAGCAAGATCCAGCACTTCTCAAAGCCCTCAGTGGTGGCACGCTACTGAGCACTCAGCCGTAGGCCTGCTGTGGCCTTCCAGGCCCACTGCCCTCTGACCCCTGTTCCTTTTGGCTTCATTTCCTGCCTCCTCTCCTGGGAGCACCCCAGGGCCTTTGCACTCACTTTACCTGGCCCTAAGTGTTTGTGTGACTCACTTTCCCTACTTCTCTGCTCAGATGCCACTTTTTTTTTTTTTAAATATTTCTTAGTTGTTGATGGACGTTTATTTTATTCATTTATTTACATGTGGTGCTGAGAATCGAACCCAGGGCCTCACATATGCAAGGCAAGTGCCCTGCCACTGAGCCACAACCCCAGCCCCCAGATACTACCTCTTTAGCAGGTTCTCCTTTCTGCTGTATAAACAGCACGGCCCTGCCCACTCCCACACCCCTCTGGTTGTGTCCTGCTCTGTATCTCTCCAGAGCACCCCTTGCCATCTGGCCTTTCATGTGGTACTTCCTGCTTCTGTCTCTCGTGTGCCTGCTCACCTCATGCCCCAGCAGGGCCAGCAGTCGTTCTTGAGCCTGCTCTGACCTCAGTACCTTGCTCAGTGAGTGCCATGTAGTGGGCACTTGCCACTGGTTGCCACCTGTTCACATTCTTCCTCCCTTCCTTGGGGTGGTCACGGTCCTCTCTCTGGTTTTGTTTCTTTAAGGACAGTCACCAGTAAGTAGTTGTTGCTAGTATCCAAGCGTCCGCTCAATAGTGAGAGTGTTCTCTCCTAAGCCAGGGACTGGTTTGCAGCTGTGGCTCTTGGTTTGCATTTTTTCATTCTGTAGTTTCCATGGTGGCACCAGAGCCCTCCTGTCCTCCCAGCCTTCTCCTGTGGCTTGACAGGGCTTTGCCGCTGCTCCCTCTCCTCCTGTCCAGTGTTTCTGTGATCGTTATTGGCAGGGATGTTAGTGGAAGTTAGGGAGATGGAAACATGACGGAACCGTGAACCCAGACTGCTGCTGTTGACACACGTCCTGTCTATGGCAGTGTGTGCTTTCTTTTTCCCTCTGTGTGTCACCTCTTAACCCGTTCTTACTGAGGCTCCAGTCTCTGGGGAGGAGTGCTCTCCATGGGGGGTTTCATCTGCAGTGTGGTCTCTGGGCGTTGGGAAGCAGCGTGAGAACCTCAGGTAAACACACTGGCCCCTCGTGACTTCTGTCCCATCACCAGTGTCCTCTTTTTGGATATCATTTTTGCTGCTAGATGTGGCACTTGAACTTCATGTAGCATCACTCAGCTTAAACAGCCAAGGTGAACATGCTTGGGTGGAAGTTAAGTATTCTTTTTAACATCAGAGTGTATCTTTAGTTTATGGGAAACCTTCAAGGTTTTTTCAGATTCCTGTTTCTATTGAGTGTTGGTTTTCAGTATGCACTTTTAAAAGCAAATGTTAAGAAAATGTTTGTAAGTTTATAAGATGTATTTATTATTTATTATTTTTATTTTTGGTAGCAGGGATTGAACCCAGGGGCACTTAAACACTGAGCCACATAGCCAACCCTTTTTATTTTGAGACAGGTTCTTGCTAAGTTGCTTAGGGTCCTGCTAAGTTGCTGAGGCTGGCCTTGAATTTGGCGATCCTCGTCTCAGCCTGGAGGGATTACACACTAGGATTACACGTGTGCACCACTGTGCCTGGCTGTTTAACAGTTCGAAAGGAACAATCTTAAAAAAGTCAGTCTGTTACATTTTTTCTCTTATAATGTCTTTTGCAGGCTAGAATGTTAAATAATTGAGCAGTATGAGACTATGGTATGTGTTTTCTCTGAGGGATAAGAGAAGAAAAGTGGAAAGAGTGTGGGAGAATCACTGGGAATTCACTGCTCAAGTTCTGTGCAGCACTTTGCGTTTGTGGTTTAGCTCCTCCTCTTTGCTAGTGTTTGAGTTCTTGTCCGACCCTCTACTCTGTAGACTGTGAGTCTCTTGTAGGCTAAGGCAGCAAATCACTTGTCCTTGTATTCCAGTGACCTGTGATTTATGTGGAGCATTCTCGGGAAATTCCACTGGAGTTAATGGCACCTCCAGATGGCAGTGCTGTTCTTGCCTACCCTGTGCTCTTCAGCAGTTATCAGTATTGTTGGTTCACTAGTTGACACAGGTACCTTGTGTCAAGGGGTGTCAGGAGATAAGTATTTTCTGCTGGTAATAGAAAACCAGACTCAAAAGCCTTTAAACAAATAGGTTTGTTTTTTTCCCCTGTGAGATGTCTGGAGGTAGGTAGTTGTTGGCATTGGCTCAGCTGGCTTAGTGATGCCATCAAGAATCTCAGCTCCAGTTCTCTTGGCTTTTCATTTATGTCTACAGGGCGAAGGTCCTCATCTTGTGGCAAAGGGCAGTCACCATGGCTTGTGTCGTCTTATCAGGAAAGCAGGTTTTAGACCAGAGCTGAGAGTTGTGTGGCCTCTCTTAGCTACAGGGGGTGATGATCATGATGTGATAATGATGACGATGATAATGTTGAGGGGGATGATGATAATGATAACAATGATTGTTTTGATGGTAGTGGTGGTGATGGTGGTGATGGTGGTGGTGATGGTGATGGTGGTGGTGGTGGTGATGGTGGTGGTGATAGTCGTGGTGGTGGTGGTGGTGATGGTGGTGGTGATGGTGGTGGTGCTGATGGTGATGATGAAGATGGTGGTGATGTTGATGGTGATACTGTTATTTAGTGTTTACTCTATTGGGTGCTATTCTAGGGCTTCCTGCATTTTGTTTACCCTTCACCAGATTTGTACTGTTATCAGTTTGTTTTATTGATGGAATATCCAGGTTAAATATTTTGTCTAAGGGTGTACGTTCAGTAAGTGTCGGGACTGGATTTGAACCAGGCTCCTGCCTTGGGCTCCCCCAGTTCTAAGCTTTGTGCATACTCTTGGGAACAGTCTGAGTGCGAGCCAAGAGTGGCACCTCTGCCTGCTCATGAGCCTGTTTTCATGGCAGTGCACTGTCTGTCCCCAGCTCTGCCTGTCCCCAACCCTAACCTGGATCACTGCAGGGCTTTTCTGGCCTTCCATTGCCGACTCCTGAGCCATCTGCTTGCCATGTTGTCTTTCTTTGTTCTGCCGCCCTTGCTTGTAGAGCCTTGAATGTGGTCTCTGTGCTTCTGCCACTGTGGGCAGGAGCTAACACTTCTCCAAAGGTCTTGGGAAATAAAGTGGTGGTGGGTGGCTGGGGAAGAGAGTGGCCCAAGGAGGAGCCCAGAGAGGGCCTGAAGCTCGTGGCTGTCTGCTCCCACTGTTATCCCCCTGTAGGCCTTCTCTGAGACCATTCTCTGTACCAGGGGCTGGAGGTCCTGCCTGCTATGGGACTTTCTTCTGGATGCTTTGTGGATTACTCTGCTTTCCCAGGAAAGGCATTGGGGACCAGGGCCAACCAGATTTCCCTTGTTGCAGCTACCTTCTTGTGCTGTCTAGTGGCTCCAGGAGGCTCAGAGAACTTACAGGTAGGAAGGGAAGTGGTGTATGTTAAAGATATAAAGCAGGAAAGTGAAGGAAGAGAGGCTGGTGGGCTTTCGTTCTGGATTTTGTTGCTCTGGGCCCTCTGTGGTCCTTGAGAGCCTGAAAGAGTTACTTGTCATCCCAGGAAGGACAAGTCACCATCAAGTGCACAGGCGGTGGTGGAGCAGGTGAGGCCCAATCCTGGGCACCCTGGTGTTGTCCCAGCTTGGCTCCCACTCTTGACCTGTCCTGGTGATAGGGGCTTCATGGTTGTAAAACAGACCTAGTCCTTTGGGCCTAGGGCCTGTGGTTACTGAAGGTCAGTCAGCATTTAAGTAACCAGCAAGAGCAGGGCTTGTGTGTCCAGGGGTGGGTCCCAGTTGCAGACTGGCTGCTGCCAAGATGGAAGGAAGGCTGTGGAGAAGGTGCGGAGTCCTGTGCCTGCCCTGCAGCAGCCTGCGCCGGCCTGGGCGAGTGCTGATGAGCCCATGAACGCGTGGGTGGTGGTGTGGCTGCTGACCCCATTGCTGTCTGTGCTGGACCCTGGCTTCTCTCACACAAGGGTTAACGTGATCAGGACTCCTTGTGCCCTTGCTGAGGGCTTCTGCTGTGTGCCAGTGGGTGTCATGTCTGGATCCGGTCATCAGTGGCCCAGAGCTATCTAATGGGGAGCTGTTTCTGAGCTGCTGTGTTCATGTTTCAGGATGTTACAAGGAAGAATGCATCCTTGTTTTTGCATGATAAAGTCCTGTGGCCTGGTGACACACTGGCTCCACCTGGTCGCTGCATTGTGCCTTCTGCGCCCTGCAGGGATGATGGCTGGTATTGATAAAACCCTTCCTGCACAAATACTTGGTTTTTTTGGCAGTGACTTTATGTGATAATTAGGGGGCAGGAGCTTCTGGTCCCCATTTTTCAGATGAAACAGGCCCAGTGGCCGAGGAGCTGGCTGTTGTAGAAACCAGCAGGTTGCAAGGACCCTTTGGTTTCACCCGGGTTCTTTGTGTTGCACTGCACTTTGTTTAATAGAACATGAAGAGTTCATTTTTAGAAGTTTGATACAGGATTAACTCATAGATGATTAAAATGAAGAAGCAGGAGGAATTCCTACTGATAGAAACATAGGAGTGGGAGACAGGGCTGAGCCAGCGCTGTGACCCCTGGATCTAATCCAAGAAGTTCAGTTTCAAACCAGGTGCCTAGAGTGAAGGGTCTGGGTTTTGCATAGGAAAGTAGACAGTGTCACTTTTTCCCTGAATTTACCATGTAGATACAACAGGGTCAGGTGAGGCTTTGGTTTTGGTGTTTAGACAAATTGAGATATTAATACAACTTGGAGGTTCTCTGCCCTCGTCTTAGACTGTGTTCAAATTAGTCTGAGAGGGAAAAGTTCAGGTTTGCCTAAACTGCTTAAAAACAGAATGTCACTGGTTTTCTGTAAGAGTCTGAACACTAGGTCTGCGTGCTTGTCCACTGGGCGGCCAGAGCACCACCGCAGCTGAGGTGCTGTGCACTCCAGGCTTCTCCCTCACAGCTTGGCAGGCTGGACGTCCGGGATCTGGTCCAGCTGGTGCTGTCTCTGGGAAGAAGTCTGCTCTTGCTGTGGACGCCACTCCTTCCCATACCCGCATGTGGGGGTGGGCGGGCAGGAGCGCACACGCCTGCTGGTGTCCAGGTATGCTGGGGCTCTGATGTCTCTTCTCATAGGACACTAATCCTGCCTTTTCTGTGGGCCCTATGACTAATACTGGGCACATGTGAATTTTGAAGAGCCCAATTCAGTCAGGAGCAGTTAGGATCCTTTTAAACCCATGTTTAAACCCGAGATGTCACCCCTGTGTTTGTTTTAGGTTCTGGACGAGGAGTAGCCATGTTGTAGAAAAGTAAGAAGCCCTAACTTCCAGGCAGTGCAGCCCTGCCTCTTACTTCCTGAGGGTCAGAGTAGTATGGGGACAGGAGCGTTGGCTTGGGGTGGGGCTGCAGTGGGCCCTGGCCGTGCCTGGCCACTTACCCATGGAGCACCCTGGGCGGGTGCCTGTAGTCAGGCCTTAGAGCCTTGCTCACACTTGCCTACACCTTGCTTGGAGGTGTGAAGAGGCCCTTGCAGGGCTGGTCGGCTGGGAGTCAGCACAGGGCGGCCTGCGGTAGCTGCACATCACAGTTTTCTCACCATCCTCCCATCCTGTCTTTCCACAGAGGCTGTGGGAACAAGGATGTGCTTTGTCACCCTTTTGTTCCAGTTGATGTGATGTCACAAGCCTTTCCCATGTTGCCACATCTTCATAATCATCATATCTAATGACTGTATAATGTTTTGAAATGATCTTTATTTAAAATTGTTATTAAACTTGTTTCTGTCTAAATCAACATTTAATGTATGTGCTTCATCAAGACCTAGGCGTGTTCTGCAGTGTTCAGAATGTGTGACAGCACTCCAGCGGCAGCCGTGCTGTTCGCTGGGATTCCAGAGGCGGGAGGAGGGCTGGAGGGCTGGGTATTCTTCAGGTTTGTCATGGAGTCTGGGGGTCTGGGACTGTTGATTCTTATTTTTTATTTACTAATTTTAAAATTGAAAAAGCTGTATTTTAGTCCAGAGATAAAGAATTGAAATGGTCCCTTAGAACTTACACCATGACAAACCTTCTTTCCTCCATAGCCCAGCAGCAGCCCTGCTGTCTCTCTCTTCAGAAGTATTCTGCACATTTTCAAATAAATACATGTGCGTGTGTGTAAATGTGTTTCTCACCCTTCCCCATTCTTTAAAAAATGCAAATGGAAGCATATTAGTATTATGTACCCTTTTTCTTCCTAAAAATTATAACCCTAACACAGAAGAGCCTGAGGCCAGGATCCGGCCAGCATGTGTGGACAGCCGTCCTTCATTCCACCCAGGAGTGCCAGATGGCATGCACCATCAAATGTTCAAGTGAAATATTATTTTTAACAAATGGAGGTGAAATTCAAATAGCACACAGTAAACCATTTTGGAGTGAACACTGGAGTGCACTTAGTGCCTCTGCCCTGCTGAGTAGCCAGCGCCACCTCAGAGGGCCTTCCAGCATGGTGTCAGCAGAAGTGCAGCCCCTGGGAGAGGTTTTTTATAACAGTAATTACATAATTGGGGCTTTTTATTCTTATAGTCAGATGGAGGGTGACCCCTTCCCGCAGCTCTCCGGGGTGCCCCTCTTCAGGCACGCTCTCCAGGATCCAGTGACCTTAGGTCTGCCTTTTGCTCTCATGTGGGAACTAGGGGCAGCCAAGATGCCTGGGACTTGTGCCACTGGCTTTCAGGAGACTGAGTGCTGCATAACTTGTGAGCAGCACAGTGGTGTGGAGTGGAATGGCATGGTCCAGCTCGGGGCCTGCTCTGCCCTCTGGGGTCGCAGGAGACCGAGCTTCTGTATCAGGCTCAAGTGTCTGGAGCACCTGCGCTGAGTCTGGTGTCATCTGAATCCAGTGAGCACGGGAACCGTCTGAGGCAGGTGCTGCACTGCACATTTGGGGACCCATCCCTGCGTAGGGACATGGAGTGGAGCTGGACCACAGCTCCCTGCTGTGGGGTCCTGGGGCTGCCTGCTCTGGCAGGCTGCCTCCTATACCGGCTCAGGTCTTTGGGGTCGAGCATGCCAGTGTTCTGGGAGAGTTTGAAAACAGCCTGTTCCTTGTTTTTACACTGTCCAAGGCCATTGTCGTGGAGGTGTGACACCACTCAGGAAGTCCTTTCCAGTATTAGCAAATCGGAAGTTGAGAGCAGCTTGGTCTGCTGTTGAGATGGTGCTGAGGAATGGAGAGGCGAGGCCATCCCCTCCTCGCAAGGCCACTCAGCCTTATGGTGAGAGCAGGGTCCCTCTTGAGCCCTCTCCTGACCATGGCACCCCATGTCAGGAGCCAAGGCCTCTGCATGAGTCAAGCCATTTAGGCCACGACAGTGTGGTTCATGTGGCAGCTGCACACTTAGAGTCTGTTTCTACACCAGAGTGTTAAGGAAGCCTTGAGGAGTCAAATGATTTTTTGGGGGCGGGGTGTCTCTTATGTGACCCTGTGACATCCAGCTTTTCTGTTCTCTCTGTAGCGTACTGGTTGTTGAAATTTGTGCTGCGGAGAGGGGAAGTGCACTGCGGCGGCGCCTCGAGGCCTGGCCCTGCCCTCGGCACACCTGTAGGGCGCTCCTGGTGTGCAGTGCGGCCAGCCCATCTTCTCCCCGGCTTCTTGCTTTCTCTGTGGTGTCCAGGTTAATGCCCATCACGGGGGACCTGGCTCTGCGTGTGTCTGCAGGTGTGTGTTGGGGAAGGCCGACTTGCCCTCAGGTGTGTCTCAGACACTGGGCACACCTGGGCCCTATGCTTGCCCACTGCCTCTTCTGTGTGTGCACTGTGGCTGTCCCCTGGAGCCCCTTGGTGGTCCTGTGGCAGTCAAGGGCCAGCCCTCGAGGAGGGAAGTCTTTTATCTTGAATCTGCCGTCTGAGTGGTGGGCAGGGATGGTGGTTCCCCATGCTGTGGTGAGACCTGCGGCCAACCTTGCTGTGTTAGGATGCAGTCACTTGACTGTGTTGGGACAGGACTCACTGCCAAGCATTCTGGGTTCAGGGTGGCAGACTGGCCCCTGTGGATGGGTGGAGAGTAGGCATCTGATGTTCATGAGCTTGTTTTGGCCAGGTGCAGGCACTGGGTGGTGACCAGCCCCTGTGGACAGGCTGCACTGCCTGTTACTGAGCTGGTGAGGAAAGCTGGTTGGGAGGAGTGGTGAGGAGCCATCAGCAGCAGAGTGTGCGGTCTGCACGCCGAGCAGACGGACTGGGGCAGGACAGCAGGATCCACCTCTCCCTTTCATCATCCTTCAACATGAACAGGTGTGCCCAGCGCCCTGCCCCGTGCTGCGCAGTGATGTGCCCTGGGCTTTGCTGCATGGACTACTGAGGGCTCGCCCTTGTGGGCGCATCTTGTTTCACAGTTGTGATTCCCATAGCTGGAGACGGGGCAGGGCCATCCCGGGTCTGGGACAGCCCCGGCGGAGGGTGGGGACGGGCAGAGATTGCAGAGAGCAGGAGGGGGCAGAGGCCCCGCAGCACCTGGAGTGTGTGCAGCACAGTGTGCACAGTGCCAGGGTTTCCTTTAGAGGCACGGAAGATCAGGGGTGGTTTCAGGTCACTCTGCTGCTAGGGCCAGTGCTTGATGTCCGCATGAGCTGGCCTTCGGTCTGCTGCCCTTCAGGAATGGTGGCTCTGCACGGAAAGCAGGGGGCAAAGCAGAGAATGCCAGTGGGAGATGTCTGTCAGGTTATGTGACAGATGTGGAGCTGTGAAACGGTCCCTGGAGGTGGGGAGGAGGTGCTGAGACCCTGGTCCAGTCCTGCCTCTGCCGGCCTCAGGCCTTCTCACCATCCCTGGCTTCGGTTTCCTTGTCAGTAAAATCCCAGGCTTGGTGCAGGTGGTGGCTGAGGTCTGAAAGTCCCCAGCACTTGGACTTTGTTCAGTGGGTAGTTGGGAGCCATGGAATGATCAGAACAGTGCTTTGGGGAGGTTAATCAGGCTTCTCTTCCTTTGTGATAATCCCGCTGTAGGGCTAGAAGTGACAGTGTGTGGGTGACACCTTGAAGTTCAGCAGAAGTGAATTAGCTGTGCTCTGAACTGCAGTTGTTTGGAACTGCCTCGTGCATTTCTGGGTCTGGTGGAAACTCCGGCTCCCCTGCTGCTGCTCCTCCTGCCCGCTCCCTCCCTGGCACTGGCCTTTTCCTCTCTGCACACCCTGTGGTCACAGCAGGCTGCAGGATAATGAGGCTGTTTAGCGCTGGCTTGTGGTGGTGACTAGGCACAGGAGCTGTGCGTGAATCACAAGGATCACAAGCAGCCAAGCAGGACGCTGGCATTCGGAGCATGCGGGCCCTGCAGCGTGCAGGTGCTTGCTGCCGAGGGCCTGCTTGGCTCCTGCACTGGCCCACAGGCCAGCTCCCACAGGCCAGCTCCCACAGGCCGGCTCCCACAGGCCGGCTCCCCAGACCGGCTCCCGCAGCGTGGAGCTGCCTGCTTGCTGCCGTTCTGGGGGCAGCATGGCTTTGCTGGTTCTCTGGGGCCACTGAGAAAAGGGTTTCCAGTGATGTCAGTGCGAGGAAGTGGCAGGACGTGTTGTTAAAGGTGTGACCTGGGAACTTCAGCTCTGGGATGGCTTTGTTGAACTTTGTGTTACTATGATATTTGTCAGATTTAGGAACTGTCATTCAATTTATGTGAAAATGTTTTCTAATTCTTGCAAACCCACATTTGCCTATTTGGACTTAATCTCAGCACCTTCTTGTGCTTCAGTCTTCCCAGCCATCCACACTTCTTTTGGCCCTTACCAGTTTGCAGCTTCTCTTTGTCCCTCTTACTGATCTTACTTTGTCCCTCCACCTCAATCTTACTCTCTTGTGCCCAGACTGTCTGCATGGTGATTCATGGGGATGCCCCTGGCAGTTGGTCACCATTCATCTCCCTGGTGGCCCCAGAGGACTTTCTGAATGAGGACATTTGCTTGTTCCTTTGCTTTAATGACCTTCTGGATTGGACCATTAAATCTGCACCAAAGCACACTCTTCTTTTCCATTTTTTCATGGTTATTTCCTCCGTAAAGTGTCTATTGAATGAGTTAGATATGGATTTCCTAGTGTGTGCCAGTTCTATCAGGAGTCATTAGAACGTCTAGGTTTGGGTGGTCTTTGCCTAAACCAAATACTAGAGAGTAACACCTACTTAGCAGAGTCATTTTTGGTCTTTAGTGTGCAGCATTTGATTTAAAGTTATTTTTAGTGAGATTTTAAGTTTGCTTTGGCCAGTATGACTTTTTTGGGACAGAGAAATCTTATTTTCATTTTAACTTTTCTTGACTCCTCCATTTCTGGGGTGGAAGAAAAACACTTTCATTAATAATGAACATTATTTCTGATTCCTTCAGTTAGCGACAGTTAGCAGTGAGCTGTGATGAGGCGAGGCACGGGGGTGCAGAGCTTCTGCTGGAACAGGAAGGCGGACCTGTTGAAGGTTAGTACCTCAGAGCTGGAGAGACGAGGGCACTTAGGGATATGTGTGAGGATCTGGGAAGCCGCAGCAAGGCACGATTCCCCGGGCCTTGGCAGGGCAGGGCCTTTGTGCCAGGATGCTGCAGAGGGAGTGTGCCTGTGCTCTCACGGTGTGTCACGCCTGCCGGGACCCAGGTTGAGCATCTACCTCGGTCCAGGTCAAGCTGAGCTTCCCCTGACCTAGGTTCAGTTTCACCTTGACCTACCTGGAGCCTCCACCTCGATCTGGGTCGAGCTACCACCCTGACCCAGTGTTCTAGTCAGTTTTTTTTTGCTGCTGTGACTAAAAGACCTGAGCAAAAGAATCATAGAGGAGGGAAAGTTTGGGAACTCATGGTTTCAGAGGTCTCAGTCCATAGACAGCAGGCTCTGTTTCTTGTGGATCAAGGTGAGGCAGGATATCATGATGGAAGAGTGTGGCAGGAGGCGGCAGCTCACATGATCAGAGGCAGAGAGAGATCTCCACCTGCCAAATGTAGGTATACACCCCAAAGCCATGCCCCCAATGCCCGCCTCCTTCAGCCACACCCACCTGCCTCCCATTACCAGTCATTTCTGTCAGGTGATGGGTGATTGGGTCAAGGCTCTCATGACCTAATCATGTCTCCTCTAAACCTTGCATCTTCTCACACCTCACACCCAAACCACGATGCCAGCGTGAGCTTCTCCTGAGCCAGCTGAGCCTCCGTCTTGGTCTGAGTCGAGCTCCCCCAGGACCCTTGTGTGTGGCACTGCCAGGTGGGGTTCCTCAGAGACCTGCCGTGAGTCCCAGGAGCGCAAGGAGTGGTTGGGAAGGCTGTGTGGGAGGCAAGAGGCGGGGCCCACATCCCCGCCAGGGGTTTGACTCTCTGGCTCTCCTCTGGCCAGCTTGTCCCCTCTCATCAAGGTCTGGTGTGTTTGGAGTGCAAGCCTCACTTGTGGAATATTTATCTTGGTTCATCTTGGCTGCTTTTGCTCTGTTCTTTTTCTTTTTAAATATTTTTTAGTTATACACGGGCACAGTGTCTTTATTTTGTTTTGTTTATTTTTATGTGGTGCTGAGGATCGAACCCAGTGCCTCACACGTGCGAGGTCAACGCTCTGCCACTGAGCCACAACCTCAGCCTTGTTCTTTTTCTATTTATTTATTTATTTTTTGTGGAATGGGGTCTCACTGTGTTTACCCAGGCTGGCCTTGAACTTCTGGGTGCCAGAGGTCCTTCTGCCTCAGCCTTCCAAGTATTGGGTTCATATTTGCTATTCTTAAACTTAATTTGAAGTGATTAATGGTCAGTGTTTGAAATTTAGTAGCAATACTGAGAGTAGCAAGAAGGAAACTGTAGCCCCTGATGTTTTCCGTGCACACCAGGTACTCACTGCTGCGCTGCATCTTGGTACATTTTCCGTCATGTCTCACGCATCCTGTGAGGCAGGCAGTTATTATCTTTGCCTGACAGATGGGAAGCTGAGGCTCAGAGGGGCTAAAAACACTCCAGGGTTACCCGCTGTGGGTGATGAAAAGCTATGGCTCAGACTTTGGTGTGTCCGAGGCCACTGGCACACACACTGCCTGGTGTCCTGGACTGTGGTCTGGAGGAAAGTGGACAGCCTGTGCACTGGCACGCGGCTCCTGGAGGCCTTTAGAGGGTGAGTGCATCTTCCCTTGTGTGTATACTTGGGGTCAAGCTGCGTGTCTGACGACATCTGTCCTTTGTTGCTTGTGTAAATCGTGACTCTTCCCACGGCTCTGATTTTCTTTGGGAACACGATCTCCAGGGTTCTCTAAAATGCCACCGTTGCTCTCCTTCTCTCATGGAGGAGACGTGTCTTAGTCTGCGGTTAGTCTGGGCATGCGGGTTGTTTGCTATTCTGTTTGGTGTGATTACTACCCTGTGCGGCATGTCTCTGGGACAGCCTTTGGGCGGCCGTCTGTCATTTCTCGCATGAGGCCCTGAGCAAGGCTTTGGTGTTAAACGGAGGCATGGAGGCACGTCACTGGCCCCTTGTGAACTTGTGTCCTCTCGCTCGGCCCTGAAGGTCCCTGACGGGCCTGTGTCGTTTAATAGCAGCTGTGGATGTGGTTGTCCTCGCCCTCTTGTTTCATCCATATCAGTGCGTGGGACGGAAGTGCCTCTGGGCACACAATAGTTTGTTTGTACCCTCTGCTGCTGTCTCGCTCAGGGCATGCTCTCCTGCTTTCCCCATGTGTTGTCTACCAGCATTTCTCTGCACACAATTTTCTGGATTCCTAAAAGGTCTGTGGGCCATTTTAACAAGATTGCAACCATTTCTTATTCTGACTGATACATTCACTTTTTCACTAATTATTTCAGCCATTTGCTCGTTGACCTGTCTGTTCATTTATTTGGAAAACGTTTCTTACACATCTGCCCTGTTGCTGGGTGCCGAGCTACAGAGTTGTATTTACTAGTCACACTCCTGGCCTGGGGGAGTTTAACGCCCTGGGGAATGAGGGCAGCTGCAGGATTCCTGCTGTATGGAAGGAGAGTAAGGAAGGCATGGATTCTCTGGAGCTCAGTGGGTGAGGTTTTCGAGTGGAGGATGGGAATCCTGCTGATAGGCTGAGGCTCTGCGGGAGGAGCAGCTGCAGCCTTTGGGGCGCTTGTGTGCCTGTGCTGCACCATGGCTGTAGTGCCTGCTGTGTGCCCATGCATGCACCTGTGAGAGATGGAGGTGGCACATGGGGTTGGCTGGAGTTGGGGGAGGCCTGTGGGCAGGGAGCAGTTTGGACTTCATCCTGCAGATGGTGGCATTTACCTGCTGACAGTTCTTCAACAATGCCTCCCTCCCTCTTGGGCTGAAGGCCAAGGTCTGGGTGGTCCCACCCACCTCTCTTGCGACTCTTCTTCTGGGCCTGTGCTCCCACAGCACCAAGTGACCACCCCTGCTCCCTGTGTCTGCTACTCCTGTGCCTGTGCTCTGCTTTGCTGCTGTTCTGACTCTCAGGCTGGCTGCTGCTCCTCCTCCTCTTCCTCCTCCTCCTCCTCCTCTTCTCTTCCTCCTCCTCCTCCTTCTCTCTTCTCCTCCTCCTCCTTGTCTTCCTCCACCTCCTCATCTTCCTCTTCCTTCTCCTCCTCCCTCCTCCTCCTCCTCTTTCTCTTCCTCCTCTCCTCCTCCTCTTTTCCTCCTCCTCCTCCTCCTTGTCTTCCTCCTCTTCCTCCCCTCCTCCTCCTTGTCTTCTTCTTCCTCATCTCTTTCTCCTCCTTCTCCCCCTCTCTTCTTCCTCCTCTGCCTCATCTTCCTCATCTCCTCTTCCTCCTCCTCGTCCTCCTCGTCTCCTCCTCCTCGTCCTCTTCTTCCTCCTCCTCCTCTCTTCTCTGCCTTGTCTTCCTCCTCTGCCTCGTCTTCCTCGTTCTCCTCTTCCTCCTCCTCGTCTCCTCCTCCTTGTCTTCCTCCTCCTCTCTTCCTCCTCCTCCTTGTCCTCCTCTTCCTCCTCCTTCTCCTCCTCCTTCTCTTCGTCCTCTTCTTCCTCCTCCTCTCCTGGTCCTACTCTCTGATTGGTTGATGAACTGACAGTGCCTGGATGTAGCTTTTGTTTTACGTCCATCAGAAGTGCAGCTGAAGAGCTTCACTAGTACTCCTGTAGTGCAGAGTGAGCTACTACTTTCCAATGTGATCAGGAAACTTCTGTGGAGGACTTGAAGGAAAAGCAGCCCCGGACTGGTGACCCATGAAGGGCCTCAGGCCAACAGCATTAATCAGACCTATAGTGTGCTGGTCACTTGACTGTGGGCAGCACAGTGAGAGGGAGCAGCTAGTATCTGGCCTCGAGTATGCAGGTGTGTTACCCCATGGTGGGTGACAGGTAGGTCACAATTGCTGAGCAACCCAGGAGTGGCTACCATTGGCTGCAGATGAGCTGAGGAGTAGGGTGAACTGGTCCAGTGGGCTTGGCAGATGAACTGGGGCTTGAACTAGCCCTGGAGGGCTGGTGGGGCCTGCTTTCATTGAACAGCGACCCTGGGACTTAGAGCTGTGTTAACTCAGGCACATGGGAGATCACCTCTCTAAGGGGAGATCCTCACCCCAGTGACCTCCAAATCCTGGGTTGAAAGTCACCAGGAAAAGTGGGATCACGCAGATTGGTATGGGCTGAGTTGGCTGCTTGCTGGCCAGGATGCAGACCTGCCCATCAGGGTGCCAGAGCGCTGGCTCCACAGCTCACTACCGGCACAGGCTTGTGGCGAGGATTCAAGCAGGGCTTGGAAGCTGTGAGCTCCAGCGGTGCTGCCAGTATTCTCTGTGGCCACTTCTGGCCCCGCTTTCCTGCTCTCTTTCGAGCTCGTGGCTTGGTTTAATCAATTTCCTGCACTTCTGGAGGCCCAGGTGCTTCTCCAGGGACTGGGAGAGCACCAGTGACCAGGGCTACCTGGGTGCCTGCTGGGGTTTTTAGCCCTATATTCCCCTCGAGCCTGCAGGGGAAGGAGAGGGCCTTATCCTGGCGAGGTCAAACCAGGAAAGGCAGGAGCCAACTGACCACCCGCACCCAGTCCTCTCGCCGGAGGACAATCAGATGCTTCAGGGAGACCAGTCAGCGCAGGAACTCGTTTATTGCGGAAATGGGGAGGAATATATAGTCCCTTTTCAACCAATCAGCTTAAAGGTCAATCTGCCATGGCCTGTTCATGCAAGTGAGCACACTGTACCAAATATAAGCAGTCATTCCTTGTCCACGAGCATGGAAGTGGGAAGTAACCGATGAGATAGGTTTACTTTTCTCCGGAGCTGGTGTATGAATCGCCCCTAGGAATGCCCTACATTTCCCCCTTTTTGTTTTAATAAAGGCAGCACCCGACGTACTCGAAGGTGTGCCTGTCTTAGGTTGTCCCCATCAGGGGATCTTACCCATCATTGACTACCACCTTAGCTCTTCTGAGGGGTGCCTCCCTTGGGTCGGCTAGGCCACTAGAGGGGTGCTGGGCGAGGGTCGGATGAAGAGCCAGCTATTTAAGAGAAAAGGGATTCATACTCCTATGTCTTGATAGGAACTAGGTCCTTCATTAGGCTCCCAGTCCATGTTGTGTAGAGTGGCATACTGCTGTCTAACCACCATGAGCTATACGGACCATACTTGGTCCCTAATGAATTGCAAAAGCTTATCGATTACACATGGCCCAAAGGTGAATACAAGGATTACAGTAATAAGCAGACCCAGGAAGGGGAGGAGGTAGGGGATCCATGCATTCAGCCCAGTCCAAAGAAAATTGGAATGTAGTTCACTCCGGCAACGCTTCAAGTCTTCTTGAAGTTTTTTGTCTTATCTTGGATGATCCCCGATCGGTTAGCGTAGAAACAGCATTCTTCCAGCAGGTAGAGGCAAAGTCCTGCCTCTCTGGCGGTGAGAAGGTCTAGGCCATGGTGATTTTGTAGCACCACCGCTGCTAAGGAGTCAAGTTGGGACTGAAGATCCAGTATGGTTCCTGCAATACTCCCTCCGATGAACAGCAGAAGAAGGGCAATGAAGAGTTGTGATCAGGCAAAACGTCCACTGCGTCCTTTTACGTGGGCATATTCCTAGAGAGGAGGGAGTGGGAGAGAGAATCACCCCTCAAGAGTAGATGCTCTTGGGTTATCAGTTTGTTCAGGGTGGCAATATTTAAGGTTTCTGGCAGGCACCCAGATGGGGTTTGATTCACCTAATGGGAAGACACATCCAAATCCACAAGCTGTACTTATGAGGGGGTCTGGCCCACGCCAACATCCTGTCAGGGGGTCCTTCCATCAGACCTCAATTTTGGTATAGGACATCTGGTTGGACCAATGCCTCTGAAAGGCTGTTAGGGGCTGTTCTTTTGAAAAATTTAAAATATTTAATGTGAGCATGGCCATTCGTAACTGGTCATGGGGGTTAATTCCCCCCTTTTGTTTTAATAATTCATCCTTTATAGTTTTATTGTGTTGCTCTACTATGGCCTGTCCCCTAGGTTTATATGGGATTCCAGTAGAATGTTTAATATGCCACTGAGTGAAAAATTCTTGTAGGGTTGGCTTACAAAGCAAGGCCCATTGTCTGTTTCTACCTGTTGAGGTATTCCCAAAACAGCAACGCACTGCAAAAAGTGACTCTGTGCATGTTTAGCCCTTTCTCCTGTATGGGCAGTGGCCCAACAGGCATGAGAACAGGTGTCTATGGTCACCAAAACATACTTAAGTTTGCCAAAGGGTGCATAATGAGTATTTGGCTTTAATCCTCTGGGATTTACCCCAGGGGATTGGAGGGGTGGAATCTGCAGAAAGGACAAGCAGGATTTACAGGTTCTAACAATTTTTTTAAGTCCTTGATTGGCACTAGTGGGAATCTATGATGTAGCCCCTGCCAATTAAGGTGGGTCAGATCATGAAGTTCTTGGGCCTGTAGCAGTCCAGGGTCTGGGTGAGTGGTTATGTTCAATGCTCCACAGGAGGCCAATCGGTCAGCTAACTGATTTCCTTGGGATATTGGTCCTGGCAGATTTTGATGTCCCCTTAGGTGTTGTAAAAATATGGGCGTAGAGCACTCATTGAGGAGGGATCTCACCTGGATCATCAAGGGCGTGATTGGATTTTTGTCTAACCTAATATATGACGAGGATAGGGTGGGAAGGAGGTTGACCACATAAAGGTTGTTAGAGAAAAGGTTCATGGGTTCTTGAATATTAGTCAGGACCAGAATATTAGTCAATTCTTTAAATTGAGCTGACCCATTGACTTGCTGGAAATATCGGGTTTGTCTTGTCTTATTTACGAGGCAGGGGGGAGGGAGAACAACCACTGCAGATCCCTCCTTGCCTCCATCAGTGAACACATTTACAGCCTTAGGGAGAGGCTTACCAGAGAAAAGTTTGGGAGTGGTCCATTCCAGCCTTGAGAATGAGGTGACCCATTTGGTAACCCCATAATGGCAATCAATTTTTCCCCAAAAGCCAGTTAGGGTGTCAGGCACTCTGTTATAGTTTCTACGGATCCACTCAAAGTCAGATGATAGGGGATCGTCAGGATGTCAGGGTCTTTCCCATAATGTCTTACAGTAACATCCCGACCTTTAATTATGAGATCCACTAACTGATCCAGTTGTGCATATACCCGCAGGGTGCCCCCTATCCATCGAAGAGGGCTCCCCCGTTGGGTAATGACAGCTGAGAGCAGCTTAGAGCCAGGAAGGATCCACAGGCAGAGGTCGCAGTCAGGTTGGTATCGGGCCAGGTGAGCCTCATCGAGGGTCGATTGAATCTTTTGGAATATCTGTTGGTGTTCCTTTGTCAGCAGAATAAGATCTGAGGGATCTTTATCTTTTAGTAACTCAAAAAGTGGGAGAGGGTCCTCCGTAGTGATGTGGATCCAGGGCTGCAGCCAATTAAGTTCTCCCAAGACCTTTTGTAATTCCACTAAGGTGTATGAGGGCTTTACAGATAACTGAGGGTTGGGGGGGCAGACACAGTCTAGTTTGAGCTTTGCTCCCAAAATCTCAAAGGGTGGGACAGTCTGGACTTTATCATTGGAGATATGTAATCCCCCTTGCTCTAGAAGGTGCTGGAGCTGCCTATAGGCAGAGCCTAACTGGGAGGCGTCGACTGCACCAATAATAATGTCATCCATATAGACAGAGAGAGTAATTCCTGGTTGTTGCTGGAGAGGCTGTAATACATGTGAGACGTATTGTTGAGAGAAGGCAGGACTATTAGCCATGCCCTGTGGCAAAACCACCCACTTGTACCTTTCATCAGGCCTCTGGAAATTAGTGGAGGGGATGGAGAATGCGAACTTCTCACAATCAACAGGGTTAAGGGGGATGGAAAAAAAACAGTCCTTAATGTCAATCATGATGAGGGACAGGTTTTTTGGGATGGACGGAATCCAGGGCAGTCCTTGTAAAGGGGTGCCCACCGGAACCATCTGCTCGTTAATCTTTCTCAAGTCTTGTAACATCTTCCATTTGCCAGATGTCTTTTGTATTACAAAAACAGGACTATTCCAGGGGCTAAGGGATGGTTGAATGTGGCCTAGTGCCAATTGTTCCTGGGCAATATCTTTTAACTTTTGGAGCTTGTTTTGGGGTAATGGTCACTGTTCTACCCAAATGGGCACCCAGAAGCCAGGTCATGGCGGGCATTGATGGAACAGTGGCCCCTAGGATTGGGGGTGAGGCCTTACACGAGGTGCGGGAACCCATTGCTGTCTGGTCTCGAGGAGGGGTCAGCCCTATAGTTGCTAAAAACCTTCCCAGGCAAGTTAAATTGTTGCTGGTATTCTTCCTCCTCTAGAATGTCATCAAGAGCCTTATGAACAGTGGTAATGCACACTTTGGCCTCCCCAAGAATATCCTGTCCCAGCAAATTGTCCGTGAGGCCATGGGCAATAAAGGGTCGGACCTCCCCATGACTCCTGTCTACATCTTCCCATTTAAGCCAATCTTTGGTCTCCTCAGAGGCGGTATTGCCCCCGATCCCCAATAGATGGGGCCCTGGGATCAACTTCCATTGAGGGGGGACCTCTTCCTTTCATAACACGGTGCGGTCCTTCCCTATGTCAGACAATGGAACCTTTTCCCAGCTATATAGATATCCATTTTTGGCCTTATCCCTGGTATTATAGGGACAGTCCAGTGGGCTCTGGGGAGATCCCAACCCCCAGCAGTTGGGCCTCCTTTGGTTGACAGGGCTGGAAGGTGCCCCTCCCTTAGTTTAAAGGATTGCCCAGGATATCGAATTTGGATCAACAATCCTTTTGCCAATGGACCCCCTTCTTACATCTACAACAGGGGGTCTTGGGAGAAGGCTGATTCGCCGTCCTCCCTGGGGGAGGGCCGGGGTATCAGCCAGGCCAGGCCACGGGCGGCTATTAGGGCATTCCCTTTTAAAATGACCGGGTTGGGGCTGGGATTGTGGCGCAGTGGTAGCGTGCTTGCCTAGCATGTGTGAAGCACTGGGTTCGATCCTCAGCACCACATAAAAATAAAATAAAGATATTCTGTTCACCTACAACTAAGAAAATAAAAAAAATATTAAAAAATAAAATAAAATGACCGGGTTGTCCACAGCCATAGCAAACTCCCTTCTCCCTGGGCTGTGAGTTTTGCCCCCCTGAGTGGGAAAGAGAGAGGGCAGCAGTCAGAACCTCTGTAAGTGAGGCAGTTTGAGTCTGTAAGGCCGTCACCAGGACTTGGGATTAGTGGGCCTGAGTACCCACATCCTTGGTCACTATTACCCCCAAGGGTGGATCCTCACCCAAGTCGACCTCCCTCTTCCTGACAAGCTGTTCTACCCTCTCCCATGTGCAGCTGTCAAAAAGATTGCTGGCTGAGCCGGGCGCGGTGGCTCAAGCCTGTAATCCCAGCACTTAAGGAGGCTGAGACAGGAGAATCGCGAGTTCAAAGCCAGCCTCAGCAACGGCGAGGCGCTAAGCAACTCAGTGAGACCCTGTCTCTACATAAAACACAAAATAGGGCTGGGGACGTGGCTCAGTGGTCGAGTACCCCTGAGTTCAATCCCCAGTACCAAAAAAAAAAAAAAAAAAAGATTGCTGGCTGGGAGCCAAGGGGCTGCCCGCGTGAAGGTCTCCCAGACCTCCTCGGCCTGGGTATCAGAGACCTCCAGGCCTCGACTCTTAAGCATGTACCTTAATGCCTTAAGAGCGGGGTCTTCCTTAGTATTAGCCCGCCCCATGTTTTCGGGTGTGCTCTTACCTCGGGACTCGCTCGGCCTGGTCCGCTGGTGAACTAGTTTCGCTTTTGCTTTCGCCCCTCGTTGGGCTCCAGAATGCCGGGGTTTTTAGCCCTGTATTCCCCCGAGCCTGCAGGGGAAGGAGAGGGCCTTACCCCGGCGATGTGGAACCAGGAAAGGCAGGAGCCGACTGACCACCCGCACCCAGCCCTCTTGCCGGAGGACAACAGTCAACACAGGAACTCGTTTATTGCGGAAATGGGGAGGAATATAGAGTCCCTTTCGACCAATCAGCTTAAAGGTCAATCTGCCATGGCCTGTTCATGCACGCGAGCACACTACACCAAAGATAAGCAGTCATGCCTTGTCCACGAGCACGGAGGCGGGAGGTAACCAATGAGATAGGTTTCCTTTTCTCGGGAGCTGGCGTATAAATTGCCCTTAGGAACGCCCTACAGGCGCCCAGAGAGATCCAGCCCCAGAGGCCTGAGCTCCAGCTCGCACACCGGCCACCTGAACCGTCAGCACACGGGATGAATGGCTGGCTGGGTGTAGTACAAGAGGCAGGTGGAATTAGTTTTAATGTACTTTATCAGTCCAATCTATAAAACATGACCACAGCACATGAACTTAATACATAATCTGCGTGGGCGCTGTTCCTGAGGTGGCTCACACTCACCTTTGTACCAAGTCCGTGGAATGCACACTGGATGTCACAGGCAGTGCACGTCCACGGGCTGGGTTTCAGGGGCTGTAGCACTGTGGCTTGTGGCTCCCTTGTCGGACAGTCAGGGATGGAGTAGGGCGGGACCAGGGGCTGCTCACCGGGGCGATGAGGGGTCCTTCTCACAAAGTGGCATTTAAGCTGTGATCTGAAAGATGAGTCAGCATGGGCAGCTTGGGCAGAGCTGTGGGTCAGGGAGCTGTGGAGAGCTTGGCCTGCTGATGGTACCTTGCGAGGAGACCATTCGTGTGGAGAGCTGGTGGCAGGTGGTAAGCAGGGTGACCTGATGGGATTGGTGCAGACCCGCCAGCTGGGTAGAGTGAGGTCCAGGACTGGGCTGTGTCATGCAGGTCCTGGAAGCATGGGGTTAATTGAGGTGTATTCTAAAGCTACAGAGAGGGGACTTTGATGGCTGGGAGTGTTGAGGGTGGCAGGGCCTTCAAGGGTGGCTGTCAGGTTGCCCCTGAGCTTCTAGGGGGATGGGGTAGGGGACAGCTACTGAGATGGGGTCCTTGAGAAGCAGATTTGGAGAGAGAAGAGAACTGGAAGGGGTGTGTAAAGCTCGAGGTGCCAGTGGGCCTTCTGAGGTCTGAGGGAGCCGGGGGGGTTGGTGGGGGACATGGTGGTGGGTCTGTGGTGACGGGAGATGCTCAGTGGATGCTGCCACCTCGTGGTGACTCTTCCATGTGCTCATCTCCTTGGGTTAGCATATTTCTTGTGCTACAGAAAAGATGCCTGTTATTCCCTAAGATGAGGCGTTTGTAGCTGGGCACAGTGGCGTGCGCTTGTGATCCTAGTTACTCAGGCTGAGGCTAGAGAATCACAGGTTCGAGGCTAGACGGGGCAACTTAGTGAGATTCTGTCTCCAAATAAAAGTAAAAAGAGGGGTGAGCTGAGTGTGGGAGGCCCTGGGAGTATGGTTTCCGCCAGCCCCGGCATTTGTGTGTGCACGAGCCTCACTGAAATTTTGGGGTTTCGGGGGGTGGTGATGTAACAATTATGAAATAGCTTATAATCGACTGCTAAGCATTCATGTTAACATCAGAAACATTCTCTTTAGCCCCCGGGATTTCCCACAGGCCTCTTCTCTCTAGAGTCTCACCGCACCTGTCTCATGGTGGGAGTCCACGGGAGCCTAGCTGCTCCTCCCTGGCTCAGAGCAGATTGGTCCTGCCCCAAGGCCAGGATGTGCCTGTGAAGCTGGGAGTGACCCAGAGGACTGCTGTATCCATCTCTGTCCCTTTCGAAGCTGGCAGTCAGATGGAGGTGTGGAGAGCTTTGTTCCTGCTGTTGATGTGGACAGGCCAGCCTCCCTCGCCGCAGGCATCACAGTGAGTCCTTGCAAACAAAATGGCCTCACGTGTTCATTGTGTAACATGAAACAACACTTTTGAATAGAGATTTGCCTAGGCTCTGAGACACTGGGTGTTTTTCTTTTCAACAGTAAACCGCGGCTTTTCTGTGGTCGAGCATTCTTCCGCCTGCACTGTCTGCTCACTGTGGGCTCATCACTTGGACACCACAGCAATCTGCTTTCCCGGTTCCCCACTAGATGCCACCTCACACATCTTGTGTTCACACCTTTGCCCTCATCTCTGGTTATTTTCTTGGGGTGGTTACTAGGAATACAATTATCACTTCAAAAGATTTTTAAGACCTGATCAAATTTTATTTTTCCCCCTACATATTATGGGCCCCTCTGTATTTCTCCTGTCTGTTTCCTGGGCTCATTTGTGTCTGATGTTGTCTATCTCATCCACATGTGTCTGTAAGAGGGTTCTTCCTAATAGGATCCCAGCCTTGCAGTGCTGGAAGGTGCATAGCATTCAGGTGAGGGATGAGCACCTGGACACCTGGCGGGTGCTCTGCAAGGCGGCCACCTGGGCGGGGGCAGCAGGCCCAAGAGTAGACCTGCCTGCACCTGATGTGAGCCTCTGTGGTTCCAAGTGCATGGCCTTCAATCCTTACAAGAATCCAATGAGGGAGGTGTCATTGTGACCACTGTACAGATGGGAGAATGAGGCTCAGCAGTTGGTTGCCTGAGGTCACAGAGTGTCTGAGTTACAGAATCAGAACGTGAACCCACAGGCTGGCGCAGGGCCCTACCTCTTCGGCACCATGTGATTTCAAGGGAGGGTCACTCCTTTGTTGCCCCTCTGTTACAGAAAACCCTACACTGTGCTTGCTGCGTCTCCTGTGGCTGCTTCTCTACTTCCTGCCTTGTTGAACCAAGGCTGCGGCCCTCTTTCTTGGTTGGGTCTGTGCCTCTGCAGCACTCCATGGCCCGGCCTGTTCCTGGCTTAGTGATGCTCCATTTAAAAGAGAGGCAGCTGAGGACCACACCAGTGCATAGTGCTTGGCCTGAGTCTTGCTGGCACTCATTCGTTCTTTCTGGGGCAGGAGGGTTGGTGCGGGTCCTGGCTCTGCCAGCCTAATGTTCTGGCCGTTTGTGAGTTTTGTTTTCTATGGTGGGGTTAATGACAGATACCTTACAGAGTTGTTGGGAAGCTTCAGTGAGAAAAGTGCTATATTTTCTTTTTTTAAATTAAAAAAAATTTTTTTTAAAGTTGTAGATGGACACAAAATCTTTGTTTATTTATTTTTCTATGTGGTGCTGAGGATCGAACCCAGTGCATCATGCATGCGAGGCAAGCGCTCCACCACTGAGCTACAACCCCAGCCTGACAAGTGCTATATTTTCTTTTTTCTCAAAATACTGGAAACATGTAGCACTCATTGATTATAAGATGTATACATTTTGATTTTTGGAGAATTAAAATGGCAATGTCATTTTGGAGCGGAAGCCATTTGATAATTAAGTGCCTATGGTAATGGGATCCATAGGGATGGCTCAGTGCATGGCTGCCTGCTTGGCTGATTTCTCTAGCATGCTGGGTGCTCCGTGGAGTTATTAAAATACCAAACCACTCAAATGAAACTAGTCATTGGAGTTGGAGGTTCTGTTCCATAGGGGCTTCCTTAGATCACAAGCTCTTCCTTAGGTTTCCTGCCTAAGTGTTGAACAGTTTCCAAGTTAAGAACCTCCTGCCCTGTGGGCTCATCCTGGTGCTCTGGCCATGTTGGAGAGGTAGCGACATCTCCAGTCCCCAGCTCAGTAATGCTGGGCTTCTCTTGGCATGAGCTTGTCATGATGCTTCTGAGGAGGCTGCCTGACGGTTGCTGCTTACCAAGAACTGGTGGCAGGTGTATCACAGTCACAGGTGCTGTTGTCTTTAATCCTGGTAACTGCCCTTTGTGGTCAGCAGGAGACTGCATAAACCATTACGGAGCTGCACAGCTGTGGATGGTGGGCTGGGGTGAGACCCGACACCTGCCAATTCCAGAGTAAACTCAAGGCCACCATGTCCAGGACCATTCTTAGCTCATGGTTAGCACTCAGTTATTAAATGAATGAGTGAAGACGTAAATCCAGTTTTGGCTCCCATGTTTTTAGAAAGACAGATGAGCCCACTGTAAAAATCTTTGTTTCTTCCTTTGCCAGAAAGCTATCACCAGAGTCTCTTTCCTCTGTCAGAGTGTAGAGTTGATTGACATGGTTCTTTGTGCCTGGAGAGCAAATTATGTTAAAATGTTCTTTACCATCTATTTTAAGCATAGTTCAGCGGCACTGTTTGGTTGTGATCTGTGTCCTGTGATGTTTCTGATGTATGGACCTTGTCACTCCAGTGGCTGTGGGTGTACCCTGGGCCCGGTGGCCTTCCCCTGTTCAGGTTGGGTTTCTCACTGCAGGGAGGTAGAAAGACCTGCCCCCTTGCCTTGCTTGCTGGGCACTCCATTCCTCAGGAGCCATAGTGCGTGGCTCAGGACAAAGCAGTACAGTGTTCTGCCCCAGAGGCGTTGGCTTCTTGTGCTTGGTGTAGATTGTGTGTGTGAGTGTGACTGCCTTTCCAAACTGCCTATCCTGAGGACTTGTCAAAGTCCCATTTCTTTTCTTGTGGACCCATATTTTAAATGTGCATACACACCAATGGTATTGTTTTTTTAAATTTTTTTTCGTTGTCAATGGACCTTTATTTCATTTTATTTATATGTGGCGCTGAGAATCGAACCCAGTGCCTCACACGTGCTTGGGAAGCGCTCTACCGCTGAGCTATGATCCCAGCACCACCAGCAGTATTTTGTAAGTGACAGTTGTTTCGGATTAGAGAAGGCCTGGCTGCCAACACCTGACTTGTTCAGTG
Source organism: Geosciurus inauris (assembly GCA_004024805.1). NCBI lineage: Eukaryota > Metazoa > Chordata > Mammalia > Rodentia > Sciuridae > Geosciurus > Geosciurus inauris. The sequence continues at coordinate 78,782 of PVHX01000711.1, forward strand.
GTGGCTTGCACAGTGGGTGTTGCTCTCTTTCCTGGCTGAAGACACTGGTTAGCGTGTCAGCCTGTGCCACTTGGTGTGTGAGTGGTCTCTGAACACCACCAGAGTGGCTTCTGTCCTGATCAGAGAGCCTGGATGGAGTGCTCTGGGTGCCCAGGATAACAGGCCACTTTCTGCGAGGGAGTGGCCAAGGCTTCACATAGGGTGTCTCATCTGCAGGGAGGGTCAGCCTAGATCATGGCAGCAGCTGAAGCTGCCCTGCAGAGCTCCATGTGCCCTTGTACTCGTGGCGCAGGGCCTTGCTTATGGCAGCTCTCTGGTTACGTTTTTCTTTTATGTTGGAGAGAACGCCTGGAGATGGGATGCATTTGGTTAGCAAAGTTTCTCCCCACGGGCTAATAATATATGTAAATGTGATAAAGTTAAAAAAAATAGAAGCTTTGCACTTTTCTAGGACGAATGACACAGGAATGAAAGATTAAGAAGGCAAGAGGCCTCTAATTGGCCCATTGTCCCCTGGCTGCTTGTGTTCTGGTTTTAAGCATCTGTGCTTTAAGAACTACCTGGGCTATCGTGACAACTATGAGTTTCACCTGTGCGCCACTCTGTGCCATGGCTGCCCCTCCACTCACATTCCTGCCATCTCTGGCCCGGTCTTCAGAGTGGGCAGTTTTTCTCTTCCTGCCATCTCCCCTAGGGGTCTTGTCACAACACCAGTCTGCTTGTATTACCTCCTGCTGGAGCACCTTGGTAGGCTCTTCTTTTTTTATATATTTTTTTTAGTTGTAGAATGTCTTTATTTTATTGCTGTGTATGTGGTGCTGAGGATCGAACCCAGGGCCTCACGTATGCGAGGCAAGCGCTCTACCACTGAGCCCCAGCCCCGGTAGGCTCTTCTTGAGTGCGGAGTAAAGTTCAGACTCCTGAGCCTGGGACAGGAGGCAGCACCTCTCGCTCTCTGGCCTTCACATACCCTCATGTTCATTTTGGCTGCTCCCTGCCACTTGGCTTCACTGTGCCAAGGGGGGCTCCTCTCCACTCTTGGAATGAGCTGTGTGTGCATGTAGGCCGAGTGCACATCTCCGTGCCAGGTGCTGTTCTTCATGTCTTATTTCCTACTTGAAGCAGCCTGTGTGGTGGGTGTTACCGTCTCCATTTCAGATGAGGAGCTGCAGGCACTGATGTGCTAAGCAGATCCCTAAGGTCATGTGCCCACCAAGGTCATAGGACCAGGATTAGAGGCCAGCCACCCTGGCCTGCGGGCTCCTGCCTTTGTGTGGTGTCTCCATGCCCTCAGTCTCCTTGTTTCTACCCATGCCACCTGTGTCCCCTGCATTCCCACCTTGGTGCCTCCTCTTCCTGGCCTTTATTTAATTCATTAATTTAAATTTCAATTTTCTCTCTGTCTTGGCAAAATTCTGCTGTCATCTAGCAAATTGTCACAGAGTTACTTGTGGTCTGAGCCCCGGAGGACAGGGTGCATCTTGTTATCTTCATGTTCCCCAGTCAGTGGCACATGATGAGTAGGCACTTAGCAAACTTGGGGACGTTTGGAGTTTCTTGATAAAACATGCCTTGAAGCTCGCCCCCCTCAGTGGCCTGACCAGCAAATTCTGCAGAAGGTCCCGTCACAGCTTCTCTCTTGCTGTGCTCTGTGAAGCCATCTCTGGTTTTGCTGTTCCTGAGAGACAAACCTCTTCTAACAGACTTACCAGCATGAAGAGGATTTGTCTACTTAATATCGCTGCCAAATTAATACTGCATCTGGAAGGCTTGAGAAAAGCCCAGTTAAGAGAATCTTACTGCATAATTTATGAAAGACTGAGTCATGAAATAAGCGTTTCTGATGGCCTGCTGGCCCAGGGTAGGGACGGGAATGCAGCCGTTATTCACCTCCAGGCAGTGGTGCCTGCATGCCAGAGGGCCTCTGGCTCCTGCTCTCTTCAGTAGATTGCTAATGCTATCTCTAGCCTCTCTTTCCAAAGTTGGTTCTCTTCTTGTTTGGGGACTACAGCTTGGAAGTTTAGTGTTACGTGAAATGATTTTGTGAAAACTGAGTGTCAGTATCCTTCTGTCCCTGCTTTTCAGCACTGGTGACTGACCTTATCAGGGAAGCTCTACCATGGAGCTATACCTCCCATCCTTTCTATTTTTTATTTTGAGACAGGGTCTCACTAAAATAGCCCTGGCTGGTCTTGCACTTGTGATCCTCCTACCTCAGCCTCCCAAGTAGCTGGGATTATAGGTGTGTGTCACCATGCTCCGAGCAGGAGGTACCAAGGAAAATAAGGCAGGCCTCCATTCCAGTTGACCGCAGACAGGCTGCTCATCTGCTAGTGTGAAGGCAGTCCCGTAAGGAGGATCTGAAGCAGGTGGTCCTTGGGAGTTGATGCTGCAGGAGGGCTGCATGGGCGTTTCAGGTGTCAGGTGTGGCCTGCCAGTCAGGAACACTTGCGGGTCCTGGTGTGTGGCTGGGAGCAGGCCAGCATGGTGGATGGCCTTCTTATGAGGGTTCGTGGTTGTCAGCCCCAAGGGTCGGCCTGTATTGCTCATCACATGTGACTTTCTTTCTTCACTTGGCTGCTTCCCATTTGGTTCATAAACATCCAATGGGGGCAGGGCCCTGTCTCCATAAATGACCCTGTGGTCACTACAGGTTCACCAACAGCTCTCTCATCTTCAAGGGCTAAAAGTAACAGGGCTCTGTGACATGTGCAGGCTGCAGGGCGGCTGTGGCTCTGCTCTGGGCCTTTGGCATTGCTCTGTGCTTTACCTCTACCAGCCCTTGTTTGAAGGTGCAGCCTGTCTGGGACTGTTCTCATGGCAGAGGGCAGAAGCAAGGGACTGGTGGAGGCACCCTGTGCCCCTCCAAGCTTTGCCAGGACACTGTGTCTGTCATATCCATTCACTGTCCCAGGCCAGCTGATGGTCCTGGCCAAGACCAGCACCAGTGGACAGGTAAAGTGCATCCTCAGGAGCAGTGATCGGCCTACCAACCAGGGAGGCCTGCAGTCAGGAAGTGGTGATTGTTAAAAAGTCCATTCTGGTGCAGTGGGACGGGTGGAGTGGGAGGGGGAGCTGGGTGGGAAGTGACAAGGGCCTGGCTGTGGTGGGGTGGCCTGAGTGGAAGGGCTTTGAGGGGTGTCTCCGTGGGGTGGAGTCAGCAGGAATTGGCAGCTGTGGTGTGAGGGAGCTCCAGGGTCAGTAGTGAACCTGTGCTGCTGGGTTTGGCATCAGGGCAGGTGGCAGTGACCTCCTCTGAGAAGATGCTGTGAGAGAAGAACAGATTGGGCAGGCCCTAGGCATTCAGGGCACATTTAGCACATGGGTTTGTGATGCCACGATGGGTGACGGGTGCAGGTGGTCCAGTGGGCATGTGTGTAGGAGGAGCAGTGAGGACTGACAGAGCCCCCGCCCCCAGTCGATGGGAGGCAGGACCCGGTGTTGAGGATCTGTGTGCGTCTGACATTGCTCCAGGGGCCCATTTGGTTAGCGGCAGCTCTCCAGATGAATTCTTTTGCCTCTATGTTATTTAATAGTTGAGAGAACCAAGGCTCCTTCAGGTCGGGGAACTTGCCCAAGGTCATCTGGCAAATGATCTGTGCCTGTGATTAAACTGCTGGGCCTGGAGTGCAGAGCATGCGCTTCCCCTGATGCGTGGTGTTCCTTCTCAAGTAGGACCACTCCTTGTGTCCTTTGGCTCAAGATCATATCTACTATATAATGAAGTTTTGTTTTATGCGGTTTTTAAAGAGAGCTCACACCCATGGTCTGATTGAAAAAGTAATTAGTATTCATATTAGAGCTTACCAAACAATTCCCTGGTATTTGAGCATCAGCAGAGGAACAAAGCAGGACTGTCTGTGATCTTTGATTTAAAGCTCCTTGTGCCCAACGGGCTCTGGGCAGAAGGCTATAAATAAAATTAAAATAAATGGAAACAATGCACCTATAAATTGTGTTTCAGGAACCTCCAATTGCCTTTTAGAGAAAATCCCCAATAAAATGCTGTTTGGCAATCCATTTGAAAGAGCAGGGGCAGTAGATCATTGTGGCAGAGTCAGTAAAGTGAAGGACAGGCTGCCATGCTGGAATATTTTAAACATGAAAATTAGCTGATTTCACCGAGTATGCTCTTTGGTGTTAACTGTTTGGAAGGTCTTTTTTCTTCATTTATTATGGTGAGATAAAGATTATCAGTTGAAGCTGCACGAGTTTTGGGAGGCAAATCAATATTTATCATTCCCTTTCAAGTCAACTCCTGGGCTTCGTGTTGTGGAAGATGGTAAAGGCCCAGAGAGAAGCTGGGTCTTGGCAGGATGTTCAGTTTGAGGGGTGGCCTGTGCACCATGGCCTGGACTGGAGACTAGTTAGCCACCAGGGCAGATCCAGAGAAGGCGCTTTGGCCTCTTATAGAGGAGTTACTTTGTTTTAGGAATTTTGTTGTGTTCCTCTTAATTCTTAGGACCTTTGGAAAAAGTTAAGTTCTCCTTAAAAATATATTGTTAATTTTAATTAAAGATTGACTTTTAAAATTCTTCTTATTCTGCTGAATAGATTCTAACTTTTGCTGATGATTTCTAGGTGCCTGGTGCTAACAAGTTGCTACTGTCAGTGGAAAACTCCTGTCTCATTGGTCAGACTGTCACAAGCAAGCACTTTAATACTGCTTTTTTTTCATTTGGTTCCCATTGGACTCTGTAGAGCTTGAGGAGGCGCCCATCCTTGGCTAAGCTTGTACAGGATGAGCCCAAGTGTAAGGGAAGCTTGAGGAGAACAAAACATGCAGATGTTTTGAGATCCAAACTGAGAAAGAGTCTCAGGGGCTTGGACAGGTCAAGGAAGAGGGAAGGCTAGATTTTTCCTGACCAGGAAGCCCAGCGCAACTAAGACTGTGATTTGAAACTGTCAGGTTAATAGGAAGTGAATCTCCCTCTGTTGTATGTCTTGTTATTCTATAAATAATGAGTCCTCTGCTATGTGCAAGAACACTCATGTGACTTTTTAACTCAGTTGACCATACTTGTGGGAAGCTTGAGTTGCTGAGGCTGAAGGCACCTTAGACCTCATTTTAAAGATGCTTGAATTGTAGGTGATGGACCCACAGTTAGACAGACCAACCCTGGGAGGACCTGAAGATGAGTCAGGGCAGCCGCTGGGCTACCTTTGACCACTTGAGGGCCTCCCAAGGTTAGTAACTGGAAATCAGTATGAACAGCAGCTCCTCATGTACAGGTGCAGTGTCCTCTCATTGAGTCCCACGGCGTGTTCCTAGACTGGTCCTGCTGCCTTGCCTGAAGTGCTTTGTGCTACCTGTTCTTATCCCTAAGAACTGTGTGACTGTGGGGGTGATAGGACTCAAACCAGTAATTGGGAAAGGCCTGTGTTCCAAGGAGGGAGGAACACTTCCAGCTAGAGTGATCAGTAGGATATTTCAAGGAGAAGGTAGCATCTGGGCAGAGAGTTTGGGTTTGAGTAGGTAGAGGGTCCAGGGAGGAGTATTTCAGAACTAGTGAGGTAAAGGTGTGAAGGTGGCTGCAGAATTGTGAATAGTCTAGTTTCTCTAGTAATTGGGGATATAGAACTCTGGAGGGTGGATTTACGGTGAAAGAGCATTTGCATGCTGGCTTATTGGTGCCAACCAGATTAAGGTGCTTGTTTCATGGCATTGATGAGCCAGGGTGCAAGGACCTTTCACCAGAGAGGAATTGGGTTTTCATCCCATTTGGTCTCTCTACCAGGTTCCTTAGTGTTTTTCTTTTTAGTAACATTTTATTGAATTCTATTTAGACCCTCTACAGCCCTAACCTCTGAAGTAGGCTCAGCCCCAGCCAAAAGGAGCAGGTGTAAGGCAGAAGTTCCAATTCAGAAGAGTAAATACAAACTGCTGGGCTGAACAATTTTGGGGAGAGGCCCAGAGGTATAAGGAAATGCCAGCTTAACTGATTTTGACAAACCCCATCAGACAAGAATATCTTTGTGGGAATCCAGTAGAGAGGTCTTAGCATCTCTTTGGACCAAAAAATTCAAGAATGGGCACATTAAAGAGGTTAAGAACAGTTTCACTTTGCTTATGATGCCGTTTCTCCAAGGCGGCACAGCTTAAACGCCAAGAGAGACCCTTGGTCTTCAATTTCTGACATTGGTGAAGGAGGTAACATAATGAACACCCAGCTTCTCCAGCCATGCAGGATGCTGGAGAAGCAAGAGGCTTGCTTCTTTTTTGACCCATCCAGAACAATGAGGAAATCAGCCTGGTGGCAGTTAGAAGTAGGGAAGAGGAGTAGGGGCTCACAGTAATTGGGGGTATAGAACTCAGTAAAGGACTGCACTTTCTACTAATTGACTTATGAACTTTACTGAGAGGCCTGCTCATGAACCTAATAGGATGCACCACTTATTGACATCCTCAACGAGCCCACACATACCTGTGGCCAACCCCTGAAGCCAGTACCCTGTGTGCTCACCCCTAACCCCCCACTCTTAGCACCTGAGCCTCTGAAGTTTGAATGAGCATACAGCTAGCTAGCTTGACTCTGCTGGGCTGGGAAAATGAGCTAAACCTTGAACACTCTGAGCTCTGGCCTAGGGAAAGTAAATGGGAGCCTGTCAGCATCTGAGTTTGCTTTGCAGGATTGAGATAATGCATACAGTTCTTGGACTTAACCCCCAAGAGGAAATTCCTCCCCAGGAGGAATTGAGTGGGTACATCCATTGAAAAGGTTGGAGAGAACCCAAGAATCCCTAGCCAGGCTGACTGGTGAATATCTTTCTCTCAGGAAGCCAGTCAGTAAAGACTGGGGTTTGGCCAGGTGTGGTGGTGTATGCTTGTAATCCAAGAGGCTGAGGCAGGAGGATCGCAAGTTCAAATCCAGCCTTAGCAACTTAGTGAGGCCCTAAGAAACTCAGTGACACCCTGTCTCTAAATAGAATACAAAAAAGGGTGAGGGATGTGGCTCAGTGGTTAAGTGCTCCTGAATTCAATCCTTAGTACCCCGTGCTCCTCCTAAAAAAAGGAAAAAAAAAAGAAAAAGAAAAAGAAAAAGACTGTGGTTTGGTAACTTTTGTTTCAAAAGCAAACATAGCAATGTAAGACCTTAAGGAAAATGAACAAACAAAACAACAACAACAAAATGGAAATATTACATTACTAAAGGAACATAATAATTTTCCAGTAGTCAGTCCCAGAGAAATGGAGATCTACAAGTTTCTTGATGAAGAAATCAAAGTCATTGTTTTATGGAAGATGAATGAATTACAAGAGTTCACAGGCAACCAAGCACAGAAAACAATATATGAACAAAATGAACACTTTAACAAAGAGATAGAAATAAAATAATGAAATTCTGGAGCTGAAAAATGCAGTGACTGAAACAAAAAACACAATTGAGAGCTTAAACAGCTGACTCTACTTATGAGGAGAAAGAATCAATCAGCCTTAACACAGGTCATTTGAAATTATCCATTTAGAGGGGAAAAATGAATGATAAAGATTGAAGAAAGCATATTGGACTTACGGGACCCATTAAGTGAGCCATCACATTATGTGTGTTTCAGGAGAAGAGAAAGTAGCAGAAAGCTTATTTAAAGAAATATTCACTGGGGCTGGGATTGTAGCTCAGTGGTAGAGCGCTTGCCTTGCATGCGTGAGGCCCTGGGTTCGATCCTCTGCACCACATATAAAGCAATAAAATAAAGACATTGTGTCCATCTACAACTGAAAAAATATTAAAAAAAAAAAAAAAAGAAATATTCACTGGAAACTTTCAGAATCTGTGGAAATAGTCACCCTCATTCAAGATCTCAAATAAGTTAACCAAAGAAGTCTATGTTAAGATACATTATAATTAAACCACCAAAAGTCAAAGATTTTGAAAGCAGCAACATAAAAGTGACTTGTCAGATATAAGCCTTACCAGCAGATTTCTCAGTGGAAATCTTGTTTGGCTGGAGTGGGTGGAATGATATATTCAAACTACTGAAAGCAAAAACTAAACAAAACAAAATACCCCTACTAATCAAGAATCAAAGTGGCCCTTCAGAGATGAAAGTATGATAAAGACTTCCCAAGGCAAAAGCAAAGAGTTTGTCACCACTAGACCTGCTTTAAAAGAAATGCTAAAGGAAGTTCTTCAACTTGAAATGAAAGGTTGCTAATTGATAACATGAAAACCCAAGAAAGTATAATTCATTGGTAAAGGTAAGCATGTAGTCAAATTCATAAGACTTGAATTCGGTGAATATGGTAATGTATAAATCACTTTTAACTCTAGAATAAAAGTTAGAAGATAAAATAATTAAAATAACTGTGGCTACATTGTTAATGGATACACATAAATAGATGTAAAGTGTTATATCAATTACAATGTTTTTGTGTATATGAGAAGTAAAAGTCTAAAGTGATTATATGCAGCTATAGTCAAGTTGTGCTGTAGTTTAGATCTTGAATATCACCCAGAGAGTCATATGGTAAAGTCTTAGTTCTGAGTCCATGGCACCTTTGGGAGGCGGTGGAATCTTTAAGAAGTGGGGCCTAATGGGAGATATTTAGGTCATTGAGGGTATGCCCTGAAGAGGGTTGTGTGATCCTAGCCCTTCCTCATTCTCTCTTTTGCTCTCTGGCCATGAGACATGTCATACTGCTCTGCCACACACTGCTGCCATGATGTTGCCTTTTTATAGGCCCCAGAGCAGGGGCCAACTGACTGTGGACTGGAACCTCCAAAATTGTGAGCCACAATAGTTTTTTTATGTTTTTTTTTTTTCCAGGTAGTTGTTTATTGTGATGGCCTACTAACACAAGTTCTTACCATCTTAAAAAAGATTATTATTGTTAGATTTTATGTAAGCCTCATGGTAACCACAAAGAATAAACCTTTAATTAACAAGCTAAAAAGATAAAAAGAAAGGAATCAAAGCATAAACTACTACAAAAAAACCAAACCACAACAAAGGACAGCAGGAGAGGAAGAAAGGGACAGAGGAGATACAAAGCAGTTAGAAAACAATAATATCAATAGTAAGCTCTACCTGTCAATAGTTACTTTAAAGGTAAAGTTAAATTTGCCAATGAAAAGACAGTGACTGGATGAAAAAAAAAAATCCCACAATATGCTATTTGTAGGGACTCACTTTTTAGCTTTAAGGATATGTATAATTTGAAAGTGAAGGGATGGGGAAAAGTATTCCACATAAATGGTAACAGAAGAGAGCAGGGATGGCCATTCTTATGTCAGAGAAAATAGACATTCAGCAAAAACTATTACAAGAGACAAACAAGGTCATCATGTAATGATAAAGTGGTCAGTTAATCTAGAAGATATAACAATTGTAAATTTATATCTAGTATCATGGTACTTAAACGCTTAAATTTATAAAGCAAATGTTAACAGAATTTATGGGAGAAATAGACTAAAATATAGTAATACTAAAGGACATTAATACTCCACTTTCAATGATGAATAGGTAATCTGGACAAAAATTAAGGAAACTGTGGGCTTGAAAAATACTGTAGACCAAATGGACCTACCAGACACATATAGACCATTTTATTCTTCTGTGGAATACACATTCTTCTCAAGTGTACATGGAACGTTCTCTAGGATAGATCATACATGTTGGGCCACAAAACTGGCCAAGAGGAGTGAAATCAAGTATCTTTTTGGACCACAGTGTTATAAAACTGGAATCAATAATAGGAGGAAAATTTACAAATATGTGAAAATCAAATAGCACTCTTGTCTTGAACAACCATTGAGTTAAAGAAGATGATTTCTTCTTTAAATGGAAATTAAAATATTTCTTAACAAATGAAAATGGAAATTCAAGTTATTAACACTTAAATGATGCAGCCAAAACAGTTCTAAAAGGCAGTTTATGGTTGTATATGTCTATATTGAAAAAAAAGTATCTCAAACAACCTAATTTTATTCTTTAAGGAACTAGAAAAAGAAAGACAAACTGTGTTCATCTGCTTTTTGTCCTTGTGGCCAAAACACCTGACAAGAACATCTTAGATGAGGAAAGCTTCATTTTGGCTCACTGTTGAAGAGAAGTGGTTGACTGGCTTCACTGCTTGGGCGTGAGGTGAGGCAGAACGTGGTTGTGGAAGTTCATGGCAGAGGAAGGCTGTGCAGCTCATGGCCCCTGGGAAGGAAGGCGAGAAGGAGGCAGGGAACGGAGAGGGAGAAGATAAACCCTTCCAGGGTACGCCCCTGTGACCCGCATCCTCCAGCCAGGTCCCACCTGCCTAGGGGTCCATTCAGCTCTTGTAGATTAATTCATCAAATAGATTCAGTCCACTGAGGAGATCAGAGAGCTCATTATCTAGTCATTCCCTAAGAACCCCCCCCCCCCCGTTTGGTCTTGCTACCCTGGGACCATGCTGTCAACTTGAGACTCGGGGGCATTCCAGATCCCAAACACAGCACAGTGTAGCTCAGAGAGCAGGAGAAATGAAATGGAGGCTTGAAAAACAGCAGGAACAGTCAGTTAAATGAATGAAGATAAAATTAAAGCATTAGCTAAGAAAAATTGAGAGAAAGTATAAATAAATTTAGTGTGGCCTGTAAGCAACTTAGTGAGATCCTGTCTCAAAATACGAAATAAAAAAAGCTGGAGATGTGGCTTAGTGGTTGAGCATCCCTTAGGTGCAAATCCTGGTACCATTCACCAGGTTATAAATGAGCGAGGAAACATTACAACTCAAGCCATACAACTACCAAAGATGATAAAAGGCTACTATGAACAATTCTTTATCAATAAATTGGATAACGTAGAAGAAGTGGATAAATTCTTAGAAACAGACAGTGTACCAAAACTGAATTATAAAGAAGTGGAAAAATGGAATTAATTTGTAATTTCTCTCCTTTATGTTGAGAAGGAAATTGAATAAATTGTCAAATACCTCTTAACAAAGAAGAGCCCAGGACTTCACT
>PVHX01000711.1:89815-263522 GCA_004024805.1 Geosciurus inauris
AAAAAAAAAAAAAAAAAAAAAAAAAAAAAAAAAAAAAAAAAAAAAAAAAAAAAAAAAAAAAAAAAAAAAAAAAAAAAAAAAAAAAAAAAAAAAAAAAAGCCAAAGACACTGCAAGAAAAGGAAGTTACAGACCAACATTGCTGATGGACAAGAAGATTTGCAAATCTTCAACAGGCTGCTAGCAGATCAGACTCAGTAGCACAGTAGAGGACTGATCACACACCGTGATCAGTGGGACTGACCTCAGAGCAAGGATGGTTCAACATGCACAGATCAATAAATGCAGTACACCTCATTAGTAGAATCAAGGAGAAAACCTCTAGGATTATCTTAATAGATGCAGAATATGTCTTGGCATGAGGGAAAAAAAAGGCCAACAAGTTAGGTATAGGAAGTATACCAACACAAAGAGTGACTATATATGACAAGCTAACAGCTAGCATCATACTTAATGGTGAAAACCCCAAAGGCTTTCCTCTAAGATCAGGAACGAGACAAGGTGCCTATCTTCACCGTTTTTACTCAGCATAGCACTGGAAGCCCTACCAAACTATTTCGGTAAGAAAGAGAAACATAAAGCATCCAAATCAAAAGAGGAAGTAAAATGGTCTCTATTTGCAGATGACATGCTCTTGTTTGTAGATAACTGAGGATTTCTGTTGGTTTGCTTTCCAGTGCTGTGACAGAACACCTTAGAAAAACAACTTAAAAGAGGGAAGATTTATTCTGGGTGGTGTTTCAGAGGTTTCAGTGCATGGTTACTTGGCTGAACATGGTTACTTGTTGTTTTTGGGCCCGTGACAGGGAAGACATCATGTCCAGGAGTTCATGAAGCTATCAGCCCACTGCAGCCAGGCAGTGGAGACAGGAGGAACTGGGACCCCAATATCACTAGGGGTCTAGAGGCACCCTAGTGACTTAACTTCCTTCCATTAGGCCCACCTCTTAAAGGTTCTACTTTTTCCCAAAAGCACCAGCTAGCGGGGACCAAGCCTTTAATGCACAAGCCTTTTGGTGGACATTCAAGATCCAAATCATAACAAGACTCTACCAAAAATCCATTAGGGCTATTAAACAAATTCAGTAAAGTTGCAAAGTGAAGATAAAAGCCTAACGTGCAAAACTCATTTATAGTTCTGTACACTAACTGTCCTATCTGAAAAAGAAATTAAGAAAGTCCTGCTTACAGTGGAACAACAACAACAACAAAAAGTGAAACACATGTAAATTTAAGCAAGGAGGTGAAAGATTCAAACACTGAACACTGTACACATTGATGAAAGGTGTGGAAGCACACACAAATGGAGAGGCATCCCCTGCTAGTGGGTTGAGGAGACTAATACTGGTCAAATGATCACACTGCCTAAAGTGATCTAGAGATTCAGTGGGATTCCTAATGGAAGTTCCAATGACATATTTTGTGGGAATAAAAATCTTAAAAATCACATGGAACTGCAAAAGACCCTGGATGACCAAAGTAGTGGGCAAGAAGAATAAAGCTAGAGGTATCACAGTTCTTTTTTTTTTTTTTTTTTTTTGGTACTGGAACTAGAACTCGGGGCACTTGACCACTAAGCCACATTCCCAGTCCTGTTTTTGTGTTTTATGTAGAGACAGGGTCTCACTGAGTTGCTTAGCGCCTCACTGTTGCTGAGGTTGGCTTTGAACTCGCGATCCTCCTTTCTCAGCCTCCCAAAGTGCTGGGATTACAGGTGTGCGCCACTGCACCTGGCTATCACAGTTCTTTATTTCAAAATATATCATGAAACTGCTACAATCAAAACAATGTGCCATTGGCTTCAGAATAGTCATATAGACCAAGAGAATAGAATAGAGAGCTCAGAGATAAATCTATGCATTGGCCAACCAATCTTTTTTTGGGGGGGTACTGGAGGTTGAACTCAGGGACACTCAACCACTGAGTCACATCCCCAGCCCTATTTTTTTGTTTTATGTAGAGACAGGGTCTCACTGAGTTGCTTAGTGCCTCGCCTTTGCTGAGGCTGGCTTTGAACTCACGATTCTCCTGTCTCAGCCTCCCTAAGTGCTGGGATTACAGGCTTGAGCCACTGCGCCCGGCTGCCAACCAATCTTTTACAAGGGTACCAAATAACACACAATAGGGAATATTTCACACCAAATAAAAGTTCAAGTTAGAATGGATTATAGACTTAAGTATAAGGCTTAGAGCTGTAAAACTGCTAGAAGAAAACATGAAAAAAACTTCTTGACATTCGTGTTTTGGTTATGACTCAGAGGTACAAAGAAAAGCAAAAGAAAGATCCAGTTGCATCAAATAAAAAAACTGAGGAGCCTATCCACAAAGTGAAGAGACAACCTACAGAATGAGAGAAAATATTTGCAAACCATATATTGAAAATAAATGAAGAACTCAGTAGCAGAAAAGTAAAAAACCCAGAACCCAATAATCCAAGTAATCCAATTAAAAAATGGACAAATGACCTGGATGGACAGGTCATTTTTTTGTGCAGAGCATTCATACAAATGGCAATACATATTTGGAAAGACGTTCAGATCACTAATTGTTAGGGTTTAGATGAATTGTCTACCAAAAGCTCACGTGAGACAATGCAAGGAAGTTTAAAGGTAGAAAGACTGGTTATGAGAACCCTAACCCAACCAGTGTATTAATCCCTTGGTAGGGATTAACTGGGTGGTGACTGTAGGCAGGTGGGGTGTGGCTGGAGGAGCTGGGTCATTGGGGGCAAGCCTTTAGGGTTTATATTTTGCCCTTGGTGAGGGGACCTCTCTCTTGGCTTCCTGGTGCCATGTTCCCAGCTGCCTTCCTCTGCCACACTCTTCGGCCATGATGTTCCGCCTCACCTTGGGTCCTGAAGAGTGGAGCTGGCTGTCTATGGACTGAGACCTCTGAAACTGTGAACCCCAGAGTAAGCTCTGAGGTTTTCCTCCTCTGATTGTCCTTGCCAGATCTATTGGTCTCAGCAGTGGAAAAGCTGATTAAAATACTAATCATCAGAGGAATACAAAGAAAACCACAATGAGATATTGTTTCATACAGATTAGCTTTTATCAAGAAGATAAAAGATAGTAGTGTTGGTGAGGCTGTAGAGAAAAAGGAACTTTGGTACTATTGGTAGGAATGTCAGTTGACACAGCCATTGTGAGAAACAGTATGGAGGTTCCCAGTAAGTCAGGAGGCCGAGGCAGGAGGATTGCAAGTTTGAGGCCAGCCTCTGCCATTTAGAAGACCCTCAGCAACTTAGTGAGACCCTGTTTAAAAAAAAAAGAAAGAACAAAAAAAGGACTGGTGATGTGGCTCAGTGGTAAAGTGCCTCTGGGTTTAATCCTCAGTACAAAGAAACAAAACAAAAACAAAACCAAATTGAAAATAGAACTACCATTTGATATGGTAATCTCTCCTCTGAGTGTATATCTGAAGGAAATGAAAGGAGCACCCCTCTAGATACTTGCACCCCCTGTTCACTGCAGCATCGTGCACCACAGCTGGGACATGGAATAACCTGAGGGTCTCTTGGCAGATGAGTGGAGGAAAGGGACATGCTTGGCGATCGCTTTAGTCTGAATGTCCCCAGTATCCACACCCTGGAACTCATGCCATGCAGTAGCGTTCAGAGGCAGGGCTTCTAGGATGTGGTTGAGCCCTTACAGTGGTTGGGGCCTTACAGTGGGATTGGGGCCTTATAAGAGGGCTCAAGAGAGCAGGTGTTCTCCTTTCTGTTATCCATCATGGGAGGGGATGGTGTTCGTCCTGTTTGAATTATTTTACAATAAAATGCTAAAAGTAAATCACAAGCCTTGGATTCCACCAAGTGACCAAGGACAACGAGCCCTTCCCTGCCATCTGTCAGGTGAGATGTGACAAGAGGGCTGGCCATCTTTAGACACTGAACCAGCTGGGATCTCAATCTCAAATCTTGGACTACCATAATCTACAACTTTGAGGGAAAAAAAAGTATGCAAGTTACGAGTACAGATGTTCAAATGCAGATGTTTTCACTGTGACTGTTGAACTTTCCCCTGATTTAAAGCATGTGCCACCAACTTTGCATTTCCAGGCAGAGGCATGAAGAACCAACACAGACATGAACGCCAAGCTCCTTGTGCTTGGCCACTTGGTGACAGGGACCACTACAGTGTGATGCAATTGGGCCAAAATCCAAGTAGGGGGACTGGTTACTGGCATTAGGCCTCTGTGTGATCCAAGACTTGGATTTACTTTCAACATTTAATTGAATGCTAGTTTTGAAATACTTCAAACTGAGAAAGAAGTTGAGAGACTCGTTGGTGCCCAGCCGCATAAGCCCCTGTATAGAGGAAGTTACGTCTGTCTTCATCTGTCTGTCTCTAACCAACTGTCCATCTGTTTGTTCTTTTTTTAAAAATTTTGACTGCATTTCAGAGTTGTGGACATCAGTTCATCACTAAACACTTAAGTGTGCATGTCATTAACTAGATTTGTTTTTTGGGGAGGTAAAACTTACCCTATGAAATGCACAGATCGCCAACACACAACTCAGTCATGTGGGTTTCGACAAACCCGTGGACTGCACGGCACAAACGCCTCCTCAGCTGTAGAGATCTGCTGCCCTGCAGGAAGTCCTCAGCTGCCCCTTTGCAGTGCACAGACTGTACAGCCACACCCAGTGGGCAGCCTGGTAGATGGGCGTGGGAAGGGGTGAGGCGCCTCTAGGTTTGGGTGTGGGAATGCAGACGCTGGTGTGCAGCTTGGGCGTGGACGTCTCATGTCTAGGACGCATGCTAATGCAGGGCAGTGGGACCGCGACTGGTGGGTCCTGCCGTGTCTAACGAGGTAGGTGGTGGGAAGTGCATTTACTTCCACATGTGCAGTCAGGTGCCTTGGGTTTAAAAATCCTTGATCCTGGCTCTGCAGCTTCGAGCCAGATCATAACTTCTCTAAGCTTTGGTTTCCTCGTAGGTGAAATATCTGTTGTAGGGTGGTGACCAAGGGCAGCTGCTGAGTCCATTCTGCTACTTTCTGGCGGAGCAGTGGCAGTGGTGGCAAGACTTGATTTTTTTGTGCCTTGGTGTCCTCTTGTGTCACGTGGGGATAAGATGTTCCCTCACCTTTTACACTGGAGCCTTCAGTGTGCCAGTGCATGTGGAATCTCACATCATGCTGGGCACAGTGCACGTCCACTCTTGCCTTGTGGCTGTGTTGCCATTGTGTGTTTTCATAAGCTAGCAATGCCCCTGTAGAAATGAACAGCCAGAGTGTAGCGTGACCTTCCCAGGTGCTCTCCATGCTGGGGTGCCGAGAGGTGGAGAGACCCCAGGCTTTGTTGCACAGCTGCTTCCCATGTTGATGTCTGTTGGCATGGAACCAGGAAGGTGCCCCGTTGTGGTCTGTGCACAGAAGAGCATGTGCACCCAGTGCACTGTGGGTGAAGTCGGCTGGAGAAGTAGAGGGGGCAGATCCCTTGTTCTGTGCTTGACTTTTAGGACTTCTGGGACATTTGCCATCTTTCTAAGAGTAAACGGGCAGCAGAGAGATACGTGGCATCCTCTGGGTTGTCAAGGGCAGGCTGCGTTATTAATGAAAGTGAAGTGCCTGCCGTTTACACCCGCTGCACCTGTGAGAAAAGCACCATGGTGGGCGGCACCAGCAGCGTCCCGTGTTCTCATGTAATCAGTAAGGACAGCTGCCTTCTGTTTATCATGCCCTTTGCATGTTGCTAGGGCCAGAAAACATTTGGGCCGGTGTCAGCAAATCTCAGGCCAGCTGTCTGTGGGGTTGTTCAGTCTGATGTGGCCTTACACACTCTCCTTTTTGTTTGTCACTTGCAAATAACATGGGCTGGGCTGGCTGGCCATCCAGCCTTGCTGGCCTGGACTTGGGGGAAAGGTATGGTGGACATGGGCCTGGATGCCCTGGTCCTGTCAGTTTCCTCCCTGGAAACTGGTCTTCTGAACAGGGGTGTGACTGAGAAGCTCCCTGCACAGGTCTCACTGCCCCGCGTCCACATCAGCATGTTCCCCGAATGCTTAACGGCAGGCAGTGCAGACCACGAAGCAGCCAGCGGCTTGTGCCTCCCTGTTTTCTCACTCCTTAAGTTGGAGAAGTTGATAAGCTTTGTTGTGGCAATAGTGTCTCTCCTTGAAGCGTCTGGGCAGTCCCTTGTCCCCTGCACACACCTGCTGGCCTGCATGAGCAGCTCCGTTGTGCCGGCACAGGGCCGGGCCGGGCTGGTGTTTGAGGGCGTGGGACACCCATGCTTGCTCACAGCAGAGCCTCTGCATCCTCTCCTGGGCATTGTGGCACTTGATGGCCCCAGCACGATGCAGCTGCATCGAGTCTGAGAAGTTCCGCAGGCTTGTTCCCCTTGTGGGGCTTCCAAGGGGAGAGTGATAGGGTTGGAGGTGCTGCATCCTCCCCTATCCCGGTGAGCCTGGCCTGACTGGTGTTAAAGTCCTTGCCTGCATGCAGGTCTCAGCTCTGGGTGTGCTTCAGCTCTGGGGTTCTGGGCCTGAAGCCTAGAGCTGCTGTCTGACAGGCGCTGTCTTCAGGGTTCCAGCCTTAATTCCTCCACCATCTGTGGGTGATTACCTGTGTCAGGAGTCATTTTGCTGAAATGAGAAGTGTCCTTAATTTGTTGATTAGTGGAGAAAAGAACCTAACAATGAGATATTGAGGGTTTTAATTAATTGCTTCCGGGTAAATACTCAATTTTCTCTCATCTTAGCCGATTAGATTCCATCTTTCTCTGCTTCAGAGTTAAGGACATCTGTGCAAGCACACGGTTGTATCTGACGTTATTTTCAGTCTGTACTTGTATTTTGAATAAGCCTTTTGTTCCATTGAGAAGATTAAGGGCAGTATTTGGTTGGAAAAATTTTAATGAAGCACCTAACAGAGCTATTATTCATTTTTGAAACAAGTTGCACTGGTTGCCATAGTGATATTAAACCTTTTATTAAATATTTTTTTCTTTCTATCTTTAGTAAGTTTTTGTGAAATACTGATGGGGGAGCTGCAGATCCATGGACCTGGCATCTGGAAAGAATTTTCTAGCTCTGTTGAGTTAAATCATTCAAGGAATTTATGTTATAGGAACATAAAGCTTATAAATCTAGTTTATCATATCTATCATTTAATTGTTCATGCAAGCCAGCTCTTCATGTAGCGATTTACAGTAATCTCAGTGAAATAACAGTTTTGTGTCACAAAATGAATAATGCATGCAAAGAAATTGTTGAGCTCCTTAAAATCATTATGCTCAAAATATTAGGCTCTTTTATTTGAAAGTGATAGAATGATGATCATGTAGTAGTTGCAGGCTGGGGACCTCGGAGGCGGCGCTCTTGTTTGCGTTGGCTGCCTGCTCCCGGGAGGGAAGTGGTGGCGCGACGCCTTGGGGAGGACCGTGCCCCTCACCGCTGCTCTCTGCAGGCAGGAGCCTGGCAGAGCTGTCACCGCCAGGGGCTGTGCAAGGGCCGGGTGTGGGGTTTGGGGAGCATCTGTGTTGAGAGGCTGAGGGACTTTTAGACGTCTGTCCGTCTGGGACGAGAGGTGAATATCCTGTCCTCAGTGCAGTTGGCAAGTACAACCCTGGCGACGGCCACAGGAGGCAGCGGTGCGCCCAGGGCTCCCCTTCCGTGCCTGTTGCTCATCTCTCAACAGCACATGTGTGCCATTATGTGGTCCTTGCTGTTTTTAAACAACAAGGTCCATGGGCGGTAGCTGCTGGGGTTGTTTTGCAGCGCGCGGTGTGTGGGGCAGGGCTCTTCCGCGGTGGGTGCCTTGGGCATATTGCCACTGCATGCCTGCCCAAGTGCTGGGTCTGTGCAGGGCCACCTGCAGGAAATGTGGGGGTCCCAGGGGCAGTCTAGGGCCCCGGGGTTCCAGGTGTAGGGGGCAGCTCCTCACCCAGAAGGGGACGCTGTGCTTCTCAGGAGAGTTTTTGGAATGAGAGTGCATTAGTCGTCACCGGATCTGCGCCACCTTTACCTTCTCTAGTGCTTATGACTGCTAAGAAGAATTTCACACGCACACCCACAAGGCCGGGAGAGCAGGGCAGTGAAGCCGGGACACCTGTCCCTGGGGTTCCGGGTCATCAGCATGCACCATGGTTGTCTCATCTCCTTTTTTCTTTTCCTTTTCCTTTGTTGGGTTATTTCAAAGCACATCCCAGACGTCATGTCATTTCCGCCTTTCTCTACTTCAGGATGCGTTCCAACCTCCCCAGCCCAGCACCACCACCTTCAGAACATGGGCTGGCAGGAGGCCTGAGGTGGGCGCTGCCTGCAGTGCAGTTGTGTGGAGGCTGCACCATAGCTGGACCATAGCTGGACCTTGGTGGCCGGGCCTTCCTGGCAGCCAGTGGCTTGCGGGTCTTGGGCTAACGGGACTGTGCTGAGGACTTGGCCCTCGAGAAAGCTGTTTCTGCAGGGACCCCTTTCTCGGTCGTGAAGACCCTGGGTGTCCTGGCTGGGGACATTTGCACGCTGTGTGGCTTTCCTTCGCTGCCTCAGTGAGCACGTGTGAGAGGCACTGGAGAAGAGGGGGCAGTGGCGCTTGCTTGGTGGGCTCTGGGGCACGTCTAGGGCCCCCGGCGCTGAGGCTGCTGGCTCTCCTTATTTATCACTGTCCCCTTGTGCTTTCTTTTGCTTATGTATTTGTTTTCTAAACTTATTTTTCCTACTCAGGTTTCCATGGCAGCAGAGTACGTTTCGATCCATTGTGCACAGACGGAGCACAGCTCCTCATTCGTCTGGTTGCACACAATAGTCACACCACGTGTGCAGTCCGTGCACCTAGGGCACCATGTCCATCGCCGTCCACTGTCACCCGTGCGCGTTCTCTGTGCTCCTCTATCCTTGGCCCATGTGCCCTGCCCCAGGCGCACATGGCTACAGGGGGATGTGTGTGCTTTGTTTTTTTTCCTCTTGATCTTAGGTCAAGCTTGCAGGTTTGCTGATAGTGTCCAAGATCTGTCTTTTCCTCAATTTGGAGTTTTTGAGTCTTTTGTTATTGCTGCCGGGCTTGGTGCTTCTTTGTTTGGAGGCAGGAGGGAAGAAGGGGTTTGGAAGTAAAAAAGTTTCAGTTCCAGATGGTGCTTATATTGTAAAACAACTGACAAGTGGGTAGAGGGCCAGTCTGATGGCATCTACCGAAATAGTGAAATGCTCTAAGGGGTAGAGCAGGGGTGGGGATGGGGGGGAGTGAGGAGGGGGGGAGAGAGAGAGAGAGAGAGAGAGAGTGTGTGTGTGTGTGTGTGAGCATGGTGGGGTCCCTATAGTCAACACCCAAGGGGAGGGTCCCAGTACTTCATGAGTAGTGGACATTCCTTCTGGGTGACAGTCCCACCTAAATGGATGAGCAGCTGTTTGGGAGAGTGAATTCACTCTGTTACCTGGAGAATGGCATTGTATTAGGACGTTTTCCTCATTAAGAGTGGCATGGAGACATTTGCTTTCAGTTCCGCTGTTATGTTCAGCCCCACAGAACAGTGGGGAGGTTCAGAAGATCTGAGGTGCTCCCGTGGAACCTAGAGTCTGCCTCTGGCCCTGCAAGTGTGAACCTCATGCCAGAAGCTTCCGTCAGGGGCCTGGAGAATGGGGTGGGAGGGCTGGTGGAGGAGGGCTGTGTGCAGAGTCAGCTGGAGTGGGTTCTAGACCGATAAATTGGTCTGTGACTAACTGCAGTGAGTTTTTATAGCAGGCTGCGTGTGAATCTTAAGTGATGGCTCATCAAGGCAGCTACTTCAGAGGAGACAGCAGGGTTCCCTGAGCTGAGGGGAGACTTAGGGCAGTGGGGTTCTGCCTGCCAGCTCATAGCCTGTCTGTCAGCATCTCAGACAAACCCAGCTGGTCTCTCTGTTACAAATATTTATCACCTTTCTCAGGAATGGGGCTTTTGGTTGGTGTTGCTGAAGCTGTTGGCGATGTTTGTGCTGTTACTCTGTATTACTTTTTAATGCATACTGTTTCTGCTGCAGATAGTCATAAATATGGTTACAGTTCTGACTGCATCGTGACATGCTGCTCCAAGTAGTCCCACGTTCACACAGGGTTGCAGGGCTGAGCAGTCCACACTCTCCCTTTGGTGTGTCTTGTGTGTGTGTCGGCTTGCAGTAAGGCTGACACTCCATCCAGACTGCCAGACCTTCACTGGGTGACTCCAGTTCCAGGAACACTGCATTGTCAGGAGGGATCCTGTGGGACGCTTGACAGTACAACCTCGCCTTGTCCTCATTTTTTATTTTTATTTTTTGGTACTAGGGATTGAACTCAGGGGTGCTTCACCACTGAGCCACATCCCCAGCCCTATTTTGTATTTTACTTAGGGACAGAGTCTCACTGAGTTGCTTAGTTCCTCGCCATTGCTGAGGCTGGCTTTGAACTCGCCATCTGCTATCTCAGCCTGCTGAGCTGCTGGGATTACAGGCCTGTGCCACTGTGCCCGGCTTGCCCCCACTTCTTGCTCTCAACCTTCTCTGTCCAGCATCTTGTTCGCTGGACACACTCCTTACCCTCACCTGCGGGTGGGCTGGGTGGGCTCTCTCACAGGTGTCTGTGAGGACCAAATGCTGTGGTTTGTGGAGCGCTGTGGGCAGAGGACCTGGTTGTGGCTCTGATTATTCAACAGAGGAGAATTCCTTTTTCCCTGGAGATGCTGTTTCCCTGCTGGCCTGGCTCTGGCCACTGGAGTGTATCTGGTGGGTGTCTAGAGGGCAGGTTGTGCTGTTGATGTTCTGCTCACCCTATTTTGCAGGTGGCTGGGCCCTACATCAGGGCCCTTTGCCTGCAGTCTTTCTCCTCTGGACATACTGATGTTGGTCACTGTCCTCTGGAATTGTAGGGCTGACTCGTGGAGGCAGTGGGCCTACCCTTTCCTGCTGGGGCTGATGGCCATAGGTCCCATCAGCTCTTAGAACAGCCTTCGCGTACTTTCGTTCATTACCAAGCCTGATGAGCCTGACAGTCTCTGTCAATTTTGTTAGCGTATGACCTAGTCAGGTCACCTGTCCTCAGATAGACAGTTAACTCAGATTCAGCCACCTTCCTATCCTCATCTGAGCCTGTGACGATTGTTGGGAGAGACTGGGCAGTCGGAGCGGGCACAGAGAAAACCAGCAGTATATGCCACATGACCTGGAGCTGTCTTGGAGTGGCTTTGCAACTTTTTTAGGGCTTCAACTTCCTCATAAAAGACTTGCAGAGAAAAAAAAAAAATGCTGTATACAGGTGCCGATTCTGCCAGGCTCTGCAGTTGCCTCTTAGAGCATAGCGTCCCATGTGGTCATGAGCACTCTCTCTGTGCCCTGCACCCATGGATTGTAAATGTGGCCTTTTGTCTTCATCAGAGTTATTCCTGTCAATCACATGTTCAGCTGGTTGGTTTGGATAAACTTGGGTAAATGCTGTAGCTGTTGGTGCTGTCTGGGGAACATCTGGAGGAGGTGGGCCCCCTGGAGCTATGTGTAGAGGGCATGATGCATGACGGGCACAGTCCCTGACCTCCTTGGCAGGCCTCCCTCTCTCTGACCAGTGGGCCAGAGATGAATCAAGGCAGTGGAGTGTGTGTGTGGTGTGAGTGCATCGACGAGGAGGGCTTAGGAAGGCCCCTGCCTGCTGTGCCTCTGTCCCCTGAGGAGGCCAGCTTTGTGCTGGTCAAGCAGGGGTCGTGGGGTGGGCACCTTTGGGTGTACTGTGGAGCTTTTTGCCCATTGGCATTGCCAAGGCCTCAGTGTCTGAGTTGAGCTGGTGAGCTGACTGGCGTACAGGGTACTGTGTCTGTGTGCTTGTGATATTCTTAGGGGCCAGCACATGTGCGGAACTTTTTTGAGAAGGGATAAAACTGGACCCAAAATCTTGGGAAATAACGGTTATCCCATTTAAACACATGCACCAGGTGCCCCCAGAGGATGCTGCAGTAAGACAGAGAATACACCACAGGCGGTGGTGAGGGTGCCCTCGCACCCCACCACGGGAGGGGGAGAGGTGCTGCCGCTGGGAAACCGTGACATTCTCAGACCAGTGGGACTGCGGCCGCCATGCGACCCAGGTGTTGCGCTCTGGGGACTAGACCCGAGAGAAATGAGAGGCTGCGTCCTCACGGAAACTTGCAGGTGAGTGTCCGCAGAGCCTTTGTTCACGACAGCTGGGAAATGGTCATAGTGCAGAAGTGCCTGCAGGCGGGGGGGACCAGGACGTGGTGTCTGAGCCAGCTGTTCTGCTGCTGTGACTAAAAGACCTGGCTAGAACAATTGCAGGGGAGGAAAAGGTTATTTGAGGGCTCACGGTTTCAGAGGTCTCACTCCATGGAAGGCTGGTTCCGTTCCTCAGGACTCGAGGTGAGGAAGGACATCGTAGTGTGAGAGTGTGGCAGAGGGAAGCAGCTCATGTGGTGATCAGAGAGCAGAGAGACCCCACTGTCCAGACAAAATGTACATCCCACAGCCAGGCCCCCAGTGGACCACTTCCTCCAGCCACACCCCACCTGCCTCCAGGCACCACCCAGGTAACCGCATGAGGGGTTAATTGCCTGATTAGGTTAAGGCTGTGACCCAGTTATTTCTCCTCTAGACCCTCCTGCAGTGTCTCACACATGAGCTTTCAGGGGACCCCTCACATCCAAACCATATCAGTGGTCTACCCACCCAGGAGTCGAGTAGTCTCATGACACCATGTGTCGTGTGACTCTCCAGGGGAACCGAAAGTAGACAAGGCTTGCCACGGCAGGGAGGCAGGGAAGGAGCTGCTAAGAGTACTTGGTTTCTGCTGTGCGTGATGGCATGTTCTGGAATTAGACCGTGGTGCTGCTCAGCTCTGCGAACATAGTAATGCCACGGAATCGCACGCTTTAGACTTCATGGCATGTGAGTCATGTCTTGATGAAAGAGTTTAAGACATGCCTTCTAGCCCTTCCTGTGGGCATCTGGAGGAATTCAGGGAGGTTCTCGTCTGCTGGGTCAAGCAGGCAGTGATTTCAGGCCTTCCCACCTGGTGACTGGGATGGGGGTGGGTGTCTCTCCTGAGCCACTGGGCAGGTCTCAGAACACCTCCCGCTGTCCCATTCATCTGCAGAGACCCACTCCAGCACCAGAGGCTGTGCCTGGCTGAGGTTGTGCCTGCTGGTGAGCGGCTGGACCCGAGTGCAGCGGCTCAGGGATTCGGTGCAGTGGTTAGAAGCCCACAACTTGTCTTCAGAGGGAGGGATGAGAAATGGGTTCTGACCTGCTGGTGGCCTCTGGCCTCCCAGGCCTAGCTCTTCCTTGGTGGTGGGGAGGGAGGGCCTAGGTGGGGACTAGGAGTTCAGGGCTGGCTCAAGCGGTGGCTGGGTTCAGGCCTCACAGGTGCGCGTTCTTTAGCTCCTCTTGTGGGAACATGCGGCTCGTAAACACGGGTGGCCTGAGAGGCATGTGCATTGCGTATTCTCTGGAGACAAGCGTCTCTTGCTTGGATGAACAGTCTAGAGTGTGTGGCACTGTGGTGGGACTCTAGGGGTGGCACAGGCCACCTCAGCCTCTCCTCACTCTCAGAGGGGGCACTGCGCTCTGCAGCCTGAGGGCGGTCCAGGAGGCAGCTGTGCTTCCCTTGTGCCCTGAACGTGCTTGGCTGTTTTTGGGCTGCCCTGGGAGTTGAGGGCGCTGCTGTCTGCTGCTGGCTTGTCCTCCTCAAAGCAAGAGGAGGCATGCAGAGACAAGGGTGCCCAAAGGTCTGTGGATTCTCCATCCTCTCTCGTGGCCCTCCTGAGAACTTTAGTGGTTTTTCCACAGACCCCAGGGAGGCGCCGGAGCCTGTACCCATGTCTTTGGAGTGTTTTTAGTGAGCTAAGCCCTTATTCATTGTTTTGAACCTCAGCAAAAGTCATGAGACTTCTGGAATTCTCCTTGTGTAGTTGGGATCCTTACATTTGAGTCCCAGTCATGCCAGGCGAGTCTGATGCTGGAGACACCCTCCTGGGTTAAAGGTGGGGGACTTGCTCTCTGGCCCTGGATCTGCCTGTCCCCAGGCTGTTCACTCGGCTTCTTTGATTTCCTTGAAGGCGTTCCTGACATCAGACAGCCACCAGATCTCATGCCTTACCCTTTCTCTCTGCACTCTGCTCGCACCCCTGTTCATGCTCATTTTGCCTTGCTCTTTGTTCCTGGCTGTACTGTGAGCTCTCCTGAGGAGAGCTGTGCTCTGGCCATCTCCCCCTCCTCTGCCTGCCTGCCCTGGAGCTCCGCGTCACTGGTGCTTTCTGTCTGTGCTGACTGAGATCTGTCTGGTGCTGGTGGACTGGCCCCTGCTGGGCTGGGAGATGGCTCATTTATCTGGCAGTCCCAGAGCTGCTCCTTTTGGGATTGTGATTCCTCTGCAGAGATCTGGTGTCTGTTGCCACCCTGGTGGCAACACTTTGAAGGGCCCTTCAAGACTGATCCTCTAACAGGCACGTCTGAAGACAGGTGGGGGTTACGAGGGATGCCCCGCCCTGGCCGAGCTCCCTACCCTCCCTTGTTCTGCTCTCTCCCTCCCGCGAGCCTTTCCTGCCCCTCTGCGCTTGCTTCAGCCCTCTTCACATTGCTAACCTGCCGGTGGTGGGCAGGGACCTTTTAAAGGTACCCCAATGTCAGAGAACAATCCCAGGAATGTCAGAAGCAGCTGAGGGGTCAAGAAGACGCCTTCTTCCAGACTGTGCTGTCCCTTATCATGGGAGAGTGGGCCTAAGAAGTGGGGAAAAGTGTCCTGTGTGGGGGGTACAAGTGCTGTGTGCAGCCTTGGGCCTGCCTGAGCTGTGTCCGTGAGGTTGGCTGTAGCCTGTCAGGTTGGCTTCCAGCCTGGAACTGAGGATCCCCCTGACAGTTTTAGGGTTTCACCTGCAGCTGCTTTGAAGGATGAATTGAGACACAGAAGTATGCTGTGCCGTTTTCTACAAATCTGGGTTTTACTCCTCACTTTGCGGAAACAGGTCTTTTGGAAGCCCCCAAAGGCATTGTGTTTGCCCAGCTGTACTCAAACTGAACGGAAGCCAAGCAGTTAGTTGAGCCTCTTGTTTTATAGATGAGGAAACTGTTACTCCAGAGGGTCACTGATTCAGCAGACTTGCTGAGCACTCCCTGGAGACAGGGCCTCAGGCCACACTGGGGAGACCTAGCAGGGAATGCACAGGTGCCCAGGGCATATGGGCTCGGCATGGGTAAGAAGGCCATTCTAGAAGATGTATTGTCCCTTTTCTGCCCATGAGTGTCTTTTCTCAGTTGCTCTGTTTGCCCTTGAGGCACTCTACACCAGCACATCTTGAAAGATGTTCCTCCCTGGACTTCAGTGACCTCCCCAGGTGCCCTATGACCGGTCCACTCTTTTCCACCTTCACACCCATGTTTGCCAAACTGAATTTCTCAACTTCTCTTTAAAAATATGCTTTCCTTTGCCTTGGAGTCCACTGTGTGCCACATTCCTGCACTCATCCCCGAGTCTGCCTGTCTTCTGGAGGGGCCCTCCGCCTTGTCTCCCAGCTCTCCATCTGGACACGTCCAGTGTGGTAGGAGGATCATGGACTTCAGTTGAGAGTCAGGCTGCTCCATCTCTCTCCATCACGTATAAAGCAGATGAGAGCTGCCCTTCAGGGCGACAGATGCTCTTTGGAAAGCAGCCCTGTGCCCAGGCTGCTCTGTGGGTAGGTGCCCACAGGCCTTCTTCCTGTCCGTCCCCTCTCGTTTCTCTCCTCTTATGCTTTCTGACTTCCTGTTTGAATCATAGATGTCACTAATCTCTTACCCAGGATAAAACTTTGGAGTCATTGTCAAATCTTGTCTCTCTTTGTCCCCATGTCTATTTACTATGGAAGCCTGTCTGTTCTTGTCTTTTCTTGGTGCCTCTGTGATCTTTCTTTCTGCCTGTGGCTTGTCCTCGCTCATACCTGTACCATCTCTGCCCAGACCTGGAAGTAGCTTTCTAGCCAGTCTCCTTATTTCCCTGTCCCCCCTGATGCCTTCCCTGCCCCAGCAGGAGGTAAGTCATGTTGAAACACCACTTTCCCCTCTGCTTTAAAAGCTCCTGTGTCCTCGGGACAGAGTGCAGGCTCCTGGTGTTCAGTGCCCATCAGAATTAGTCTCCTAGGACTTGCTCATCCTTCTGTCCGTCTGGGTGTGGGAACCTGCTCATCCTTCTGTCTGTGTGGGTGTAGGGACCTGCTGATCCCTGCGTGTGCGTTGTCCGTCTCTGCTGGAGACTAGGAATAATAACCGTCAAGCTGTGCTGAAGTAGAGAGCGCAGCCGAGAGCGCAGCCTGCTGAGCTCTGTTAGTGACGGCAGCTGGAGTTAGCACTCTGTCCTTGCTGCTCTGTGTCTCTCCACCAGTTCCTGTGCTCTCAGTGCCCCCGGGAAGCTGTGTCATCCTCAGCTGTCTTGAGTGCCTGGGTGGTGCCCCGAACACAGCCCACGCACAGGCTGGTCGTGGCAGTGTGGTGTGCCCGTTGTGCTTGCCTGAGCATTGCTGTGCCCCACATGCTGCGTGGCCCTTGCTGTGTGTGCTGCAGTTGGGGTGGCCCTTCCAGACCCTGTTCTCAGCCCTTACGGGCGGGCACAGCACCTCGAGTCTCGCTCTCCGTTTCGTATCTGAGTAGCACACAGTCCTCAGCACCTTGTGCCGTGGTGATAATGCCAGGAATTAGGCCTTCGGGGTGGGCCAGACAGTCTGTGTCCTTGTGGAGCTTGTGGTCAGGCCCAGGTAGGCCTGAGACAGGTGCCGCTGACACTGGTACACACAGAAGAGGGCAGCGGACATAGGGTTCCCCCAGAGAAGGCACAGCCAGCGAACTCGTCAGCAGTGTTGGGGTGGCCCCTGTCTTATGCTCTTCTTCGGGGTCCTGGTTCAGCAGCCTCTTCTGGGGAGGTGGTGTGGGGGACCTGGAGCAGGGCAGATGCAAGAGAACTACTGGAAGGGCTGGTGACGGCCCCTGGTCCTTGTGCCTGTGATGAGACCTGTCCTAGGAGAGTCCTGGCAGCCACTCTCTCCTGTACCCTGCCTGTTAGGGAGTGGAGCGCCCTGCTGCCCGGTGCTGTTAGTGGACTGCTGACCTTGGGGTGCACTGGATCCTGAGTGCACACCCACTCTTATGCTCTCTGCCCCCCAAGTGACAAGTATATAAACACAGCATGTTTTAATGTTGAAATTGTTGGGGCTCGGGGCCTGTCTGCAATGGTTCCTATTGGAAAGCAAAAATGTCAGCCTGCAGCTTCTAATTTGTTGGAAGGGATTTAGATTTTTAACATGAAGTAGCAGTAGTCTTTCCTTTAATTAAATGCCATGCAACATTGGCTGTGGGATCGATGCATCGAGGGAGGACCGGTGTAATTAGGCCTCGTGAAGTGACTAATGGACGACCAGGGCCGGGTGGTGTGGCACTGCCTTCGGGAGGTGCACACTGGATTCACTTTGTTTTTCTCAGCTGTAGACTTTGAAAGTCCAAAGATTTCCTTTAAACTTTTTGGGTCTCCAAAATATTTGTTTTCCTTTAAACACTTAGATTTCCTGTTGGTAGCTGTTTTAATTTAGGATCTTTAAGAGAGGGAGCCACACCTCCATTGTTGCGGAGGGACACAAGGTGGACATAAAATTTTATCACCTACAGGTCCTATGCGTGTGTGTGTGGGGGTAAATAGTGACACAGGGAGAGGGGGAGAAAGTGACATGGGTGATCTGGGCTCGATGCCTTCATTGGGCTCCAGTCTTAGTTGGTGGGTCTAGAGTAAGCGGGAATGAGTTCCATGGGTCACTTTGTGACTGAGAGGTAGTCACTGGGGCAGGTCTGCACAGTCCATGCAGGGTGTGGGGTCACTGAGGCTGCTCAGGGACCTATAGGAAGGTGGTCACCTGGAGGTGTTTGTATAAGGCAGAGATCTGGATGGACACATGGAGGAGCTGGGAGGAGGCAGAGAACTGGAAACTGCCTGGGGCGACAGCCCTGCTGGCCTGAGGAAGTCCAGCTTGCATTCAAAATGGACACCAGTGCAACATGAGGCTGTGAGAATTCACTACAGCCACAAGTGAGCGTGAGCCTCATTTAATCAGTTCCTGTCACTAGACATTTAGGTCACATCTTTGTCAACTGTAAATGATGCTTCCGTGACTGTCTGTATGCATGAGTGTCTGACTGCATGTGGGTGACTCCCTAGGGACAGAGCCCAGGAGTGACGTCACTGGCTCAAGAACTGTGGGCAGTTTAGAGGAGGCCAGACTGTGGTGAGGTCTAGCTGGAGGACTGCCTCCCACCTTATCTCCTGCTTGATAAAGGTGCACGTTTCCTGAGCTCCTGTGTGTGCCCGAGGTCCCTGTGTGAGGGTGCGTTGGCACCGCTGGGTCATGGCATCTTCACGAGTGGGTTGGGTTTGCCCATGGCAGCCTCAAGCCCATACCACTTAGCAGCCCAAACCTGCATCCAGCTGCGCACGTCCACTTACCCAAGTCCTTCTGGAGGCTTGTGGTTAGAGTGGTGAGGGCTGGGAGGTTGCTGGGAGGACCCCGGTGCTCCGCTCTATTGTTTCATCTAGGGCCAGCCCTGTCCGGAGGCATACCTGTCCGTCCTTGCTGTGGGGCCGTCTGCCCATCTCAGGACTGATCCCAGGCTGTACACCAGGGCCTGTTATTGTTACTGCCCCTTCCTGAGAAGGCGGGTGGGATGTAGATATTATGCTCAACATTGCTTTTCTGTGCCAGAGACGTAGCTTAGTGGTCACGTGTGTGCTTAGCATGTGCAAGGACTTCTAGAAACATCTTTTTTTTTTTTTTTTTTTTGATACCGGTTATTAAACTCAGGGGCACTTGACCACTGAGCCCCAGCCCCAGCCCTTTTTTATGTTTTATTTGGAGACAGGGTCTCACTGAGTTGTTTAATGCCTTGCCATTGCTAAGGCTGGATTTGAACTCGTGATCCTCCTGTCTCAGCCTCCCAAAGTGCTGGAATTACAGGCGTGCACCACTGAGCCCAGCTTAGAAACACCTTCTTTTAAAAACCATTTTTTTAGTTGTAGATGGACACCATACCTACCCACATTTATTTATTTTTATGTGGTGCCAAGGGTCAGGGCTTCACACATGCTAGGCAAATGCTCTGCCACTGAACTATAACCCCAGCCCAAGAAACGTCTTTGTGGAGCTATAATCTACCTACCGTACAACCCCCATTAAGGCATACAACTCAGTGGTTTTTAGGGTGTTTTCAGAGGTGTGCAGTTAATGTCTTTATCACCTCAGAGAGAAACCATGTACCCCAGCAATCCTCCCTGCCCCCCGGGGCCTGGGCAGTCACGGTCTGCTTTCTGTCTCGTGGATTTGCCTGTGGACTTTTCTTGTGAATGGAATCATGTCATCATCACCTGGCTGTGTTTTTGAGGCTTGTCCTTGTTGCGGCACACACTCTTTTTCTTGTTCAAATAATATTCCATCGCAGTGTGGTTTGGGTCCCCCAAAGGCCATGTGTCAAAGACTGCACTGCTGGGAGGTGGTGGAAGCTTTCAGAGGTGGAGCCTTGTGGGAGGTCTCCCTGGGAGTGTATCCTCACAGGGGATATCAGGACCCTGGCTCCCTCCTGGGAGGTGAGGGGTTTTGCTCCACGGTTCTGCCATGATGTGCTATCTCCCCTCAGGCCCCAAACAACAGGTCCACCCAGTCATGGACTGAAAGCTCTGAAATCATGAACCTTTTCTCTTTATAAGCTGACTGTCTCAGAAAGTGAACCTACGTTGTGTGGTAGGCATGCATTTCTCCCTTCATGGGTTGACGGATGTCTGGGCGTTGCTGCTTGGCTTTCGTGAATGATGCAGCAGTGAACGTTTGTGCAGGAGGTCTTCATAGATGTGTGTGTTCTCGTGGGCACGTGCCCCGAGGGGAATTGCTGGGTCACGTGGCAGCTCTGTTTAACCTTTTCAGGAGCCACCCGGCCTCCACAGTGATGGCGCCATTGTTCATTCTCACTAGTTGTGTATGAGGCTTCAGTTCTCCTGCATCTTAGCCACCGTGTGTGTAAATTGGTGTCTCCCCGTGGGTGCGACTTCCTTCGTGGCTGAGGGTTCTGAGCGTCTTCCACATGCATGCTGGCTCTCTGAATATCCTCCGTGAAGTATTTCCTGTTCCTATTCTCTGCCTCTTTTAATTGGGTGTTCTTTCTTTTTTTAAAATATTTTTTTGGTTGTTGATGGACCTTTATTTTATTCATTTATATGTGGTACTGAGAATCGAACTCAGTGCCTCACACATGCTAGGCAAGTGCTCTACCATTGAGCCCCAGCCCCAGCCTGGGTGTTCTTTCTTATTGGTATCCAAGGCTTCTTGTTGGGGTGCGGTGCTGGGGTTAAACCAGGGCCTTGTGCATGCTAAGCAGGTGCTCTCCTGCTGAGCCACTTCCCGCCCTTAGCCAGGACTCTTGAGGCTTAATACTGTCTGGTTTTCTGGTTGTTTGCTGTGGGGACCAGGCTGGAGTTAAGGGGCAGCAGAGACCTGGCTTTGGGCCAGCAGGTTTCATTTCCTGTGTCCCCTGCTCCTCTTTTCCTCAGCTGCCGTTTGTGTGCATCTCAGGTAGCGCTGAGCTGGGCCTGAGCATCGTGTCGTAGACCTGCGGTGAGGCAGCAGGCACACCGGTGTTCTTGTAGGCATGCCTGGAGACTTTCCAGAGCTTGCTCTCTGATCGTCAGAGTAGGCGCTACTGCAGAAGAGCTGTTGTGCGGAGGGAGGTTCTGAGCAGTTGCGGTGGAAGGGCACATGTCCGGGCTTCTTGGGAGGGGCCTGGACCTTCATCTGTGGAGGGTTCGGGGAGCCGCAGGCAGGCCCCACAGAGCACGGGGGCGATTCCCGCACTGCCGCAGAGCTGCTTCTCTTACAGGATTTGTTTCCGTGCTGTCAATGAATCAGGTGTGTTCACTGAGCAAGTTAAAAAAAATAAGAGAACTCTTCTTGTGGTACATGGAACTATTAAAACTAGCAAAATGAAGCACCAGAAAAACAAGCGGCAAGAGCGTTTCGTGGCGCAGCTGTGCGTTGGCAGCACCGCACAGGTGGGCGTGCTCCCAGGCTCCAGTTTGCATGCCTCCGCGGGCGCCGAGCCCTCCTGCGGGGGACAGCAGCTCTCCCTCTGCCTTCCTGCCCTCCCTCCCTCTAGTTCATCGGCGCACCGCAACCCAGGATGCTCGTAAGCCCTTTCTTAAACTCACTTCCACATGGAGTTTCTTCCCATCTGTTACCCAGAAGCTGCTTGAAGGAAACAAAAAAGACTTAGGTAAAAGAAAGAGTTCCAGGTTGAGAAGTTATTTTGAAAAACTTTATTGTGTTAATCATAGCCATTAAGACTCATCAAGCCTGGAATCCTCTGACTGCTGAGAGAAGCTGGCAGCTGGTGGAGCACCCTGGCCTCTCGACCAGTCTTCGGCAGAACAGAGGCCAGCTTCTTCTGAACTGGGAGGCTTTGCGCAGCTCTCCCTTGCTGCAGTGTGGCCTCCAGGATCCTGCAGAAGGAAATACCTTCCAGAAGGGTGATTCAACCACCTCATGTGGTGGAGGAGAAACAGCTCCCCTCTGCTCGCTCTGTGGAGGTGAAGCCCGAATGAGAT
Organism: Geosciurus inauris; assembly: GCA_004024805.1. Taxonomy (NCBI): domain Eukaryota; kingdom Metazoa; phylum Chordata; class Mammalia; order Rodentia; family Sciuridae; genus Geosciurus; species Geosciurus inauris. The sequence continues at coordinate 111,368 of PVHX01000711.1, forward strand.
TCCCAGGGCTGGAGAGGTGAGAGCAGGTGCTTTTCTTGGGCTCTTGTGCTCCCTCTGACAGCCAGCCTTTCATGTCAACAGATTGGTAAGGAACCAGAGACCCCATGTAAATGATAGAAAGCACCTACGGAGCAAGTGTGTCTATTTCCTCCTATTTTCACCTGAGAAAGAAAAGCAACCTTCTCTAGAAAGCTACTCTGTTTTGAAAGCCTAAAGGGTGATGGGGTGGTGGTGATCTCTTTTAGGTGCACCTGTCATGCTTTGGGGACCTTGGGGTGCTGGTGGTATTCCAGAGCACTGTCGTGGATTCTTCCGCAGTTCTAGTACAGGGCCAGGTCCACAGAAGGCTTGCCTTGGGCACTGAGTGTGGGTGACGAGCAAAGCTGAGCCCAGGTGCAGGGGCTACCCGATGTGGGTCCCATTGTATTCCTGTCACTTGTGGTTGCTTTGAGCTTCACAACTAGATGGGTCACTGCTCAGCAAATATGGCAGACCTCTGTCCAAATACTCCTGTTTTTTCTTACTGAAACGCACATCGTGCAGAGCTGGCCCAGAAGCAAGAGGAGCTCATGTTCCTGTGTGCTGCGTCCTGCATGCGGTGCCCTTGGCTCCTTGCCATGTGTTGTGCTTGAGTATTTGGGGTCACATTTAAATTTTTATCCGAGTAGTCCCTGCGCATGGTTTGCAGAAGGAGATGATAACATGAGGCTGGTTGGGAAAGGAGTAGGCCATGGCCGGCCCTCTCCGCGGCCCCTCTGCAGGCATCTCCCCCTTTGTGTTTGTAAATGCGGTGTCCTCAGAGCAGATTGTCATAGCTTCACCTGTTTATTGACTTTCTGCTTGGAAGAAGGGTGCGCTTCCCTCGTCTCCTGCACCTGCTCAGTGTTTCCAGGCCATGTGTTTGGTGAAATGGGGATTCATTGTGCTGCTGTGACTGTCACTCTGGTGGGGGATTGAGGCACCAGCACTTGTCTTGTGTAACTTGTTCTAAGTGGTCAGCCTGGGCAGTCTGCCAGTGAGGTGGGATGCCGCACGCGGGAGCATGGCCCCTGCTGGGGAGTGCTGCTTCTGCCGGGCCCGCACAGCCCTTTCCCAGGGCTCTTTGCCAGTCCTCGGCAGGCAGCCGGGCTCCTGTTCTCTGCTCTGCCATGCCATCTCCTGCTGCAGCCTCTGCTTTCCCTCTTCCAGACTTCCCTGGGCATCTCCTGCCTTATGCCCATGTCCTCATTGGTAACCCATTTCATGCTGATGGGTGTCGGGTGGGGAGTGGACCCTCAATAGGAGCCTGTGGGAACCTTTCCTGATGTCCCTTCTTCAGAGAGCCTGGATCTCTCCTGGGACCCCCATGCTCCTTTATTTTATGACTCTGGTGCCCACTGGCCACACTTGTTAGATTTCCTACTTGATGCAGGGAGCATGGGTCTGTGGGTCCCTCAGGGGCTGACCAGTGGTCAGTGTGTACAGCTGGAAGGGCCACAGGTGGATGGAGCTGCTGGTGGGTGGAGCTGTGTTCCAGGCCGTCCTCTGTGGCTGTGAGAGGGACATGTGCTCAGCTCTGTGCCCAAGGAAGCCACGCTGCCCCACACTCCTGCACTGCTCGCCCGTTCCTCGTGCCTCCCAGCCATTGCTGCACGAGTTCAGAAAGTCAGTCAAAACCAGGCAAGAAGGGATGAGGGGTAGGAAAGAAACAGCTTAGTTATGGGTTGATTTTTCCGTATTCTTGGCTTTCCAGGAAAAAGGTGCTTCTAATTATGAGTTCTTTGCATCTACTATTTTGTGATAGATTTCTGGTTCAGTCTCAGATGTGGTCGTTTACATCCAATTAGAACAAACGAGTCCCAGTCACTGCCTGGGTTCAGACTGTGCTGATGAACTGCCTCTGTTAGTGTGATGGAACGCGCTCTCGTGTTTGTGTAGTGCATGGTGTAGTCAGTTCACAAATGCTGTTCTTGTGATGAGTCCATGCCTCTGGTAAGGCAGGAAGCTGAAGCTCAGAGTGGAGGGCCTTTGGCCAGGCGGGGCTGTGACTAAGGCCTTGTAACTGCACTGTGCTGCCACTCTGCTGCTTCTGGCAGAGCATCCCCTCTGGCGATGACCCAAATGAGGGTCCTGCTGAGAAATAAAGCCCTCCCGGTTGGTATAGGCCAGCATGGAATTGTGGTTTTGGTGTTTTATTTCATAAAAAATACTTACGAGTATTATTTTTGAGAGAGCAAATCTATTGTAGAGAGTAAAAAAAGTATATTTCTCATTCACTTTCTGCATACTTAGCTTGCCTACTTTTTAGCTCTCTTAGAGCTATAGTGATTTCACTGGCTGACTCCAGATTCAGGGAAGCAGGCTGGCAGGAGGGCTGTCTGGCTTTGGTGCTGTTATCACAGAGCAGCACAGACAGGGTGATTCATGAAGAGAGGGCAGCTGGGCAGGCTGGGAAGCACAGGGTTGGTGCCAGCATGTGGTGAGGGTTCCCACTGTGTCCTTGCAGGGCACATGGGAGGTGGAAGGGCAAGAGGAGACCGCTGTGCTCTCTTGTGGCAGAGGACAGAAAAGGGCCTTTCTAGGGGCTTTAATCCTCTCAGAGGGTGGAGCCTGGTGGTCTGCATACAGCCCCAGGCCTGCCTCCCACCTGCTGTGCTGCTGACTTTCTGGAGGCCACAGGAACACTCAAACCACAGTGAAAGCCGACAGAGCTTTAGACACTAGGACTTAGGGGTTGAAATAAAAGAAGACAAAGCCATGTGAATGCTAATGCAAGGAAACCAATGTGCCTGTAATTTGTCAGAAGTGCAGACCCCAAGACAGAGCTGTACGGAGACCAAGAGGGATGCTTCATAAAAGGGTCAATTCATTAAATGGATAGACAAGTCCCAAATGTGTATCTAATGTAGCTTTACTACACACAGAGTAAACATTCACAGAAGGAGAGAAAAAGACAAGTTCAGGATCACAGAGATTTTAACACCCCTCCCGGAGCAATTGATAGAGTAGATAAATTAAAGACAGTAAAGATCTGAATAACACTATCAACTACCTGGATCTGGCTGATTTATAGATCGCTGTATCCATCAACTGAAAATGTCCCTTCCTTTTAGGATGCATGACACAGCCATCAAGTGGACCATGTGCTGGGCCAGACAAATCATAGTAGAGACCAGAGGGTTGGAAAAGCTCAAAGATCATCTGATGAAATGCTTTATAGTAGAAATCCTCCTTGTGTTCAGTCCTCAGCCACACACACAGGAGGACCCAGTAGGGGAGGGAGGCCATCTTAGGAGGGTGAAAACAAGTAGTAATATAAGATGCCCAGAAATCCTCAAATATTTAGAAATGTATCTGTGTACTTCTAAATGACTTAGGGATCAGAGAAATCATAAGCAAAGTTAGAAAATACTTTGAGTTCAGATATAATTACCGTTCACATCAAAATTGTGTGATGCAGGTAAAATAGTACTCAGGGGAAAATTTATAGCTTTAAATGCCTGTATTAGAAAAGTGAAAAGGTTTCAAAGCAGTGATGGAAGCTCCACCTTGAGAAACTAACAGGAGAACCAAAGCCAGGTTCTGGTGATGAGCTGTGAGTAGCACCTGGCCTCACGTTCAAGCCCCGGTTCCGTCCTCAGTCACACACACAGGAGGGCCCAGTAGGGGAGAGGCCATCTAATGAGGGTGAAAACAAACTGGAGCGTGACTGGGCAAGACAGGAATCTTGAAAGCTTAACACTAGTTTTTTGCAAAGGCAGAGGAAAGCATCATGGGAGATAGGCTATCACTGCAGACCCTGCAGACAGCAAACAGATAGCAAGGGGCCTGTGTGCAGTGTCGTCCAGAGGGTCCCTCGAGAGATGGAACCTAATAAAACCAATTCAAGGAAACAGAAAACTATAGTGTCCCTCCATTGGTTTAAAATATTAACTTGCAGTAAATAAAGCTGTCACACAAGGAAAACATTGGGGCCAGATGGCTTTCTGTGCTGGTGAGCTTTAGCAGACATTTTAAATTGGTGCATTATAGTTGTACATAATAGTGGGCTTTGTGGGTAAGTACTCACACGTGCACATAGCAAAATTTCCTTTAAAAAGGGACAGTGTTGGTCCTGCAAGAGCTCTTGGAGAAGGGAGGAGGAATCGGTGCTGTTTCACTTATTTTTTAAGGTTACATGATCCTGATACCAAAACCTTGTGAGACGTATGAGGAAAGAGAGCCAGGGGCCAGCAACTGTGAATAGACAAAGAGTTCTTTAGAAATGTCAGATGATGGGCTGGGGCTGTAGCTCAGTGGTAGAGCGCTTGCCTAGCATGCGTGAGGCACAGGGTTCTATCCTCAGCACCACGTACAAATAATAAACGAATAAAATAAAGATCCATCAACAACTAAAAAATTAAAAAAAAAAAAAAAAAAAGTCAGATGATTGGTTTTCATTTCAATCCATGGGTGATCCACTGGGCAAAGAATAGCTTTCCTGGTAAAAGTGGAAAACTGGACCAAACACCTGAAATAAGTATTCTCACACATTGGCCAACAGGCAGTGCAGACTGACCTGCGAGAGGGCAGTAAAACTCCGTGACCTTTGTGGTTACCTAGATTACTGTGCAGGAAGCGGAACCTAAGTGAACCTGGCACCTTCCTGAGGTGAGGAATTAGGAAGGGGAGTTTGGAGGCTGAGACGCCTGGAGCAGGGTCCTTCCTGTGCAGGAGGGAATCATACAGAGGAAGAGCTTGGGTGCTGTCAGTCCTGGGCTGCATGCTGATCTGCTCAGCAGCATGGCACTCCATGAGCTGAGGCAGCCACCAGAACGTACCCAGTGGACAGTTTCCAAGGCGGCAGAAACTGAGTGCTGGAGAACACGCGTAGGAGCCATGACTGTCCCACCAGTGCCCTCCAGCACTCTCCTGGAAGGCAAGAGTGCATTGGCCGGTGAAGGAGAGGCATTCACAGGCCCTGTCCTGTTGTGGTAGAGGCAATAAAGATGATACCTGTCACATCTAGCATTCAACAGTGGAACAGGAAAACATGACCACAGTCAAGAGAATAATCAATCAGGGATGGGTACTGTGTGTGAACAGTGCAGTAAGGGGCGGGTAAAAGATCTCAGCCTGCACTCCACAAGAGCTATGCAGGTTGCCAAAAAGTGTGTGAGAATCTGTTCAGTGCTTGTTAGCTATCACAGAATCGCTCATTAAAACCACTGTGTGATACCATTTAACACTTACTAAAATGGCTGTGATGAAACAGACGGACAGTGCTAAGTTTTGACCAAGTTCTGGAGCAGTTGAAACTTTGGGACATTGCTGGTGGGTAGTGTGAAGTGGTACAGCCACTGCGAAGAACCTTTCTATGGCCCCCTCTTCTCTTTCTAAAAGGTACAAAGGTGAGCATACATCTGCCTTGTGACCCTGCAGCTGTACCCCTCAAATTTGCCTGAGAGAACCGAAAGTGGTCCCAGCAGCCAGAATGTTCACAGCATCTTCTTCAAGCTGAAAACCTGTAGCTAACTCAGATGTAGTGAGTGGGTGAATGTGTAGACATGTTGTGGTATGTGCACAGAATAGAGTACTATATCTGCTTTAAAGAATAAACTGGGACCTGCAACATGAGTGGCTTTGGTAGACACGTTTTTGAGTGGTGAATAGGACACCCCAGAGTCCTGGTGCATGTACTGCCTGTATGAGTCAGAAGAGCAAAGCTGACCAGTGGTGATGGGTGCCAGAAGGTGGTTAGCTCAGGGTAGGGGCAGGGGTTACTAGGAAGGGAGTTAGGAATGTTCCAGCTTGCAGGGCGACTTTAGTATTTCTATTGTATATAGATTATACTTCAATTTAAAATATCAATACCTTCCCCAGCCAGCCAGTCAGCCACCAGCCACAGGTCACTTGCCTCCCATGGGGCAGAGGAAGCACATGGGCTTGCTCTCTTGGCTCTTATCACTGAGCAATCGCAAGGCAGCACGTCAGGACAGAGGGCAGCAGAAGCATGGACCCTGATCTTCAGGAGCTCCTGCTGTGCTTCAGGAGATGAGCCAATGCTCAGGACACAGCCCTGCAGGTGGTGGGAGGTTCAGCTCCATGGGAGAGTGTGGAGGGCAGGGACTGTCAGTGCCTTAGATCTGCTAGGACTGAGGCTGGGCCCACAACTCTGGAGCTTGAGAACCTGGAGAAGGGGGTTAGATGCTGCAGGAAGTTCATAGTTTTGTAGAGACACAGGAGTGCGCCCTGTGTGGGAAAGTCTTCCTGGTCTTGACTCCCTTCCCTGACCCTCCCTGGGGCTAGTGGTGCTACAGAAACTATCAGTGTTTCTCTACACTTTTCTCAATTATTCCCCTTTTACTTTGTAATTAGATAAATTTATTCTATATCTATGCTCAAAATATCCTTTCTTTTCTATGGCAATACTGTATCTCGGGCTTTTGATATAGTAGGGCTTTCAACCACGTCGCTGTTAGTGCAGCTTCTAATGTTCTCAACATGACATTGCTTAAGTAACATCCTTGGGCACAGTCCTCGTGTACTCTTAGAAATATTCCTGTAGAGTAGGTGTCTTGAAGTGAAAGTGCTGCTCAAAGATTATATACCTTTAAGATGTGACCAGCAAAACTGGCTTACCAGTATAGACACCACCTGTAAGAGAGTGGCCATTTACCCAGACTCTTGTCAGTGATGGGTATTATCATTTACAATTTTATCCAACTAATTTTTGATAGATTTCTTGTTTTAATTTGTAGGTCAGCATTAAGGATAATATTTTTCTTTTTGGTATTCCTCTCCTTTTTGTGTTGGTTGCTTGCTTTCTTACTTTAATATATGTTCTTCGTATATTAGTGATATTAGACTTTTTATATGCTGCATGAATTTTTAAAATGTGTCATTTGTTTTTTTTTATAATTTTTAAAAAATATTTATTTTTTAGTTGTAAGTGGACACAATATCTTTATTTTTATGTGGTGCTGAGGATCGAACCCAGGGCCTCCCGCGTGCTAGGCGGGCACGCTACCACTGCGCCACAACCCCAGCCCCTCATTTGTTCTTTTAACACTGTAGTGTTTTTTGCTGTATAATCACTTTTGAACTTTTCTATTCTTAGTTTGTTAGTCTCTTTATAGTTTGTGAGATGTGTGTCTTGCTTAGGAATGCTCTCCGGTCTGGGGGCAGTGAGATAGGTCGCGTTTTCTTCTAGTGCTTTTAGTCGTCCTTTATGCAGACGTGCACCTGCACCACGTCCCTGTGTGGAGTTCCAGTGCTGCCCCGCACAGTCACTGCCGTTCATTAACGTGTGTTCACAGGTACTCCATGCATCCTAGCCTTGCACCAGAGATGGTTTAGTGATTTCTTTTTTAATTTTTTTTTTAAATTTTTTTTTAGTTGTAGATGGACACAATGTCTTTATTTTATTGCTCTGTATGTGGTGCTGAGGATCGAACCCAGGGCCTCACGCATGCGAGGCAAGCGCTTTACCCCTGAGCTACAATCCCAGCCCCAGTTTAGTGATTTTTAAGTAATACTGATGCTTAAAACAAAACAAAACAAAACAAAACTTCACATAATGGTTGCACCCCACTTCTTTTGCAAAAAGATTTGGCATGAAATCTGCAGCAGTTATGCAGTAAAATAGAGTAATCATCTAGAAATCAGTTTTTGTGTGGTAAGATTCGTGATCCAGTATCTTTCCTGAAAACATCCATCTTGACGGAAGACCATTGGTCAGTGGCCCCTGACTCGAAGTGATGTTTGAAGGACTTTCTGGTGCCTGCGCTCCTATGGGTGTGGTGTCCCACGCTGACATGGCTTCACGGGTGTCCCCCAGACTCCCGCAGCTCTAGTTGCTGTAGCCCTTCATGGAGTCTCTTGTCTGCTGCTGCAAGGCTGCTCTCATTCCTTTTTGTGGGAACTTTATTGGCTGTTTTCATACCTCTGTTCTTCCTGGTGAACTTGGGATACATCTGTCAAGTGCCAGAACACTTGCAGTAGGTCTCATCAGAGCGTGGACTGCAGGGCACAGACAGTTGGTACGCTCTGATTTCCAGCCTTAGTGCTGTCTGCCTGTCCAGCCTCCTGTGAGGCTTCTTGCTTTTTGCCCTGAAATAGGCTGACAGGGAAAGTCACTATTTGCAACCAGATACCTGTGACTTCTAGCCAGGTACTGCTGCCCTCCCTTTATGTTGAGTTTCTCCAGGGGACCACTGTGCACTGCCGGTCTCATCTAGTTGCCCTTTCTGCAGAGGACCTCCTGACCTTCCTGACCTGTGAAATGCCTCACCTACCATCCGCCCTGCCCTTTCTTCTGGCAGTCATGTGGTTCTGAGTTCCTGCTTGCTCAAGGCCTCCCAGGCTGCAGGCTGAGTCAGGTGTTGCCTGGTGCCCTCTGGCCCAGGTCCAGTGAGCTGCAAATGCTCTATCTCCCTGAGCCTGGCAATGTCCCCTTGTGTGGCTCTTCATGAAGCCTGGTAGTATTAGGTCCTTAGGCTGCTGCGCCCTGCAGAAGGGCAGCCTGGCAGATAGTCTCTGTCAGTAAACCTATGCTTGACCAGAGCAGTGTCTCTCATGGATATTTATGCCAGCTGTCTAACAGGTGGTTTCTTCACAAGATCTTGCATGGTTCTGTGCAGCCCATGCCCATGATACTTCCATTTCTCCTGTTGCCCTCAGAAGAAAGCTGTCACTTGGGAAAATAACCGTATCTAGCACCTGCCGAACTCAGACCTCTGAGCCTTGGCTTCTCTTGGTTCTGCCTCCCTCTCTTAATTGGCCTTGTCCTCAGGCTGGCCAGGTCCTAGCTGGTGCAGCAGTCCTGGGCCTTAGTCTGAGCCCATCAGCTTTCAGAGCAGGGCAGAGAGGTTGCTTCCAGAGACTTGCCAAAGGCAGGGAGAAGCCCCTGGTGAATGTACCCTCTGCCCAGAGCTTGGATAGGGTATCAGGCCATCATGGAATCAGCCCTTGCTGAGGGTGGCTTGGCTGTATAGTGGGTGCCAATCAGGGGCACCTTCAGAGCAGGGTGGGGTGGGCTCAGCTTCTGGGCTGTTGAGGGGAGTTGTGGTCACTGTACAGCTGGTGTTCTGCCAGGAAGGTGGTGAGTGGCCCCTGGTTGGAAGTCACAGGTATCTGGTTGCAAATAGTGACTTTCCCTGTCAGCCTACTTCAGCTTCCAGGTGAAGTAGCAAGATTTCTTACGTTGAACCATCCTTCATTCTTAGAGTAAATCCTGCTCATGCGTATTATTCTTTGGATAGCCTGCTGTGTTTTGATCTGCTAAAATTTTTATTTTGATCTTTTGGTCTATGTTCACAAGTGAGATTTGTCTGTGTTACAAAGTCTTTTTTAAGAATGGGAGTTAAAGCAGTGGAAAGACACTGGTATTGAAGGTGACTTAGTTCCTGTGTGCCTTTGGTCAAGTCACTTAACCTCTCTGAGACTACCACAGTGGTGCACAGCCCTACGTGACTTGGGCTGCTCTAGGATTGAATAAGATAACATATGTGATATCTCTCTTTAAACATTAAAGCTTCAGCCAAGTTAGAACTGTGTTTCATGCTGTATATTCAAGATCTTTACTTCTTGAGAGTTGCTTCTAATGAGGCGACAGGTTCAGAGAACATTAATAAATAAATTGTCCGTGCTTTCTTCATAACCCACAATCAGACAACCAGGGCTGTGTAGCGGGAGAGGCACTGGAAGAGGACTGGTAAACATTCTGTTATTAGTGTTCGGGTATCAGGCTCCTGCTTTTCATAATGTCCTCAGGAAACGGGAGATTTGAGACTTTCTGAGGTTGCCAAGAAGAGCAGGTCGTTGCTGGCACTGCCACCTGGTTGTTCTGCACTCACTTTACTTAGACTTTCGTTATTGGAAAAAGATGAGATGCCAGGACTTTGTATTTCGTTGATTATATTGTCAAAATCTTCTCTAATCAATTCTTTTATTCCTAGTGTTAATCACTAGCTCTGAGCCATTAGGAGAAGAACCTAATGCAGTATTCCTAACTTAAATGGAGGAAATTATTGCGTTGGGCTCTATGGAGTCGGATAGGTGTTAATCCCCCACACACTGACCTGCGCTGGGGCCTGTCTGTTGTCCTTACCCGCGGCCCTGTGCCCTGTCATGGCTGAGGCCCTGGACCTGGCTGCAGGCCCCCGTCTCTGGCCAGCCCCTCCTGCCCCTGACTCTTGCCCCCGCGGGTGTTGGAGAAGCACCCGGGTGCGGCTCGCCTGTCCTGGCCGTGTGCACACAGTGCGACTACGCCCTTGTGTAACGCTGTGTGAAACAAGCTCATCTCCAAGAGACAATTGCTTTCAAAAGCAACACTGAGGAAGCCGCTGTGGGTTGCAGGCGCCTAAAGAGTGAGAGGCAAGGGCAGTAGGGCGGAGAGAGGAGCGGGGAGCCCTCTAAGCAGGTCAGGCGGGGCGTGGTGGGCAGGGACGGGAGGGGGCAGGAGGAGGCTGGTGCCAGGCCTTCACCAAGGGCGGGAGGACAGGCCTCCCTGTCCAAGGCAGCTCCAGGGACACTCGGGTGTGACTTGGGGCATGTGGCTGTGCAAGGGCAGTGGTGACTCCCTGCTCTAGCATGTCGAGAGCAGCTGTGCCCGAGCTCCTGCCTGCCAGGGCTGCTCCTTCCGCGGTTCCGGCTGCCTGCCCTGCGCACACTGGTGGGGTAGTTAAGCACGGGGAGGTGTGTAACCCTTTGTAAACCCTGTTTTCCTTGTTCCTTTTTTTTTTTTTTTTTTTTTTAACAGAGGAATTGCGGAAGCTGAGCTGGTCCGGAATCCCTAAGCCAGTTCGTCCAATTACGTGGAAGCTTCTCTCAGTAAGTCTCTGCTGTCCGCTCGCTCAGCTGCCTCGCCTCCTCCTGTGGGCACACGCCTGGATGGCCGAGGCGTGGCCCGCACATGCCCACCACTGGCCTGCTGTGGCTGCATGTAGCACAGGGCTTTGCTTTGCAAGGTGGCATTGTCCAGTCCTTGCTTGATCTGAAGGTAGAGTTGACCAGGCTGGCAGGATGCCAGGAGGGAGTGGCAGTAGCTTGTGATGGATGACCCCTTGTCCTTCCTCTGATTTTTATTATGTAAAACATTGTCCTCATCTTCTCTGCTGTGCTGGTACAGTGCAAATTATTCAGCTCCCAGAAGTCAAAACAGAAGGGTTTCTCCAGGGGTTTTCTTTTAAGTATTAACAATGCTGTTAGTGATGAAAAAAGCCCAAGCAGATGTTAGGAGTAGTTTCTGTTCTGGGAGGAAGCCTGGTGTCCTGCCCTGAGCATGGCACAAAAGTGCCTGAGCTGAGGCCCTTCTGAAACAGTGCACAGACTGTGTGTCGTCCTCCAGCTCAACGCAGCAAGTGCGTGTGGCCCTGCCCAGAGCTTCAGAGCAGTTTCCAGGCAGCTTCCTTCTGTTTTCTTTTTTTATTGTTTTTGGAGATAAGTCAATAGGGAACTGTAAGTGTCTACTCTAAATTGGGTCTGACTTTCAGTGTTTAAAAGACTCTTTCTTGCTAATGAGTCTTAATAAATTTGCAACTTAGTACCTCATAACCCTAAATGCAGATGCAGCTCTGAATGGTGAATATTTATGGATTAAATATTCTCTTGCAATTAAAATCAGACCTGCTGTGATTGCTTATATTTTTGTTTTGTGTTTTTAGTTTAAGCATGTATATCCAGTTTTCCAAATACCTTCCAAGAGAGGTTATCAGCTCTTCAGATCAGTTTGTGGCAAGTTCTGATGAAACTACCTTGAAGATCTTTATTGCAGCTTTGTATTTATCAAGGATATGCTGCACTGGGGGGTCTCATGGGAATTATTGTGTACTGGCTTTGTCCTTTAGCTCTGTGTGGGTGGTGGTTTGATTCCCTGATACTCAGAACTGTACACTGGGCATCAGTGGGCAGAAGAACAGCAGCAGCAGATGTCAGTGGTCCCACCCTGTCAGTGGGTTTGGGAGGGCAGCAGATGTGGGGGTCTGTACATGGAAATCCCGGCAGTGTAGACCAAAGAAAGCCTGGGTTTTCTCAGGCACAGCTGTTTAACCATCAGTAATTTGGACACACTCAAGATCTTACTCAAGTGAGAGCCAAGAGGAGGGGGATCCGTGGTGGGGGCAATGTGAATGCTTAGGGCCAGCTTCCTGGGCAAGGAGACTTCGCAGCGCAAGCTTTGAGGCCATTGCAGATGTGCAAGGGTAGGCAGGGAGGGAAGACTTGTTGGCACAAGGGACAGAGATGGACACCGTAATTCTTAGGCCTCTTTGGGCCTAGGGTGACAGCTGAGAACAGTGTAGGTGTCAGGTTGGAAAGGGGGCACCTAGAAGGGGGGTGGTTCTGGGAAGCACAGACTCTGAAGAATGCCAGGCAAGGCTCTGGGATGGTGGAGAGCTGCTCATGTGGCACCTCCGAAGGGTGCTGCTCTTGCATGGGTGAGCTAGACGGGGAGTGCATGAGACTCAGGGAAGTGGTTGCGTGGACAGGCAGGAGAAGGCCAAGGCAGGCTGCCCAGTTCAGGTACCAGCAGGAGGCGAGGGGATGGGATCTGGGATAGTGGAACCTGGAGGAGGCCAGGTCCCCAAATCCTGCAGGTTGCCTGGGCTTTATCCTGGAGGGTTCGAGCCTGGAGTGATGGGGCTGTTTCTAGAAGGACGAAGCCTTGGAGTGCTCTGTGGTTGGTGTGTCCAGGCATTTGGGGGAATTTTGTGAGGTCTCGGTGTTCAGGAGCTGTGTTTGGTGCTGGGGAATAGCAGGAGGGAAAAAGATCACGTCCTGGTTGGCCTGGAGCCTGCAGAGCGGGGAGGGGGTGCTGCCGTCGCGTTCCTCGGGCTGGCCCCGCGCTCTTCCTGCACAGAAGGGCTCCCCTCCTGCAGGATTTTCTCCTGCACCTGTAGCTTGCCCTGCATCTGCTGCTTTAGTCCTTTATTGAGTGCTCCCTGCATGCCAGACCAGACACACATGGGCTCCCACAGAAGAGGGATGTGTTCCCCTGGGGCCTGAGCGGGTGATGGCCTCATCACATAGTCTGGACCAGTGTGTGGCACGGGGCGCTGGGGGAGGCATGCTGTGTGTAAAGGGAGGCTGCTCCCCACTGGATCTTGAGAGGGACCACTGGGAAGGTCTGGGAAGGGAGTCGAGTGGCAGAAGGCCTCGGTGGTCTTAGAAGATGGAGCAAGAGGCCCAGTGTGTTGATTGTGCCTCTGTTAAGAACGAGCCGCAGGTGCAGTCTGCTGCCCGGGGCTCCGGTGCCCTGGAAGGGAGTGCGCCTTGTTGCTGAGGGGTGCTGGTCAGCTGTGGCAGTGGGCAGGTGGGGGTGGTCAGAACTGTTGAGGTGTCAACCAGGATCCTGCTCTGGAATTCCCACAGGCACAGTCAGACTAAGCACCTGTGGGGCGCGTGCACAGCATTAGCCACTCCTGATTCAGCAAATGGCTCTCACCTGTAGCCTGCTAGGCCCCTTGCGTATCTGGGGTCTTAAGGATATTTTCGAGAATGCTGGAGGGAGAACCTAGCAAACAGATCAAGGCTGCAGAGGCCTAGAGAACGGGTCTTCCCAGGCATGCTGCCTCTTTGTCGTTCTCTGAATCCAAGGATTCAGCCTGGCCTCGTGTTTGATAGCACTGGGAGCTGTCACAGACCCTGGCATCTGGGTCATGAAACAAAATGGAATCTGGGTTAGGTCCAGGTGTCAGGTGTGCACCAACTCCTGTGTGCTGTGAACTGTGTGTCTGTGGTGCGCCTGCCCCAGAGTGGGCAGGAGTTAGGGCTGGGAGGACCCGGCAGGTTCGGGACCTGTGGTTCTCCCATCCTGTTTGCAGGTGAGTGTTACCTGGGAGCGCAAGAAACACTGATACCTAGGCTCCCAGGCTTCTCACGTGTCCAGGGTTAGAGACCACTGTTCCAGGACACTCAGACTCCACAGAGGATGGGACCAGAGAGCGCAAGCTGGCTGGGGAGCTGGGTGCAGACAGCCACGTGGCCCCACTGAGGGCAGCGCATGCTAGGTCTGTGATGCCTGGACTGACGGCCAGGCTGGGCGGTGCAGGGGTAGGTGAGTGAGGCTGGCAGGGAGTCCTGCCAGGTTCTCTATGTGGGGTGGCAGTGGTCCACCCCAGGCACTCAGTCCTGCCAGGACCTAGAGCCGAAGGGGCACGTAGAATCAAGAAGAAGTCACACGTGTCCACTTCAGAAAGGCAGGTGACCAAAGCTCCATTGGATTCTGACCTCCTTCCAGGCCTGACACATGAATGACCTCGGCCCAGCTTATTCAGGCGTGGTCATTAGCACCATCCTGGTGTTTGTGGAGAAGCGTTACTTTTACTGAATAAGTGGAAAGGCAGCTTTGGCAGAGAACGCATGGCTCTTGTCATTTTTGAGGACGTAGCAGGTGTGCTCTGTCTGGAACATGCCGCTGAATCGCCAGTCAGGCTGTTTAATGTTTGAATCCCATGCAAGCAGCTCAGCTCCTTTTCAAACACTAGTGCTGTAGAGAATCGTATTTTTTCTCTTTTTAAATATGTTTCGGAAACATCTAACAGAAAACTAATTAAACATTTAGCATTTATGCTAGTGAGTGTGATGGTTATAAATGATAAGTGCAACTCCATATCATCTTATGTCCTTTCTGTGTGTTGAGGCAGGTTTGCACACGAACACAGTGGGAGGGGACAAGTGGATTTTTGTGTAACTGGGACAATTAGGATGTAAGTGTGTGCACGCATTGTTTTACATTTATGATTAGTGTTTTTATAGCATGCTAATACAGCAATTAAGTTTTCTGTGGTTCTGTCATTTAAAATTCGTTGCATACTTGAATATATTTCATTTACATAATTTCTAGTCTGCCTTAATCATGGAGAGGCTCCACTTGCTCATGTCTGATCCTTCAGGAATGGGCTGTTAGTGGATGTGGGCTTGGTTGCCTGTGTTCTGATGATAACGTACTTGCCTTTCAGAATCTGTGTTTCCAAAGTCAAGTTAGAATGTGGGGCATAGGCAGTGGTCTCAGTGTCTGCTCCCATCCTCTGTGGATCGGCTGCACCTTGCTCCCCGCTGACCACCTGGTGGCCCATGACCTGCCCCACAGGTAGTCCTGGCTGGGCACACGGGCTGGGCTCTGGCCTGTTCATGTGGCCTCCTGGGCTGAGAGGAGCAGGGACGGCCTTCTACCCGAGAAGGAGTGGAGGACTGAGGCACGCCGAGTGGCTGGGAGCCCCTTAGTTAGCTGTGGCCGTGCGGAGCAGGACAGGGAACAGGTGTCCTGTGTAACCGTTACTCTCCAAGAGAGCCTGCGGACCTGAAGCAGCACAGGGGAGGATGGCCGTGGGTGAAGCTGAGGCCCGGGTGGGTGTGTGGGGCTGCTGATGCCCCACCCTCATCACTTTGGACCCTCCCGTGGGGCAGGGCTGTGTTGGGTGGGCCACGGCAGCGCCCAGGGGCACTGTGTGTCCTGGACTGTGGACCCCAGGTGGGCAGCTCGTGCATGCTCAGGTCACCCAGCACCTGGTGTGCACCCGCTGCCTACCCTGGCGCCGCTGTCCTGGTGCTGCTGTGATGTGGCCTGCTCCTTGTGGTGCTGCTGACCCTCTTTCTATCAGCATAGAGGGGCCAGGTGGGACAGCTCACGCCTCTCGCCTCCCGAGGTGAGGGTGTGAAAAACACCTGTTGACGTGCTGCTCCACCCAGCACTGTGGGACTCGCCGTGGTGCGTGCCACTGGCCTGCTGTGCCAGTCACCATGTCTTGCAGCAGGGCTCCTTGGGAACAGTGTGTCAAGAACCTTGAAGGCAGTGGCGCACGCCTGTCTTCCCTGCACTATGGGAGGCTGAGACAGGAGGATCGCGAGTTCAAAGCCAGCCTCAGCAACAGTGAGGTGCTAAGCAACTCAGTGAGACCCTGTCTCCACATAAAACACAAAATAGGGCTGGGGATGTGGCTCAGTGGTCGAGTGCCCCTGAGTTCAATCCCTGGTACCAAAAAACAAACAAACAAACAAAACCTTTCGAAGGCACCAGCAGCCCTTTGAGTGCCAGTTTGCCTGAAGGAGTGTTCTCAGAGGACAGCATTGCTGATGGGGGCACCGGACGACTGGAAACAGTGAGCGAGCTTCGGGCCTGCCTGGCCAGGGCCGTGTGGCTGCAGGGTTAGTGCCCGGGAGCAGGGTGGTGGCTTTCTCTAAGGGTCTAGTGGTTTCAGCCTGGGTCAGAGGGCTCGTTTGCAGCTCGTGTCGCTGTCACTGCGGCACAGTAGCTGCCACGCACAGTATTCTGACAGTCTCATGTGCAGAAGTAGTGGGCTGCGGTGGCCGGCCCTGCGGTGGCCGGACAGTGAGTAAGGAGCTGCCTGGTTTAGAGTGAGCCCTGCAGCAGGCAGTGTGGGGTAAGGGAATTTTTCCACAGTGGACATAAAGATGACCAGTGGTAAAGGTTAATAAATTGGGCTTCGTTAGCCTGGGGAACTTTCCTCATCAGAAGATATCACTGATAGGGTGAAAAGGCATGCCACAGGGAGGGGACAGGATACTTTATGCAGGGCTTGCCCACAGACGGGGACCAGGGCCTAGAGAACCAGAAGAAACGGTGCCTCAGCTGGAAGGGGACCGCCCCTGTCCATGCACTGCACGGGCCAGCCACGCCATTCCTCGAGGAAGTGCAGGCTCACTCTGCCCACTGACGGAGGCGGGGGCAGACCTCCATGGTGGCTAACGTGAGGCCCTGGCGCGGCTGTGGGACGGTGGGACTTCGCGCGCTTCCGAGGGGAGTGCAGTCCTTCAGAGGCGTGTGGCCTCAGAGCTGTGCTCCCGGCTGTTTGCTTAACAGAAGTGCATGGCCTGTGTCAGCAAGAACTGGAAACCCCTCTGGTGTTTGCTAACGTCACTGTGGGTTTAGTACACAGAGGTGGTGGCCACAGTAGTGTGGAAATGTCCTCCTGGTTCCTGTCATGCCCTGCCTATTTCAAACCTAACTGAGTAGAAGCAGCCAGGCAGAAACAGGTGGCCACCCAGGTGAGGAGGAGATGAGGGGCAGTGAGTGGGAGGCTCTGAGGGAACAGCGGGGCGGCGGCCTGGCTTTTATCTGGGGGTGTGTGGCAGTTGCGTGCAGTGGTGGTAGTTTGCGCGTGTTTGGGGTATGCTTTGGTAACTGTGTGTGCGTCCTGGGGCAGCGAGCAGCGTCCTGGCCAATGGTGGACTGTGTAGCGGACAGTGGACCCGTGAACCCGTGTTGCCGGGTGCCATGGTAGCATGCCAGTTTGTGCAGGACGTGGCATGACGTTTGCACAGGGACAAATCACCTAACGATGTCCTTTTCCATGAGAGGTGTACTTGAAAAACACCTTTTGTGTAGAGTATCTCTGTTAAGTGGCACGCGACTGTACTTCAGTAGGGAGAAGTACGTGTGAGCGTGTAATCCACGATACAGAAGGGACGCTGGGGGAGAGCCCAAGGAAACTGAGTGGAAGGTGAGTTCACGTGACCCGAGGGAAGTGGCCGGAGTCCAGCTCTGGCCTTACCATCAAAGCCTGGCAGTTTTGTGTCCCGTGGTCCTTCAGGTCAGCTTTACTTGGTGGGCTCATAGCTCATAGTTCTAACTCATGGTCACAGGGAAACTGCCACAGCTCCAGACTGTGCCCATTCACTTTGACTCACAGTAGCAGTAAACAGCGCGGGTTGGCTGTTGCACTGGCTTTAGGTCACCTCTTTACCCGTGAGCCTCTGAGTCACTGTAGCCAGTGGGTGGTGAAGCTGTGCAGGTCATCCCTGCCGGACCTGTCTTGATGGAGCCAGAGTCCCACCCAGACACGCAGGCGGTGAACAGGGAAAGGTGGCTCCTAGAGCCTCTTAAGGCCACGTGCATAAAGCGTGGAGTGACATTCAGCAGGTGACGTGAAGCTTCCTGTGCACAATCGATGCGCTCTGTGGAAGTTTCTCTGTGAAGTCACTCCGGGAAAGCTAATGCGTCTGCCTTGGGGCTGGCACATCCTGGCACTGGCTCCAAGGATGCTTGGTACTCGTGCTGCTGAGCTCTGAATGAGCAGCCCCGTGGCGGGACCCCATAGTGTTTAGAAGAGGATGTGGCCACGGTTTAGAATTAAGAGGAAAGTCTCCCTCGTACAGAACACCACAACACTGACTGTACAAGAGAAGCATCATCAACTGGACTTCATGAAAATATAAGGCTTCTGCTGTTTGAGATGTGACGGGATGAGCCACAGACTGGGGGAGTGTTCTCACAATACGTGCACGTGAAGAGTGACTGGTGTATAGAACGTGTACAGAACTCGTGAGAGTCAGCAGGAATCAAACTCAGGGCCAGCAGGTGGGCTTCGTTAAGGTCATTCACCATGGGTGGTCACCAAGGAGGTGAAGTTAGAGCTGCACCGAGCAGCCTGGTGATGCTTGAGACTTGCCACCAAGCGTGGTAGGGACAGGCACCCTTGGGGTTCTCGTGCATCGCTGGCCAGAAGCTGCAGTGCTGTGGCTCCTTTGGAAGGAGGTCTGGTAGCTTCTCAGAATACTAAACAGGCATCTGTGTTATAACTTAGTCCCTCCACTCCTCGGTGTTCAGCCGTGAGAAATCAATGCAATGTCCGAGATGTCTTGTCCAGGATATCTGTACTGATCTTCTTCCCAGGAGCTCTTGCTGGGAACGGCTGGAGGCTTCTCAGCAGGCAGCTGTCCTGGCACATGGGCACAGCCACTCAGCACGGAAGAGGGAGAGGCTGCTACGTCAGGCAACCCGGGGCAGTCTGAGAGGAAAGTGGGAGCAAGGGCCCAGATCCCAGGGAGCCCCCACATGGGCCCTGCCACTGTCTGCGAAGGTGCTGCTTCCCAAGGCAGAGTCACAGAACTGTATTTAAAATGTGCACATTTTAATTCATAAATTTTATGTCAGTAATGTTAATTCAAAATATAGAAAAAAGGCCAGAGAGAACATCAAACACCAGGCAGTCTGGCCCTGGAGTCCGGGCTCTCCTGACCACCAGGACTGCACGGCAGTTGCTGATTTCGAGTTCAGCCCACTTTATGTATCACTGCTGTAGCTGCTGAGAGCCCAGGAGTCTGGAAAGTAGGAGTGATTTGCCCAGCGCTTGCTCCACACACGCTTGGTGTGTGTGCATGGGTGTGGTATGGTGTGGCGTAAGCACGAGACTACACAGGCTCCTGCTCCGTAAGGTCTCTGAGGCATTTGAAGAAGGGCTCATGGTGGTGAGTCAGGTGCCAAGGTCCTGGGTGGTGGCCTGGCTGAGACCCGGGAGGGTGTTGCCTTCCTCTGTGCCTGTGCCTCTTCACACACTCCCTCCCCTCTGCGTCAGGTTCAGAGCATAAGGGCATTTGAGGGTGTGAGTTGTTTTACTTACACTTTAATTGAGACCCTGAATGATAATAACCTTATATATATGTTTGTCTTTTCCTTACCCAGGGTTACCTTCCTGCCAATGTGGACCGAAGACCAGCTACTCTCCAGAGAAAACAGAAAGAATATTTTGCTTTCATTGAGCACTATTACGATTCTAGGAACGATGAAGCTCACCAAGACACGTACAGACAGGTGGGAGGTCCCTTCCTTTTCCACATATGCCTTAAAGCAGTTGGATTTGGTGAAGTTCTGTCAGAGGAAATGTTTAGTTTATTTTCCAGTAAGCAAATGCCTCTTGAAGACAGTAGTGGCCAGTTTCCTCCGATGGCAGGGTTGCTTGCTCCAGCTCTGGCTACAAAGGTAAAAAGGCTGGCTTTTTTTTCCTTTTTCTTTTTTAATGCTGTGCTGGGGATTGAACCCATGGGGGCCTTTGCATGCTGGGCAAGTAGTCTACTCCTGAGCCACAGCCCAGCTCTTTTGAAAAGGGTCTTTTTAATTGGAGTCATAAAATAGAGTCTTTGATCTGGGTAGTGGTGCCTCATGCTCTGCCCTAGGGTAATGGTGGATGTTTTGTGTTTCTCTGGGCTACTGCTTGGGACATCAAGACTGCTTCTGAAGGGCCACACTGGGCCCTGAGCCAGGCAGCATCATGACAGGAACCCCAGTGGGAGGGATGGTGCTGTGCCTGTGGTATAGTAGGGTGAGATCCGGGCAGATGAGAGGTATATTAATTAGCTTAATTGTGGGGGCTGGAGTGCAGTTGGTCCACAGCCAAAAGTGTAGTCAGTTTATTATTTTGCTATTTAGTTTGATAAAAAATGGGTATAATTACATTTTCTTGTGCCGTCAGCTCACGGATGATGTGCATCATGGGAAAACACTCAACACTGATCTATAGCTCACAGCACATCTAGACATTGCTGTTAGAATAGCTCTTTGAGGACTTTATAATTCTCACTCTGTTTGTAAAATGTGGAAGTTAGAATGGCAGTCCTCGGTTGGTTCCGTTGTCTGGACTGTAGTCAGGCCCTGGTCTCCCTGAGGCATGTCCTGCGGGAGGCTACTCCTGGTGGGTGGAGCTGGGCTGTGACTCCCCTGCCACTGGTGTAACACCCATGGCTCTCATCCCTGGGGTGTGGATCATCAGAGGTCTGAGGATGGGCCTGGCCTCATCATAGTCAAGGGCTCTTAGGCTAAGCGGATTCTTAGGGAGCATCCCCACATGAACAGGATGGTAGAGGCCGGGGAGGGGCTGTGGCTGAAGACTGAGGCCCAGGAGGCCGAGCAGGGAGCCACTACCAGCCCCTCCTATTCATGGGTGCTGCCTGCTCCTACTGGGGACTCTCGGCCACTCTGGGCTGCCACCCATTTACTCTTGAGTTGCTGACTGAATACAGATTGTGTTGGGTTTGGGTAGGGAGTTCTGGTTTATTTTTCAGCTTCCCTGGTTTTAGGAAATGGATAAATGTGGTATTATTTTGATCATGTTTTCATTGTGTTTTTATTCAAGAAAAAGAATTATAAAGGATACCAGTGGCTTGTCCCTGCAGGATTTGCCGGGCTGGTCTCTGTTACGCACTGTGGGAGGGAATGTTCATTACAGAGAGGTTGCACACATCTGTGCTTATTTATTGTTTTAGATAGTAAAAGACCTCTTCTTATTTCAAATTTCCAAAACATTTCCCCATTAATATAAAGGAGAGCAGCACAAAGTGTGGTGTGGTGTGGTGGGTTCTCCTGTATGCCCCAATGCCT
This sequence comes from Geosciurus inauris, assembly GCA_004024805.1. Classification (NCBI taxonomy): domain Eukaryota; kingdom Metazoa; phylum Chordata; class Mammalia; order Rodentia; family Sciuridae; genus Geosciurus; species Geosciurus inauris. The sequence continues at coordinate 132,441 of PVHX01000711.1, forward strand.
AGATGCTGGGTGACTCTTGGAGCTGCAGCCTGTGCCTTCTCACTGTTTCTGGGGGCACCATGGCCTGTCTTCCCGCTCCAGTGGGGCAGCAGGAAGTGGTGGCCTGGCCTGTGCCCCAGGTCTACCAGTGTGTTCCACCTGGCGCTGGTCAGAGTGGAGAGTCTACCCGTGTGCCTCTCCTTCCCTGATCAGCTTCACAGCCCCACCGCTTGCCCAGCCTGTGCATGTGGGGAATGGCATGGGCGGGGCATGGGGTCTGATGTGTACACCGTTGCTGGTGGCTCTCCAGGAAGTGGGCCTTGCTGGCCCTGGGCATGTAGAGGCAGGTCAGACCTGGTTCCTGTCCTGGAGGAGCCTGTGGAACTCATTCCAGGGATGACCACAGGAGTGCCATGCCAGGAGCAGTGCACTGAGGATGGCTCTCGAGCTGCCCTGGCGGTAGACCCAGTGGCCCTGTCCCCGCCCATGCCTGGGCCCTGTGTGGCACCTGACTCTGTGTGAATGTCCCCTCCTGGTGCTGCTGCCTACATGCCTCTTGCTGTGTGTCACCGATGCATGGCCTCTCAGCTCCAACTTGGTCTTCCCCAGGCGCCCTCTGAAGGGTGTGTAGCACCCTGGACGCGGAGGTCGAACCCAGAGCCTGAGTGGTGTGCGCAGGACACAGGCCAGTCAGCAGGCCCAGGCCCAGCACGTTGGCGTCCTCCGTGGGCCTGGGCAGGGATGGTGGGAGTGGAACTCAGCAGTGGTACCCCTCTGCCCAGGACGTGCGTGCCTTCCCTCTTTACCTTGGCAAGGCAAGGGTGGTGCCTGGTGGCTGCTGTGGGATGTGGGAGCCAGCCAGGGACACCAGTTGTGCTGAGTGTTCCTGTCGGGTGGTTTCTCAAACCCACACTGTCTTCCTCTTCAGTGTCGGGAAGGGTCAGATGCGACTCTGGTCAGGTGGTGACCAGGCAGGACTTTGCTGACACCGGCAGAGACTTCCAAATGCTTCCCTTGAAAATGTCCTAGATTCCCCAAGGACCTTGTGAAGAAGAGGAAAATGTGGCCTGTGTTCCAGGAAGGCGCCGTCACAGCCAAAGTCCTACACGCTATTGATGTACTTGAATTGCTGTCCTTGTCAGAGGCTGAAAATCAATGTTTACTAATTGCTATGGATCACATTGCTAAAGAGCTGAGGCCTGCTCTGTTCCTGCTCACGCTGCAGCTGCTGCAGGTTGGGCAGGTGTCAGGCAAGTCCATCATCCAGGACTGGGTGCACCCTGGGCTAGCACCCTTGGAGGGATGACTCAGCAACGCCGAGCTAGCATCTTTGCAGAGGCAGAGGCAGAGGCCAGGTGGCTGGGTCGCTGGGCACTGCACCTTTAGTCATGACGTAATGCTGGTGGTGGTGTCTGTGGTCCTCCAAAGTAAGCCTGTCTTTCTCCTGCACCTCCAGATCCACATAGACATCCCTCGGATGAGCCCCGAAGCACTGATCCTGCAGCCCAAGGTGACGGAGGTAAGACAAGAGCCCTGCTGCGATGTATCTCTGTGCTGCCCGTGACTGATACTTACTGTGCTGGCAGTTCAGTGGGTACACTTGAGGGGCTTTAGCCTAGCAGCTCGTGTGGGCAGCTAGTTTCTGGGGATTTGGCCTGGTGGGCACAATTGTTGATAGGAATGGCTAATTGTTGCTAAAATATTTTTCTTGTGTAATAGTAATATGTACTAAAGGACGTGTGTAACACGGGTGCATATACGGAGTACAGACTCTTGAACCACTCCTGAATTTAGGAACTAGAGCCTGTCGGTGCTGACCACTGCATTTGTGACCTTGACCCTGACTGTAGGGGCTGGACTGCTTCTCTGCGCTCACTCCTCTCCTGGCCTGATGTTCAGACTCCTTCATAGGTGCAACACCGAGAGAGCAGTGTGTCGCTGAGCATGGCGTTCTTTAGCTTGGCTTCTCTGTGCAGCCCTGGCCCTGCTGCTTGCTCCCCTCTCCACGTGGCTTTGTAGGAGCAACTCGCCTGTCGTACCTGGTTGGGTTAGAGTTGCTATTTGAACATCTCACACTTTCTTCAGCCTTTTTCCTGTTGGTAGACATGGTGGCTGTTTGTGATTGTTTGCTTTTAGAATAGATGCTGCTGGCGCCGTCCTATCCGTCGTGCAGGTGTGCACAGGCAAGACTTTCTTTCAGGAGTTTGAGGGGTGCACAGTTGTTGTGAGGTTGGGTATATGTTGGTCACACTTGACCATAGCGTTCAGCATGGTTCCTGGTGGGGTGGGGGGCCTCTCCCAGCCAGACTCACCTGCAGAGTGTTGGGGTTCCTGGATTCTAGGCCCTTGATGACTTTTCATTTGTTGGATACCAGAGATTGAGCCTAGGGTTGCTTAACCACTGAGCCACATCCCTAGCCTGTTTTTTATTTTTTATTTTGAGACAGATTTTCATTACGTTGCTGAGGCTGGTTTTGAACTTGCGATCCTCCTGCCTCAACCTCCTGAGCTGCTGGGATGAGAGGCATGTGCCACGGTACCCGGCTCCTGGCTGCCTTGATGACTCTTGATGTGGCCAGGTCTCACAGTTGGTGTTTCTCTGTTGAATAATCTCACTGTGCTCCTGGTTTCCGTGTCTCTGGTGAATCATGGTGCCAGCATCTCCCGCGTGTTTCCAGGTGTCTTGTCGTCCTGGGAAGTGCTTTGCCCCTTTCCTTTGGGTTGTTGGCCTGATTTGTCCCTGGCAGTTGATCTCTGCATGTAGCCCTCGCTGCCGGGTTTCGGCTGCAGGTACCTTCCTCCATGCTGGGCCATGTCTCACTTTATTCTTGAGGGCAGTGGATGATGGCACATTCTTACTTTCACTGGGGTCGAATTTGTCTCTGATTTCCTTTGCTGAAGAAACCTTTCCTGTGCATACGTCATAAAGGTGTCATCCATTTTTTTCCCCCATCTGGGAGTTTCGCCTTTCACACCTCTGTGTTTAAGTGACCTGTAGTTGACAGCTGTGTGTATGAGACCCATCAGTCCCAGCACCAGGTGTGGACACTCTGTGTACAGCTTCTGCTCTGTGTCGCTGCTACAGTCATGTGGATCTAGTTTCTGATTTCTGTTTGGTCCCAGTACCCAGCTTGTTTTTTCTCTGCATGCCTCACCCTGTTAGCTGACTTGGTTTTGTGATGTCTTGCCATTGGGTGGATGCACACCCCTCTTCCTCCTCTTTGGCACTGATGGGGCAGTGCAGTCCTTGCTCTTCCACCTAAGCCTCAGAGTCAGATTGCCAGATGCGTCTGTCTTTGAGGTCCATTTGGCTTTTGGTTGGAATTGCATGGATTCTCTGGACTCGTTTGGAAGGGTGGGCATCTTTATGAAATTTACTTTTCCGTTTTATGAGCATGTTAGTTTCCTTTTAGGCCCTTTTAATGCCCTTTCAATGCAGTTTAAGAATTTTCTCAACAGTCTTATATAAGCTTTATTAGATTTATTTCAAGTTATATGTTTTGCTGCTAAAGTGTTCTCTCTTTAATAAAATTAGAATTTTTTTATTGTTTGAAACACTTTGTTTTGTATCTTGACTTTTCTGATAAACACACTTTTGATGTTGGCGGCCTGTCTGTGCAGTGTGTCTGTCACAGGAGATTCTGTTGTCAGGGCGCGAGTGCAGGATGCGCCAGAGCAGATGAGTTTCCCCAGCAGCACCGTCGTCCTTGGCCTCGGTGTGCTCCTGGGGTCTGAGAACGGATTGTGACCACCTTGCTGCTTAATTTTTTTAAATGGAAGTAGGCAGCGTGGTTTGTCTGTATCTTTTCCTTCCACTGTCGCGTCCCTTGCGGGCCTCTTGCTCTCAGTGTGGATCCAGCCTCACTGCCCCTTGGTGTCAGTTGGGCCTCTTGTCTGTGACTCCTGGGGATGCGACTTTGTAGGTTTGGAAGGCCTTCCCCCTGCAGTGGGTCTCGCTCAGCTCCTGTGCCCTCCCCGGGGGGTGTGGATGCGCCCTAGGTTTGTGCCAGCTGGGCTGCAGGACTGAGCAGGGCCACGTAAGCTGAGGGCAGGTGGGCTCTGGGGAGGACGTAGGCCCAGGTCAAGTGTGCCAGCTGATGTCCTGGTCAGGTAACTTGAGCACAGCCTTGTGTGGGGAGATTGGACGATGAGCAAGAGGCTTTGGGAAAAGTATTGAAATGCCAGTCTTGTGCTGGCAGTAGGCAGAGTTGATCATGGTTTCTGGCACGGTAGCCGTCAGGGTTAGATGTGTCTGCACATGACAGCAGATCCATAATGGTAGTGGCTTCACAAGGCAGAGGCTCATTGCTGTCTCCGGTACTGGCTGTTTTCAGCGGCTTGGTTGCACCTTTCTGCTTGGCTTTAACCTCAGGGTCCAAGTTGGCTGCCTCGTGTTCTTCATCGCATTTCACTCCATTGGCAGAGAATTAGAGGAAGATGCAGGTGGAGAAGGGCATCTGCCTCCCTTTGCCATCACGCATATTGCTCCTGGGGCTTCTACTCAATATCCTTACTGGCGTCTCTTTGTGACATAGTGGTCCTTAGTTGTGTGGGAAGCAGGAAAACGTGACTGTGGCTCTAGCTGTCACAGGCACACTTGGGTTTGGGCTTCACCTGGTGGAGGAGGGTTTCTGGCCCGGGCATCCGTCCCAGTCTGCCCATTCGTTTGGTCATTTGCTCTGCAGGTGGTGGCCTTCGTTTTCTCTTCCTCCTCTTTTCTTGCACCTCTCCTTCCTCCTTTCTCCCCTCCTGTCCCCCTTCCCTCTCCTTTTCTTCCTCCTGTCAGTTTAATGAAGCTTGATACATACATAGCAGAACCTGCCTGTGGGTGTACAGTGAGGAGCGTTACCACCTGCGTGCAGGAGCGTAACAGCTGGCCAGCTCACATGTAGGGTGTTTTCACTGCCCTGGTGGTTTCTTCCTGTCCCCCTGCTCTGTCTCTCTACCCACTGCCCTGGTGGCTGCTAATCTGCTTTCTGTCTCTAGAGCTTTGCTGATGTATGGAATTTCTTTTCTTTTTTTGGTACTGGAGAGTGAACCCAGGGCCACTTAACCACTGAGCCCCACGTCCCTAGGCCTTTTTTACTTTTTAGAGACAGTATCTCACTGAACTGCTTCAGGCCTCACTAAGTTGCTGAGGCTGGCTTTGGACTTGTGATTCTCCTGCCTCAGCCTCCCAAATTGCTGGGATGACAGGCGTGTTCCACCAGCGTCCGACTTGAGGTATGGGATTTCATGTAAATGGATCACACGCTGTAGACTTTCTCTGACATAGCGTGACAGTTTTGAGGTTGGTGTGGTGCATGTCAGGAGTTCACTTCCTTTATTGCCAAGTAGCGTGTGTGTCCCTTCCAGTGTGTGCATCCACTCATGAGTTGGTAGCACTTGGGTTTGTTCCAGTTTTTGTTCATTGCAAAATAAGTCTGCTTTAACCTTTCATGTACAAATGTCAGTGAGGAAGTCTGTGTCGCGCCACCTCTCACTGTGCCTCTTACCTGGGAGTGGGCTTGCTGGGTCTCGCGGCAGGGCGTGTCCACCTCTGTGAGGAGCCGCTGCCCTGCTGCGTGGTTGGCTGTGCCCATTTGTGATCTCACCAGCAGCGTGGGCAGTTCTCGCTGCTCCACATCCTGCCAGCGCTTGTATTGTCAGCCTCTTGGATTGTCAGTGGGCGCACTGTGGCGTCTCACAGGGTTGCCTGCACTTCCCTGATGACTGAGGTGTTGAGGGTGTGGTCATGTTCTTGATTGCCATGCTTACATCTTTTGTGGTGAACTGGCCTTTCCGTTTTTGTGCACTTCATTACTTTAAAAAACTTAGACATGCTAGTTCCAGGCCTCAGCTCAAACCTTCTGTATCAGACTCCTGGGCAGAGCCTGGAAATCTCTGGTTTAAGAAGTGTAGCCAGTCCCAGCAGCTTGGGAGGCTGAGACAGGAGGATCGTGAGTTCAAAGCCAGCCTCAGCAACAGCAAGACGCTAAGCAACTCAGTGAGACCCTGTCTACATAAAACACAAAATAGGGCTGGGGATGGGGCTCAGTGGGTGAGTGCCCCTGAGTTCAATCCCCAGTGCCCCCCACCCCCCATAAAAGAAGTGCAGCCAGACAGAAGCTGCAGGACTTGAGTGTGTAACTGCTGACAGGAGGCTCTTGGAGTGAGTGAGAAGTGACCAGAGAGGGTGGTTGAGGGCCATTGTCCAGCATTCTCAGGTAGGGTGCTGGCCTCTGTCAGGAAGTCCCTGCTGCCTGTTCCTCCCAGGGCAGTGAGTGGCTCACGTTGACCAAGTGTGCATTCCTAAAGTAAATTGAAATCAGTCGTGAAGGATATATTGGTCTGTGCATTATGGGATCAAGTTTGAAAACATCTTATGAGCTATAACTGCCAGAAAGGGAAGTCAGATTTCTCTTTAATTTGAAACGTGCTTTCTGACCATTTATGGATGCTTTGGTTATACTCTGGCATGTAGTCAGCTTCATTGAATATTTGTTCTCATGATGGCCACGGGTGAGGATGCAGATGGGCATATTTGAAAGAGGTGGATGTTAGTCATCCTCACCCCATTGCGGAGTCCTTGCCTGTTGGAAGAGTTCTCTGCGCAGTGGTGTGACTTGCGGAGGGTGGAGGTCTTGGGCTCTCTCTGTGTGTTTATTCTGAAGGTGGGTGTCTTTGAATCCACGTTTTAGACTCGTTGCTGATTTTTGCTTTGGTTTCATTCATTGAGTGTTATAATTCATGAATCATGTTGCAAAATCTTGAGTTATAAACAACATCATCTTTCTGAGCCTGCCGTGCAGTTGGTGTTTAAGAAGCATAAATCCCACAGGTCTCACAGAATTATCTCCATGGTGCTTTATATGCTGTGAAATGGTATTACTGATTGAAATGGTAGAATTAGGATGTTTTCAAATTTCTGAAATCAGATGTTTTTGGTAAGTAATCATGAGCACAATGGCATTTTTGGTTTCAGTCTGTTTTACTTTTTAGTGTGCAGCACGCCTCAGCTCCCTCATGGGCACTGAGCCGCTGGAGTTCAGCTCAGCCGCGGAGGCCTGTGGAGGGGGTGCATAAGTGGGTGAAGTGAAGGCAGAAACGCCCTGATGTGGGTGCCTCCCGAGCCTCCCAGGGCCTCCATGGAAAGTGCTGTTGGGACGATGAGGAGGGTCCTTTGCTCTTTGACTCAGCGGGCACGCAGTGAGTAGGCAAGCGGGGACCAGCTCCTCACTTCCTGGGTCCTGGCGGTACCAAGAAACAGCAGCTGTTTTGATTATTGCTGTTGAGTAGATTGATTTTCAGAAGAGATACTTTAGGAAAAGTTTAAAGTTTGTACTACTTTTAATGAATTCCCACTCCAGCAAAGACTTGAATATCAAGAATGTGAACAGAACTTTAATAGCTAATGCTACCCAGCGAGTATTCATCGTAGGGCTGCTGCAGACCAGGCTGCTTCCGCTGAACACGTGCCAGACTTAGGGCATCCTTCTTGTGTGGTCCTTTGGTAGGAGGCACTGCCTCCCCAACGGCTCGTTCACTTCAGCGTGGACTGATGTGCCGCGACAGATCTCCCTCGCCTCTCCGCTCTCTGGTAGCTGCACGCAGGGGAGAGCGGTGTTTCTCCTTGCCTGCACAGGCTGCATTTTTGACATACGAAGTTGCAGGGATGTGACCCCTTGAAGGATGCCAGTGGACACCAGTAGGCACATGGGTGACACCGAGACCCAGATGTGGTGTCTGCCTTCAACAGGGTACAGCTGAAGTATATGGCGAGAAGTGTACACAAAGCTGTGAGATCATGTAGGTGTCAGTGAAGTCCTCCCGCCTACCACATGGGGACAGGCGGGGGAGGGGCTCAGGGCCTTGAACTTGAAAGTGCACGCCAAGATGCTGGTGCCTGCTTTCACAGCTCTGTGGACCCTTGTGTTTCCTTGCTTGGTGCCTGAGGGGCTGTGTGTCCACAGCCTATAAGAAGAGTGGTCTTTGTCTCCCTGGTACTCTAGCATCTTGAACCTTTCTTGTGATCATGCCCCACAGGTTGTGCAGGCCTTAGTCTGGTGGGTACCTGGGAGTGACTGCCTGGGGAAGCACTGTGGCGTGACCCAGCCTAGTAGAGGGAGTTGTCTTGGTAGAGAATCTGCAGGTAGGAGCAGGGTGGGTTTCCAGCTTGGAGGGCAAGGTATTGGTAGCTAGTGGAAACTCTGGACCAGGCATTTTCCTGGCCATTGAGCTAGTTGGTGGGCCTGTGTGCTCCTGGGCCAGCCGAGGTGAGCAGGGCCTGTGCCATGTGCTGGCTGTGAACATCCCTTTTTGGGATCCCATCTTGGGGGCCTGGGGAGACCTTGAGGTGTCTGCCAGCAACTGAAGCTGCATGTGTCTCCTGAGCCTTCCTACGCAGGCAAGAGGAAGAGTGTGGTTCCTCCCGGTTGGCCCGGCACTTTGAGGGGCCTCAGGGGGAGCGAGGGCTCTTTGCTGTACAACCTTCCTCCTGGTGGTGTTGCAGGTGGTGCTGTCTATGTGGCAATGGTGGCGTTGGCTGCCATTGGATTGCGCTGTGGGCCTGTGTGCAGGGTGTGACGGGGGAGTGGCTGCTCAGGATGTGTGCAAAGGTCCATCCTGCGCATGAGTGGACGTGCCCTCTGGAGATTGATGGGCTTCATTTGTGCCCATTTCAAGTGTCACTTTGTATACTTTGAAGAAGCTCATTGGAAAAAAGTGGTAGGAAATTGGTCATTTATAATTTTTTAAAGTCAATCTGAGAGCAAAAGCTTAGAAATGACTCAAAGCATTCCTTGCAAAATAACTCTGTGTAGGCAAAGCTTAGAAGTCTCTGGCATGCATCCCTTTGTTGCAGGAGGGACCTTATTCTCATGGTGATGTTCAGTGCTGAAGATTAGGGAGAACCTGTCTCAATGAAAGTCATGCGGTGAGGTGGCCACAGGATGAACTCCGGGCACTGAGGCACACCTTCCTGCTTTGCATGGTGGGGGTGAGATGAGAAAAAACCCCGAGGTCTTCAAAGGCCTGTTCTGCAGTGAGCCAGGTGACAGCCGCCTTTCTGAGGAGGATTGGGACCCTTGGCCACTTGGGACAGTGTCAGATGAGGGTGGGGAGTTTTGAAATAATACTAAACAACTTCGAGATCAGAACTAGTTTTGCAGTTTCCAAACAAACGAAAGGCATAAGTTATCTGAAGTGATCTAAGACAAAATGAAGGAAGGCATACTAGTCATTGGCTCCAAGAAGGAAGAGGGTGCTGGTGCCCACCTGTGGCTCCCGAGCACAGGCCTTACTCTGGTGCCCGCCTCAGCTTCAGCAGCACCGAGCGCTCCCCTAGCCTGACTCCGGCCTTTCTTTACAGAGCCTTTCCCACTGAGCCTTAATGCGGCACTGGGTGGGTTTGGGTCTGTGCCAGGGGTCCTGGAGCAGCCCTTTTCCCTGGGACCCAACCCATGCTTGTGGCTCCCATGGGCAGCCCAGGGTCCAGGCTGGAGCTGAAGGGGCAGGTGCTCTGCTGTGGGGGAGGGGTCAGGGAGCACAGGGTGCTGTGGAGCCTGAGCTAAGAGGTGCGGAGGGTCGTACGGTGTCTCCCAGAGGCTGCAGCTTTTGGTGTGTGGCCAGGGCTTTACCTGAACCTTGGAGCCTGGCTGGCTGCTGCTTGTTGCCTTGCTGGTTTCTGGCAGTCTGGGAACTATGTCAGGGTCCTCAGGCGTCTTTTGGAGGTTGTGCCAGTGGTGACAGCATGTGGGGCCATGGGTCCCTCATAGCTCTGCAGGGGCTGAGTGTGACCAGAGCACACGCCTCTGTAGTGGCAGAGCCGGCGTCTACACCAGTGCCACCCTTCTGGAATGCCCTTTTCCTGCTGTGTCTGACTGCCTGCCCCTTTACGTGCCATTCTGTCTTAGGCTTGAGCTGCTTGTCTCCTTGTTCGTGTTACTGGGATTGAAGCCTTAACAGTGCTTTTCAGGTTGTCCTGAGAGATCCAGTAGAGTTAAATCTAAATAATTTGAACTGACTGATAGCTTTCCTTAGTTAATAAGAAATCTGACTTCTAAATTCTTCCCCAAAGAATGCAGACACACTCTTCCTGGGTGCGGTGCTGGCTCAGGGGGCACTGTGCTTCCAGAGGCTGGGTGAGCTGAACCTTTCATGGGCCCCAGGAGGGCAAGGCATCGTTGCCAGGTGGCTGCTGGTGTGCTCCAGCACTGTTCCATTTGCTGAGCGGGCCCAGACCCCCAGTACCACCCACTCAGTGCCACTTCTTCTCCCCAGGTGCTGTGCAGGTGGCACCTACTTGCCTGAGGTCATGCACTCGAGGACTGGGGCTGATGGGAGCTTTTGCTTGGGAACTGAGTCTGGAGTCCAGGATGTCTCAGGTCTTTGCCCCTGACCTTCTCAGCCCTCTCCTGGGTGGTAGGAGGCCTGGGGGCACAGCACATAGTCTATCTTAGTGGCCTGTGCTCCATACACACACCCCAGTCCCTGCTGGGTGACTGTTTTCTCCTGGGCTGTGGCAGATGCAAATCAGGTGTAGATTTTGCTCCCTGAGAGATCTTAATCCTTTTGCCTCTTGCCTACTCTACTTTATGTCTCCTTTTGGGAACCGCTCTTTTGTCCTGACACAGGGCAGTAGTGATGAGTCCTTTAAGGCCCTCATTGAGTCCAGCCATTGGGCTATAACTGGGCTGTGCTGCTGCAGGCTCTGTGACTTTGGCCTGCCTCCTCTGGGTCTCATTTCCTCTCTGTGGTTAGCTGTTTATGACTGTGCAGCAGCATTTCCACAAACCCAGCTGCTCCAAGCAACACATTTATTCCTATTGGTTTCCTCAGTTTCTGTGGTCCAGTGTGGTTAGGGGTTGGCACGGCTCTACTGAGTCCTCTGCCTCAAGCTCTGCGCAGTCAGGTTGGTGAGGGCCACAGCCTCATCGAGGCTCCACTGGGGAAGGGTCTGCTGCCAGACCCCTGTGGTCATTGGCAGATTGGGTTCCCTGAGGCGGCAGCCTCCTGGGTTCTGGCTGGCTGTTGGCTGCCCTCAGCTCCTTGCCACGTGGATAGTGGATGGCTGTGGACAGTATGCCAGCAAGGGAGGGTGCCTCCTGGCAGGGTGGGTGGCGAGCTCACGTGACATCATCGTGTTGTCCCATTGCCTTTCTGTCTCAGTTGGTTGGAAGCAAGTCGCAGGACTGGTCCACGCCCTGCGTGGGGGATGCAGCAGGCTGTGGCTCCCGGAAGGCATCTCCAGCCTGAGTCTGCACCTGGTGTGACCTTGTGTGATGGCACCACTCCTTGGTGTGAGAAGATAGGGTGCGCGTGCAGGTGCTTCGGACCTAGGAGTGCGCAATGAGGCCATTGTCACAGCTGGACGCCGCTGTCACTGTCTTGGCAGCATGCTGGCAGGTGGGAAGCCCGTGCTCTTCATAGTGCACTGAAGCCTGTCCCTGGCAACGCCGTCCGGCTTGCTCCCCTTGTGCCCCCGATGCTCCTGCCCCAGCCCTCACTCAGTGCCCCGGAGTAGCCCTGCTGCTTCCTGCTGCGCCTCCGCGCACTGCCCGCCGGGAGCCCGCCCATCTTGGCTGCACGACGGGGGTGCCTCAGCGTCCATGTTCCCTTAGGACAGGCTGCTCATCCTGTCCCACCCCAGAGGGTGCGGGGTGTCCAGGTGGCATTCTCTTCTGCCTGCCTTCAGGCCTCTGAGCACAGCCGAGCCCCTCCTGGGGACTGCCTAGCGGCTGTGGCTTAAATGCCCATGTGCAGAGGGCACACAGTGGCAATAGTGACTTGCAGGATACTCAGGGAGCATGGCCCACTGTCCTGGACCCTGCCGTGACCATGACCAAGGGGCTGGTGCATGTGAGCTTTCTATGCAGCTGGTGTCTGTGGGCAGCTCCTCAGTGTGGGTGGAGGCCTCCTGGGCTTGCTCTCTCTTTTAGGGGCTTCTTGGGGAGGAGAACAGGGCCAAGTAGCCTGTCTCTTCCCTCTGAGGTATGCTTCTGTGGAGCCACTGGATGTCACTTTTCCCTCCTTGTCACTGTGCCTGTTTGCTGCTGAACAGTCCCTGCTTCTGACCCTCTCTGGACTTAGACCCTGGGAAGCTTGCTGGTGGGCGGTCCAGGGCCTGTCGAGGCCCACATGGGCGTGTGGGTGCAAGAGCCTGCCCTGTATCCTGTTACCCGTGTCTAATGAAGCTGCACATTTTCATGTGGCTTGCTTGGTGGCCCAGTGGACAGATGAGGCATAGTGGCCAGATGAGGCATAGTTGCTGTGTTTGCAAACCATGGCTGGGGTGCTGTGATCCGGGGCCCCTACCTTCCTCTGGGGTCACCTGAGGTGCTGCTGCTGGGAACGGCTTGACCGGTTGCTTGTCCATCTCTGTAACACCGGAGCCTCCGCACAGCTGCCACATTTTCACATGGGAGGAACCCTTAAAGGGTACCCTGCTATTAGGTGATCTTGGTCTTTGAACATGTGTAATACTCAGTTTTCGCTGCAGTGGTTGACTTAAATGGAAAGCACTATTGCTTTCGATGCACAGCTGTGTCACTCACTCAGCAAACATTTGTCAGGTGCACTGTGTCACAGGTGGAGGTTTCCTTATTAGCTGCCAAGTGGCCATGGTGGGCCAGAGTGGGTAGGGAGGAAGCTGGGTCCTGAGGCTGGTAGGCTACTTGCCTTGGTCTGAGACCTCACCTGTCTGGGCTCCAGGTCCTCTTCCATAAATCTCAGGCAGGGTCAGTGGTGACTTGGGGAATCTGGACCCCAAGTCCAGTGAGATGTAGGATGCATGCAGCATGGAAGGGACTGACTGCAGAACAGATGGGCTGCTTCCTAGGGTCTGGCGTGCTCAGCAGTGCTGTTGCTCATCCATGGGTTGGAGCCTCATGGAAGCTTCACTGCGCGCCTCACATGAGGCTGTACCATGTGAGGGTGTACCAAGCAGCCAGACCTGGCCTTGCTAGCAGCTAGTGTCCCAAAGCAGGAAGTGATTGGCTCTTCCAGAAGGAGCCTGGGTTTACCCACACCAGGGTTGGACTGAGGCCTAAGTGCAGCACTTTGGCCCCTGGGCTGGTGGTGGGGGATGGTGGGCAGGTGAAGGTGTTAAGCCATGGGTATGCGCGCGTGCGCGTACACACACACAGGCAAACTGAGCAGGCTGGGCTGAGTCCCTCACCACATGGCAAGTGCCTCAGTGTGTCCTTGGATGTTGGTAACTTCCGGGGGTTCAAAGGATCTGTATACCTCTTGAGAGAAATTCAGAACACTGTCCACCCATCTGTGCATTTATCCATCTACTCACTCGCCCAGCCACTGCCCACCTGTCCACTGCTGGGAAGGTATGCATCAATAGGTGCTGTGGCGTTGCCCCACAGAACCCTGGGTGCCCCTGTGCAGTCATGGCGCATGGGAATGCAGAGAGACCTCTTGTGAGAGCCAGTAAGGGCCTCAGGGCAAGCCCAGGGGTTGGCAAAATACTTCACACTGTTGGTGAGTCAGTAAGAAGTTGGACTTAAACTGTGATTGCTATTTGTTTATATTTGCATTTTAATATTGGAGACAGTGGGAAAAATGTCAACACTGTGTATTTTATGTAAGGGTGGTGAGATCACTCTGTCTCCACTGTGTTTACTTTTGCTTCACCACCTGCTCCGTTTTCTTTCAGATTTTTGAAAGGATCTTGTTTATATGGGCGATCCGTCACCCTGCCAGTGGATATGTCCAGGGGATAAACGACCTTGTCACTCCTTTCTTTGTGGTCTTCATTTGCGAATACATAGGTAAGATCACTTGATGGTGTCTGTGGCGAACAGGAAATATGAACTTCACTGGACTGGACATGTTCCTATGCACACTCATGCCAGTGCCGAAAATGGGCACCGAGTTTCATGTTGTCAGTGCTGGGCAGTGGTGGAGACGGCAGCTCTGCTGTGGATGCCAGTTCTCAGAAGGGCCTCACATCTGTGTGCTCGGCTGCCGAGATGTCCAGGGGCTGCCACAGTGGCTGCTGCCCTCTGCCTAACAGTAGTAGAGGAGAAGCAAATGTCTTTGCCAGGGGGTTTACTTCTAATGGCCCTGGGAACTCTGGCTTAGTGGTTTGGATTTAAATAGATAAGGTCAAAGTGATAGAAGATTAGTTGAAGGTCTGCTCACAAGCTGAAGACCAGATCTTCAGTTGCATTTCTGTAGCATTTCGTCAGTTTTCTGCCTTTGATATACTGGTAACATTTCCTTTTACTGGAATATTAATTACATGCAAAATAATGTTTCACAGATACTTAGTTTGGCCTGTGCCATTTCTCTTGAGTACTTCTCTTGAGAGTTAGAATAGCAAACTGTAAATTTCTTTACCTGTTTTGAACATGTTTAAAGTTTTTTTTTTTTTTTTTTAGAAAATCTGGTAAGTGCTGGTATGTTCTTTTGGATTCATTTATGAATAAAATCTAAATACATAGGAGCATTTAAATTTAAACTGTCTTCACTGTGTGCTCACTGAGCCCTCCTGGCATGTCTTGGTGGGGTTTTGGAGGCGGAGGCTGAGTCTTCAGCCAGCGTGGCCTCCAGTCTGCTCCAGACCCCCTCGTGGAGCTCTGGGGAGATTGGGTTTCCCTGAGCACCACTCTTCTCCAAGAGGGGGACGTGCGCACGTTGCTGGTGTGCTTACAACCCCTCGCACTTGGCTTCTGCTCGTGATTTCACAGGCGGTCTTTTCATCACTAAGCAACTAATGAGCGCTGCTGCTCACCCCCTAATCATCTCTTAAGTGGGGAGAGGCCACTCCTGAGAGCGCTCACACTCTGTCTCCACTCCCTCATTTGACAGATAATGAAAATGTTCGTAATGATCCTGGAACAGCAGGACCTCTGTCAGTGGCCCTCAGAGTTGTTAATTGAAAGGAGAAGTTCAACTGAGATGTGATTAGAGAATTGATATTCCATGTTAAATAGACCATTTAATTAACGTAGTAAATAAGTTTGTCTTAACTACTTTACCACCAACTTATGTTGTAGACCCAAGTGGTTCTTAATGCCTTGCCTGATTATTAGTGAGACAGGACGAAGGACATGACCATGGTGTTAATTGTCCAGGAGAAGGAATCACTGGAGGAAGTGGAATTTGTCCTCTACAGGTGGAATCTTCAGAGGGGCTCAGATTCCTTTCTGTAGTGCTGGCAACACACATGCAAACGTGCAGACACCACACGTGCATGCCCACTCATGTTCACACGTGCACATGTGCAGACACCACATGTGCATGCTCTCACACACAATTGTGTGCACACCACACATGCATGCTCACACACAATTGTGCGCACACCACACATGCATGCTCTCACACACGCTCACACAAACACACACACTCTCACACACAGAGGACACTGTGTGTTGCATGGACATGCTCTGTGGCTTTGGGAATGTGTGTAAAACATACCATTTATACTTCGGGCGGTTCATCTTCTTTAAGTAGTCATTTTAACTTTTTGGTTCTGGATTTCAAATGCGACGGGTGGATTGGCAGTCCTCTAAGAGCTTGTTTCCTGGGCTTGAGAAGCATTCATTTTTGTTGCCTGGGTCTACCATGCTGCAGTCATGCTGTTCACCTGACACTTGTTAAATGGCTTGGCGCCCCACCTAGCTTGCTCTGGAGTGTAGTTCACTGGTCTGCAGACCTTCCTGGGGCACTGTGGGGCTGGCTGTCCCATAGAGCCCTGGGTGTGGGATGCTTTCTGTCCAACTCTGCAAGTGTTGCTCGGCTCCAGCCCCTTTGAAGCTTGTGGTTGTAGCAGGAAAGCCAGATCTTAGCTGCATAATTGAAAGTTTAATTAAACAATTAACATTTGTGTGATCAAGAGGAAGCATAGGGTACTGTGAGAAGCTGTCCCAGCCCAGTGGGTCATAGGAAGCTTTCTGGGGTGGAAGGAGCCAGGGTGGTGGAGGGGCAGCAGAGAGCTGGCCTGGAGCCAGAGGTACCCTTGAAGGCAGTGATGAGTGGGCTGGAGGTGGGGGCAGCTGCGCCCAGGGCTGGTGGGTCATGGCGAGAATGGAGAGGAGTCTTCAGTGGTGGGTGCAAGGCTGGGGAGTGTGGGCTCCGGTCCTGGTCTTCACACACCCACCCTGGCTGCAGCGTGGGAGGCGAGCTGTCATCCCTGGGCAGAGGCACAGTGCTCCTGAAAGGCTGACTGGGTTGCTGTCTTCAGGAAGGCATCCTCAGAGGCTTTGGATGTGACTTTTCCTCAGAGAGAAACCTGGTGAGAAGTTCCAAGGTTCTGCTGCCTGTGTGCCTTGGCATTAGCACCCAGACTATTACTCAACTGCCCTGACACTTGGAGTGAGGTGGCTGGACTGTACCCAGTGTGTGCAGCCTCCAAAACGGAGATGAGCCTGTGTGGTTGTTGGCGTCTGGGTGTGGAATTCTGCCAGGGGTCTTCAGGTGGTGGACCTCAGACACACATGCAGCCTGAGCAGAAGCTGGCTTCTCGTGGGGTGGCACTTGCTGTGGCCCAAGCACCAACACCTCTGCAGCCCCTGGCCTGTTGTTAGTCCTGTTCGTCCCCATGGCAGGACGCTGCCTGGAGCGCAGTGCCCTGGCGGAGATGCGCTAGGTGGGAAGCAGCTCTGCCTGTCCCTCTGTGGGTGCATGTGCTGGCACTTGAAGGTCCTCATTGCCATCTTCTCTGACTTGAGAAGGGACCTAGAGAGTAAAAAGTCATTCGTGGAGGACCTTGACTTCTCAAAGTGGGTTAACTGCTTCCCCACAAGGAGGAGGTGCTCATCTCTGGCCGGAGGCTGGCCAGGATGATCAGAGTCAGGGCAGAAATTAGGAGGGAGCAGGGGCAGTGCTCAGCGGAGGCGGGAACTGGAAGCGAGGGAAGACATGGGGCCTTCTGGAACCGGAGCTGGGCCATGCGGGAGTGTGCTAGAGGTGGGTCAAGGCTCGTACTTGGGAGCATGGTGGGCCTGAGCCAGGAGTGTGAGCCAGGGAGCCCTGGCTCCTGTGGGCCTACACCACAGGGAAAAGGGGGTTTGGTCCTGCACTCAGTCTACAAATGAAAGTTAGTACACACGTGTGTGCCCGCACAGAGACACCTGTACACATGTGCCCCTCATTGGTGTTAGCCACAACCTCTCTAACAGGTCAGTAACTAACCTTTGTGTAATGGCGCCCACCAGTCAGGAGCCTTCTGGTGACCTCAGAGGCAGGGGTAGCAGTGTGTGAGGCACATAGAGATGGCACAGTGGTAAACACGTCACTGAGGCCAGGCTGAAGCTTTGGGAGAAGGTCCCTGAGTGCAGTGGCATGGTGGGGCATCATTTACTTGGAGGAATCCTTCATGGAACAGTTCCATATGCCAGGGCGGTTCAGGAATTCTTGAGTTTCAAGGGTTGAAGCCTTAGGGTGTGGGTAAGACTCCAGGGACATAAGTGATGAGTTTGTGGATGCTTAAACACACTTTCCAGATCAGAGCTCAGTACGGGTGCTGGTTTTTGCAGAACCATCTGGAGCCACAGGCTGGTCAGTGCGTGGGAGGCCCTGGCAGCTGGTGCCACCTGCTGCTGGAAAGGCTTGAGGAGGGGCTTCGCACTTTGTCTGTGGAAGCGAGGGGAGCACCATGATGACCACTGCTTTGGGTGAAGTAGGACACTGGGAGGTATGTGGCAGGAACTGTGCCATCTTCACCAGAGGGGATCTTGGGCCAGGAGAACAGGCACAGACCCAGAGGAAGAGACTGCAGGGGACGCCTCTGGAGGAGGTCTGGAGGGTGTGCAGGCGCACTGGAGCAGAGGCTGCATTGCAGGTGATGCCCAGTGTGCTTCCCAGGGCCTGGCCCTGGGGTGCTGTGGCACCACCCTCGGGCAGGTTCAGGAAGGGGAGGGCAGGTCTGCTTTCTCTTTCCCCCTCCTGCCCATCTTCCCCGCCCCACTTTCTTTCCTGCCCTGCTCTCTTTTCTGTCTTCATGCTGCGGATGGAACCCAGTGTCTAGAGCATGTGAGGCAAGCACTGTACCCCTGAGCTGGAGCACAGCCCTGAGCTTGCTTTATCGGTGGTGAATTAAGTGGGAGTATGGCCTGATATTCAGAGCCTGAAAGAGAGCTTTGCACAAAGGTTGGATGGGAAATGGAAGGGGTTTCTGGAGTTGATGGCTCTGATGTACTGATCCAGGGAGAGCATGGGGCGGTGAGTGCAAAGTCCTGGGCATTGCCGGTGTTAGGGTCTCCAGGATAGTTGCATTTGGCTGAAGGAAACTGGAAGGGTGGCACGCTGCGTGAGTTGTGTGGGCTTTCCTGTTCAGGGGCCTGGGTGTGGACAGTCCTGGCTGGTGTTACTGTCCTCACCAAGGACACCAAGCCTAGGCTGCAGCTCTGAGGTGACTGTCTGGATTCAAATACCACTCTGTACCTTGCCAGCTGCAGGCGGCTTTGGGCACACCAGTGCTCCCTTCATGGGTCTGGGAAGTGGGGTCGTCATGGCGCCCACGACCTGGGCTGCTGGGAGGGCTGGACAGGGTGATCCGATAGAAGCAGAGCCTGGAGCCCCGTGTGAAGCATGGAGCATGCTCAGTGAGTGTTTGCCGTCCTGATGCCAGTCTTCCTGCGGTTGTCCTGGCGTCTGGCTTTCCTCCTAAAACAGGACTTGCATCTTTGTGTTCAAGTTCCAAATGTAGAGAGGTGGTGAGGGGCGCAGGGCCATTGGTCATAGGGCAGACGGCTAGGAGTGCCCAGAGCCCACCCAGTGACTTCCTTTCCTGGCCCTTTTCCTCCCCATCCTGCCACCACCTGGGGTCCTAGGGAAGGCAGAGAGGAAGAAGGGGGTGTGTGCTCAGGTAGCCAGCATGGGGTGTGTCCCAGGGAGAATTGCCCAGGGCGTGGGAAGAGAACAGGAAGAAGTAGTCCCCAGGCTGGCAAAGGCCTGCCAAGGAGTGTCATGGTGATTAAGGAGGGACAGTTTCAAGGAGTTGCTCAGTAGGACCCAGTGCCATGCAGACTGGAAGCTGACCAAAGGCTTGATGGCGTGGACACTACTGTGACCTTCCAGAGATGGGCTGAAGCATGGCAGCAGTCGCTGTGTGCTTGCTGGGCGCCCTCCCCAGAAGTGGTGCCATGGGGTTTCTATACTGGGCAGGCTTGGGCAATGTGGACCAGAGGCCTCATACAGCTTTACAGAGCTTTTGGTTACGGAAGGTTCCAGACACATGCAGTCGGCAGCAGGAGCAGAGGCACTGCCTGCCTTTCATCTGCCTGCGTTCTGGCCAGCATCACGCAGTCCACCCAGTGGAGATGCTGCTTCTTTCAGAACAGCTTCATCAGCCCCCCAGAGTGTCAGGGTGAGTGGCTTCTGCAGTAGTGAGAGGGTGGCTCACAACCAGCACGTGTACTTTAGAGCAGTCTTGTTATCCTTGAAATAAACACTCCCCAGAGGAGGTGTAGCCGCCATTCTACCTATTCCTGCCACCAGCCCCGGCACCTCTGCTTGGTAAACTACTGTGTCTCTGTGCGTTTGCCTCTGCTGCACATTGCCTGTCCATGTGGCCTTTCATGTCTTGCTCTGTGACTTAGAAGCCTGTTTCAAGGTTCAGCCGAGGCGTGGTGAGTCACTGCTTCATTCCTTTTCATGGTTGCGTAGCATTCCCTTGTGTGGGTGTACCACATTATTTTTCCTTTCCTGCTGGTGGACATGTGGGTTGCTCTTCTTTTCCTCTAAGGGGGATAATGCTGCCCTGAATATCTCCGTGTAAGTTTCTGTGCAGATGTGTTTGCCTCTCCTTTAGCTAGCTGTGGAAATCACATTAGTTGTACAGAGAGGTAGCTAGCCGCCTGGCCATGAGCACCGCTGTGCTGAACGCCTCTTCCCCGAGCAGGCCTCGAGCTGCCAGAGCCCTGCTCTAGGAGTGGTGCTTCCTGCAGCCTTGCTCTGCCGGGCCTGTGCCCGTCTCTAGGCTGGGAAGACCTACACGCATCCTCACTGTGCTCGTGCCGCAATCTGGCCCTGGCGAGGCCTGTGTGGGAGCAGAACTGTCTGCGGCTTCCTCTCCCCACCTCTCTGGGTGGGGGGGGCGGCCTTTAGATTTGGGCCGGGGAGGAGGGCCGGGTACTGTGAGCCGAGCTCCGCTTTCTGGCCTGTCCCTTGCACGGGGTCTCAGGCACATTCCTTGAGCGGTCACTCGGGTTCCTGGGCTGTGTGCATCCCCGGCAGGCTCTGGGGGGACATGCACAGCCCACAGCACCTGGGGCTGACACTGTTGTGCTGTCCCTGAGCCTGCTCGGTAGTCATGGGCAGGTGAGGTGTGACATTTCATTCTAGGCTGCTCTTGCCTCTACCCTTGTGACACCAGCTCTCTCCTGTATCGTAAAGACTATGAAGACCATTCCACCTCCTGCACATGATATTTTGTTGAAATATATCACATCATTCATGAATCCATTCCTGAATTCCACTGTTGTTGGGTGTTTTGTGTTCCCCCCGCCCCCCGCGCGCAGGGTATGATTTTTGAGTAAAAGCCTGTACTTTTTAAACAATGACTGGCATATTCCTTTTGAGAGTATTAAATTTGGTTTAAAATCAAGGAACATTATTCTGTCACCTTTAATTACACAATTTAACTGAGAATGGTATTTTAGTTTAAATAAATACTTTCAGCTTAGTGAAAAACAAAGAATCAGTACTGTTTCTCTCTGATGCCTCTGTGTTATTTACTTGAGAAGCTGTTTCTCTGGGCACTTTGGACTGATGCCTCAGGGACGGAAAGGAGTTGGGAGGCCGGGGAGGAGAGGTCCTGCCCCAGTGTAGGGGTCCCTGTGCCGGGAGGTCCTGTGTGCTGAGCACTTAGATTGCAGACTGTGAGGAAAGTCAGGGCTGGTCTGCCTGCGACTCCATGACAGAGTATCTGAAAAGGCAACCAAGAGGAAAGGGTTATTTTGGCTCATGGCTTTGGAGGTTTTCGTCCCCGGTGGGCTGGCACCATGGCCGTGGGCCTCCTGGCAGGGGAGGGTGTGGAGGAGCAGAGTTGCCCACCTCATGGCCACTGGGAAGCAGATGATGCGAGGGGAGGTGGTGCGAGGGGCCAGGGACAAGGTCCTGTCCCCAAGGACCCATCCCTCCAACCAGGTCCCGCTCCTGCCGTTCCACCACCTTCCAAAGAAGCCATCAGATTATCAATCCATCGCTGAAGCCAGAGCCCTCGTGGTCCAGGCCCTTCCTGGAGCTGGCCTCACTGGGACCAAGCTCTCAACAGGCGAGCCTCTGGGGACACTACAGACCCAAACCATGACAGGCAGGTAGGACAGGCCTCCTCTCTGACCACCTGAAGAAGACTGGCCTTTGGAAGAAGCAGGCTTGCACTCGCCCATCCCGTGTGTGTGTGTGTGTGTGTGTGTGTGTGTGTGTGTGTGTGAGAGAGAGAGAGAGAGAGAGAGAGAGAGAGAGAGAGGGGAGATCGAGCCAGTCGTCTGAAAGTCCCCCAGGGCCTGCTAGGCAGTTACTTCGCTGTTGGGTTCTGCCAGATGTCGAGCAAGGAATTAACTCTACTCCTTAACAGACTTTTCTCAACATAAGAGAGGAAGGATCTCTTTCCTTTGGAGGAAAGAGAGTGTTCCAAAATTAGATTGTGGTGGTGGTTGCCCAACTTGGTGAATATAGTAAAAATCACTTTAAATGACTCAATTGTGTGGTATGTGAATTGTATCTCAGGGTTGTTCCAGCAAGGTCAAGGCCCACCATTCTTATGTGAGGAGAGTCCCAGTTTCCTATTGACACAGTTTTGTAGCTTTTGCTTTTTCCCTATTACTAATACAAAACGCAGTATCTCAGTAAGTAACGTCCTTGATTGCACTTTGGATTTTCTTTTGGTGCCTTCTCGGGGGAGACATTGCTGGATCAACAGCTCTGTGTATGTGTAAGTGTTGATAACATTTGTAGGTCGTTTTCCATGAAGTAGTTGGATGTATTTTCTCACCAGCTGTGTGAGTGATCGCTGTCTCCCCCAGCCTGGAATGTTCCAGCATGAGTTGTTAGCAGGTGCTCCATCGGCTCAAGACAGGACACGCATCTGTGTGTGCTCGTGGCAGGGCACATTCGTTGGTGGGTGCTGGGTGTGTGTGTGTGAGGCTGTTCAGCGTGGCCCAGGGCTCCGTGAGGAGCAGTTGATGACTCTCCAGTATGGGCGTTTGGGCTTGCAGCCTGAAGGTCCGCATTCATCGGCTCCTCCTAATGAGGAGCTCAGCAGAGACAGGCAGGTGTGCCCGAGTGTGCAGCAGACCCACAGAGTGGCCCCTCTCTGGGCATGCTGGTGTGGCAGCAGTGATCCGGCCCAGTCCCTCTAGGCAGTCCACGGTGTAAAGACTAATGACTCAAAAGGAGACGGATTGAAGCTGCTGGGCGAGGCTTTATTGGAGATACACGCTCTCAGGCTGAGCTCTCCCGTCCATCAGAGTGTGTCCGGGAGAGTGGCGCTGCAGTTCAGGTGTACAGAGAATTTCAAAAGGCCCGGTCAGGAAGGGGAGGGCTTGGGGGCAGGAAGAGCAGGCCAGAGTCCTTCCTGGATAGGTCAGGAAAACCCGCTGATTGACAGGAGGCGCGTCTACTGGTGATGTCAGCGTCTGGCTGGCCGCTCCGTTCTGCAGCTGCCCTGACCGGTCCCCCTAATTGGACGTCCTGGACCCTGGATCGATCTAACACATGGTGCTTGGCACACAGGACCGGGACTGCTCCCCAGACCATGGGTTGGGAGGTGCTGGACAAGCGGTCCGTTTGGTTGGTTTTGCGGCGATGCAGCCTGTGATTCATGTCACACGGGCCTGTTAGACGTGCCTGACAGACAGTGAAGAGAGGCCTGTGTTATCCTGGGTCCCCCACAGAACACCTGCCCTTCCTCTGTCTTTGAGCCTGTTCCTGGGACTGTGCGTCATGCTCTTGGCCACTAGGTTCCTTCTCCTGTCTCCCCAGATGGGGACACACATGCAGTCTGTGTAGTAGTGTTCTCAGCATTTCTTGCATACTCACACGGGGGTGGGCAGGTTGGGTTTGTATTTGAAGTGAAATTGTGTGCAGTCAGAACGATCCTCAAAGTCTCAGGTCACAGGGACATGGGGCCATTGGTACTTCAGATCGTGGCTTCTCTTTCTTTGGAGTAAAAACCAGTATCAAGTCCAAGCTGCCCAGGACTCAGGGTGGAGGGGCTAGTGTGCCTTCCTCCTCCATGTGTTCCCCTGGGCCAACTGGGCTCCACTGCATGTCTCTGAGTCCTGCTGCCTCGAGGAAAGTGCCACCCTGAGGAGGAGGGGGGTGTGGGCCTGTGGACACATGTGGAGGGCCAGTTGTTCCCTGGTCACCCCTGGACCCCACATGGACCTCCTCAGCTTCTCCCTTGAAGCTGTGATGGAGTAACCTGGCTGTGTGGTATTCACGCTTGGAGCTGGTGGTCGGTGGTCGGCTGGGAGGGTGGCTTCTCCAGGTCAGTGGTCTTTGCTCTCTGAGTGTGAGCCTCCAGGCTGAGGTGTGGCGTTTGGTCCTTGTTCACCCGGGGCCCCTCAGGCAGCCTTTAAAAGTCCTTTCTTTGGACAAAAGTTGTGTCCTGTTCCATCGCAGGGTTTCCCACTCTCCCTGGTTCCTCCCCTCCCTCCCTGTGCTAGGGACTGGCCCAGGGCCTCACACAGGTAGGTGCTGCCACCCAGCTCCGCCCTCCATCTTTGTCTTTTAAATGAGTCTCTGGGCTGTTCTGAATTGCAGCCCTGGCTGAGGTGGCTCTGGCTTTAGTGAGGAAACAAGCAAGCAGACACATTAGCAGTACCCCACTTCACCCTCCTAATAGAGTGCCATGTAATCTAACATCCAGAAACGTCACTAGTGCCACCCAGGGCCTCTACAGACTTTCAGGAGTCAGTTTATCAAGTGGTCTGGATCCCAGCATGGAGGTGAACTTTGTGTGCGGGGGTTTCTGTTCCACGTTACAACTGACCATGCCACGAAGGCTGTGGATCCTCCTCCAGAAAGATGCCTGGCTCCAGACTTGACTTTGGGGTTTCAGGAATTTCACAGATCCCATTTCCTGGGCCTCGATGAAGAGCTGCTGGTGCTAGTTAAAGCTACAGAGGACTGTGGTCAGGAGTGATCTCACAAAATTTAATTTTGAGTTGGGCCCGGAGTGTAACTCAGTAGTGAAACACTTGCCTAGTGTGCTTGAGGCCCTGGGTTTGAGCCCCAGCACTGGGGGTGAGGGGAAGGCATAATTTTGAGGTGTAGTCTTATCTATTCCGGGCTCTTGCCAGGAACTATTTTTATTTTGTCCACAGAAATATTATTAGATTATAAAATTGGTGGCATTTAGTTGTGAAATCCTTCTGACATACCCTGTCAGCGGTCACTGTCTCTGTATTTCCAGCTCTGTTGCGGCCTGAGAAAGTCTGTTGAAGATCGCCTTCCCTGGCTGACGTTTGAGACTTCTTTCTGGCTCATGTGCAGTTGCTTCTGAGTTTCTGGAAGGTGCAAGTGCCCTGCTAGCCACAGCGAAGCTTAGCTGAGGGTACTGATGCACGCACTGTGTCAGAGGCTGTGTGCGGTGCTTAATTGCCCGCCCCACATGATCCTTAAAGCCTGCAGGCCACGTCCCCCCTTTATGGTTGAGTCCACGGGTGTCTTCCCGAGACTCACCATCAAGTCCATGGACTGCTGGTCCAGAGCCTGAGCTTTGTCCACCACGAGGGCCACCTCCAGGAGGAGAGCAAGGAGAGGCTGTGGGGCACTGGCCTGGCGCTGCTGCTCCTCACGCTTCTGCAGGATTTGTGTGGTGCTGCCTTCCTCAGGCCTAGCCACCCACGCTGCACTGGCCTTGTAAGGGGCCTGGGGTTTCTTGCTCAGAGGCCAGCCCTCTTCGCCTCCTCTACGCTGAGGCCTGGGGCGGGGCTCACAGAGAGGCTGAGTGATCACCTGCAGGCATGATCCCTCTTCCCGGCAGCCCCCTGAGGCTGTGTTCTGTGCTCTGTTGAGGGCAGGACATTAGTTCTGTGTTGGTTCGGAGGCAGTACCGCTGGCAGATGGTTTGAGGCTGCCTTCAGTCTCCTGCCTTTGCTCCCTCTGCACATGGTGTGTTTTCTGCCTAAGTGCTGTCAGCTGCCCTCCTGCTTCGGAGCTGTTGACATCCATCACTGGTGCAGCACATGGTCTTCTTTCCAGGACCACCTTCTCCAGTGAAACCAGTCACCTGCAATCACAGTCACAGTATGTGAGCTGGTCAAAGGGCTGTTCTTGGGCACCAGATAGGCCTGCTAGGGGGCAAGTGGCACTTTTCACATCAGGAAGTTCAGGGTGACTCGGAAGTAGTGGAAACCATGGAGACTGATCCATTGTGTGAGGGTTCTGTTCTGCATAGGGCTTTCTTTGGCCAAATTTGGTCCCCAAGGGTATGGAGAAAGCTCATCTCCCTCTCTTGCATGCCCTCTGTTGACTTCCGTTTGGGGATGCCGTTTAGTTCCCGTGACAGAGGCGAAGGGACTGCTGAGAGCTCTGTGGGGAGAGGCGTGCTCGATGTGCACTGCAGAGAGGCGCTGTCCAGTAGCACTCAGAGCTCTTTTCTGATTGACACATGATAGCTGCACATATTATGGGATGCAGCGTGGTGTTTTGGTGCGTGTGCTGTGTGCTGGTCCAGTCGGGCTAACCTGCCTCCCAGCTCCTTGCTTCTCGGGTTTGGAGCTTTGAGCCTGTCATCCAGCCCCTCAGGAAGTGCACGGCAGGTACTGTGCAGCGTGCCTGCCCTGTGCTGCCGAGACTGAACCTGCTCCCCCACCCCACTTACAGTGGTTTCTATTCTGCATTTAAGTAGACTTTATTTCTAGCTTCCACACATGATAGAGAACATGTGGCATTTGTCTTTCTGTGTTTGGTGTTTTTCACTAACCTGATGGCCTCCAATTTCATTGATATTGCTGCACATGATGGGATTTCATTCATTTTTTCCCTTGGTCCTGAGGATTGAACCAAGTGGTGCTTTACCACCAAGCGATGTCCCCAGCCCTTTTACTTTGAGATAGGGTCTTACTAAGTTTTCTAGGCTGGCTTTGTATTTGTGTTCTTCCTGCCTTAGTACACAAGTAGCTGGTGTTACAGATGTGTGCACTGAGTCTGGCAGGATTTCATTCATGTTTATGGCTGAATAATATTTCATTGTGTATATGTGCCACACTTTCTTTATTCATTGCTTGACGGGCATGCAGGCTGCCTCCATGTCTTGGCTGTTGGGAACAGTGCTCAGTGGACACAGTGAGCGAGTGTCTCTGTTGTGCTGATTTCATTTCCTTTGGACACACCTAGGAGTAGAATCAAGGGATCATGTGGCAGTTCCCGCCATAGTGCTCTCTGTGGTGGTGGTACTGATCTGCACCCACCAAAGTTATGAGAGCTCCCTTCCTCTCTGTCCTTCTTGGCATCTGTGAGTTTTGTTTATTGGGTAATGGCTGTTCTAACTGGAGTGAGATGGCATCTCATTGTGGTTTTTTGATTTGTATTTCCCTGATGGCTAATGACATTACGTACTTTTCTTGTATTTAATGGCTATTCGTGTTCCTTCTTTTGAGAAATATTTACTCAGATCATTTGCCCATTTTTAGAATTTTTGGTGGTGTCGAGGTTTCCGGTTCCTTTGTGTTCTGGAGGGTCACCTTTGTTGGTGAATGGTCTGCAGGCAGCATCTCCCGTTGTGAGACTTCCTCTTCACTCTGCAGTTTCTGTGGCTGTGCAGCTTTCTTAGCTTGGTGTAATCCCCTTTGTCTGTTTTTGTTTTGTTGCCTGTGTTTTGGGATCTTATCCAAGAAAGCATTACTTACGCCGGAGTCTTGAATTGCTTCCCTTCTGTCTTTGTCTAGTAGGTTCATAGTTTTAGGAGTTGGGCTTACATTTTGGATCCACTTTGAACTGACGTTTGTGCAGGTGAGAGGTGGGGCCCTTTTCATCTCCTGCACGTGGCCTTCCCATTTCCCCATCACCATTCACGGGTGAGGCTCTTTCTCCAGTGGGTGCTTCGTAAAGGGTCAGTTGGCTGTGGGTGCAGGGTTATGTCTGGGACCGGTGCTCAATTCTGGTGCAGGGTTCTCTGCTGGCCCGTGAGTTGACCGTCAGCCACGTGACTCCTGAATGTGGCGACACAACCATGTGACCAAGTAACTGGATTTTCCTTCGTTTCCTTTTAATTCATTTCAAATTAAGTCGTCCCAGGTGGTGTGGCTCCCACCGTGGGGAGCACGGTTTTTGAGAGCTGTGCTGGCTGCTGAGTGGCAGGACGCACCGCCGAAGCCCCATGTCTTGTGGTGGAGGCAGGCTGGGCACAGACCAGGCTGAGTTGAGGCGGAATGGCCAAGCGTTTCTTCACACATTCTTTTCTTTCTTTTTTCTATTTGTTTTTCTTGCCATCTGTTATGGTTCGGTCACAATTGGGGGCTTGAAAGGTCCTCAGTGTGGCAGTGTTCAGGGTGGGGCATCGGGAGGTACCTGGGTCACGAGGGCTCCCACTCATGAGTGGGTCAATCCGCTGATGGATTTGGAACCTCGCGGGCTCTTGTGAGGTGGTGGGACTTCAGGAGGAATGGGTCTGGTGGCGTGTCCCTGAAGGGTGCACGGAGCCCCAGCCCCTTCCTTTCTCTTTCTCCTGACCACCCCGAGGAGAGCAGCTGCGTGCCACCACTTGCTCTGTAACGTCATGTTTGACCTCACCAGAGGCGCGCAACTAATGGAGCCAAGTAACCATGGACTGAAACTCCTGAAATGGTGAGCTGAAGTAAACCTTTCCTGCTTTCTGTGTTTTCTCAGGCGTTTTGACATAGTGATGTGAGTGAGCACGAGCAGATAGTTGTGTGTGTGGGGCTGAGAGTGGTGCTCGTGGCTGCTGGGGAGCGTGGCCCTGATGAGCAGACTTCCTGTTCTCGAGATCTCAGTATAGATGTGGGTTTTCAAAATTTCATCTTTGCAAATGCCCGCCGAGCGGCTACACACAGGCACTGTCCTGTCTTGGTAGAGAGCCAGCCCTGTGGTTGCTGCATGTGTCCAGTGCCAGAGGTGCTGGGCATGGGCTAGTCACCTTTGCGTTTATTGCTCTTTCCAAGATGTCCCTCCCCCTGTGGTGGCTTGTTGCTTCTGCAGTGTGGTCAAGTCAGGCCAAGGAGGCTCAGCTTGTTGGGTTGGTGTGCCCAAGATCGCAGCAGGTAGGTCACAGTGGGTGGGGCTCTGCCCAGGTCTACACACCCCTCTCTGTGTCCTGCATAACTTCGCTGGGGGTGGCTGCTCTCCCAAACCAGGGATTCTCCAGAAGCAACTGAATAAACAAGCCCCATTTCAAATAGTGTGGAGTGTATCTTTTTAATGACTGCTTAGCCCTGGGGCCGGGGCAGGCGTTCAGATCCCCTGTGGATGACCTCCATTACCAGGCGCTGCGGACAGCCAGACCAGCGGAGCGTGAGACAGGCTGGTGGTAATTATGGATCTTTCTGTCGGGTTCCTGACAAGGGCTGTCAGTTAGCTGCTCGGGCTTTGCAATGGATCCCTGAACAAAAGAATAAATTGTGGCAGGGAGTCTGGCTCCCGAAGTGCTAGCAAGCTTAGACTCCTGACCCAGCAGAGTAGGAAGCTGGTCTGAGTATTTATGACCCGACAGGAGAATGGCGACTCACCCTGCCGCTCATAGCCACCCTGAAACGAAGCACAAAGTCACCAGTGCAAAATGACACACATCCTTCAGGAACTAGACTGGTCCTGGGGAGTGCTGAGTTTGTCTGAATTCTGTTAATGTAGGCTTGGTCTTGAGCGATGCGTGGCAGCCCGCAGCTGGTGTTGGCTGCTTTGAAGGCGTGGGCGCCCAGGTTTCAGCTGGGCTCACAGGAGGTGCAGGGCCTCTGCTCAGGTCCAGGCCTGTGTGGTTGCTTTGTTTTGAGGCTGGCACCCACTCCCTGGGTGCCTTGGGGCCTGTTTCACTCAGGCTTGCTCTTGGGTTTCTGCTTGGTGGTTCCGTGCTGTCTACAAGGCTGCAATTGCATGACTCTTGTTTTAAAATCTCTGTGTTGCCCGGGCTGGTTTTGAATTTCTGGCTACAAGTGTGTGCCACCTGCTCAGCTGCTTTATCATTTTTATTCTGTTTTTCGAAGAACAAAGGTAAAGAACATTTGTTTTTGAGAAGTAGAATAAAATCTACTCACTTACAATTACTCTGTAGATGTGTTGGGCTTTTTAAAGGAAATATCATCAGATCTTAATGCTATTAATTTTTCTACCTCTGGAGACATTCTGCTGTTCCGTCCGCTGAGGTGTTGTTCCATCATTGCTTGTCTGTCATTCCCAGCTCCGGTCAAGGAGACCGATCGCGGGGCCCGGCTCTCAGGGTGCTGGAGTGGAACAGCCCTGTGTGAGAGCCTGGGCGCTCTCGTCGTGCCAGACAGTCGCGTTGTCTCCCAAGAAGGTGGAGGAGAATGCTGGAGATTCCATTTTTTCAGCTTTGTTTTTTAAAGCTTTCATTGAACCACAGTAAGGAATTTAGAGTGTTTTATCTTCCGCCTGTAATGGCAGCAAGAGGAAAACTGGCAGAGGAACGTTTCCCTATTGTTAACTGAACCAGAGGACGCCCGGACAGAGCAACTCTCCAGACCCAGGGATGTTGCTGACGTCGACGGTGCCAGCAAGTTCTCAGGCTCTTCAACTTGAGTTGAGCTGTGCTGTGTGGATTCTCCCAAGCTCAGGCCTCAGTGGTACTTTAAGGCGTGTTGAGTTGAGGTGCTTTCTCATCCAGTCGTCATGCAGAGGAAGAGCTTTCTGTCACTGTGGAGAAATACCTGGGGTTTTAACTTAGAGAGAAGGTGTGTTTGACTCACAGGTTGGGAGGTTCCGGTCTGTGAGTGACTGGCCCTGTTGTTTGGGCTTCCTGGAGGGGCAGCACTTTGTTGCGGGGAGCATGTGCAGAGGGAAGCCCTTCACATCACGAGCCAGGGAGCAGAAGAAAGGAGGAGGGGTGGGGTCTCACAGAGCCAGTGACCGAAGGACCTCTCCCTCAACCCCACTTCTTGAGGTTTCTACCACCTCCCACCTTGCTGCCCTGCCCTGGTGGGGCGGGGGGGGGGTGTCAAAGCCTTCAGCTTGTGGCCCTCGGGGACATTCACTTCAGCAGGCTTCACCACAGTGTTTTAGGACAGGAGTGTGGACCATCCCCTCTTGTTTAAAAGGTGTGGTGTTCTTGTATCTTGTGGGATGTTATGGGTCAAGCTTGATGTAGTTCATAGATGGATATGGCAGGTATGTGTTTGAGAGGTGACTGGGAGGAAGTAGTTGTAGAATTGAAAGCACCAATGGGCTTAGTCTTTCTGATTTGTGTTCAGAAATCCAAAGTGAAAATCCTTTGCAAGTGTGGAGGAAGGAGATGGTTGTCTCCAACACAATTGAAAGCCACCAGAAATTTCAAAGATAATGTGTTTTGGCATTGTAAATACACGAAAAAGAGCTAAAAGTAATGAAAAGCTGAAACCTATTAAGGATGCACTTGAAATTTAGAGTCCTGATTGTATTTCAACTGCACAAGTATAAGAAGAGCCCAGAGGGGTGACAGGCAGGGACGGTCAGAGGTGGAGTGGAATCTGGCATCGGCATTCACAGTGTGATGTGCTACAGGCACAGCGTGATGGTTGAGGACAGTCACCATCTCAGTGTACCTGGGGAATGGTGTGCTCAGGACCCTCATATAAAATGGCATGGTATTTACATCCAACCTCTGCAAGTTCTCCTGCATGCTCCTTCTCTAGGCAGTACAGCCTACCTAATGCAGTGTTAGTGCTGTGTACATGGTTGATGTACTGCGTTGTCTTGGGAACAGTGACAAGAAGAAAGTCTGGGCTTGTTGAGTACAGGCACACATTTTTGATCTCTGGTTTTTAGACCGTCTGGATGAGGAGCCCTTGGCTATGGAGGGCCAATCGTATGTGCATTCAAATGATGTTGCCCATTCCAGATGTACATACGAGGAACTTGAGTGACCACATTTACCTCCATGTTAAACTTTCTAACAAAGTTGTTTTTTCCCCTTGCTTTGTTTGCAGTTGTGTGAATTATTTGTAAAATGATTTAAAGTATGTAAAAATAAAGGGGCCTGTTGGACCCGAATGATTAATGGTAGTTCTTTTCCTGGTATGCTGTGGGTTCCTGGGGCTGCTGGTGAGGGTGCCTTGGTGGTCACTTGGTGCCTGTGTATCTGAGCATCTAGAGAAGTGGGTTTAGGTCCCCATGGGTGGATGCAGTGTGGGCGTTTGGGCACTGCCTCAGGTTGTGGTGAGGCCCTTGAGCCCATCAGCGAGCCTGGGGTTTCTGCTTTCCAGGACAGTGAGTGCCACAGGCTGGGTTTACCTTCCCAAATTCCAGGCAGAGCTAGAGAGCCTGGTGGAGGTGGATCCCCTAGATCAGTAGGCTCTGGGCTCGAGTGGAGGCTGGCCTCCCTGATGGGCCACTGCATTGCAGACCTGGGGCATGTTTGGGCTGGGCAGGTTGCCAGCTGGTTTTTCACATTCAAAGATTAGTGTGTGGTAAGTGAACTTGTGAGGCCTGGATCTGAGTGGTAGGTGCTTTCTCCTTCTGCCCAGTCTTGGGAAGAAAATCTGGACCTCAGTGTTACTGACCTTCAGAGGGACACCCTCTCTGGTGCCAGTTACGCATATTCTAGGTAATCCTCAGAGGCAGCTGCGCAGCACAGCAGGAATCAAGGCTCATGAAGGGGAGGATCATGGTCACACCATGGGCCTTTCAGCAGTTTGGCCTGAGGCCTGGGAGAAGGTGGTGGCATCATGGTTCTTTGATTCTTTCCTTGTTCATTTAGAGATCTTCCTCTGCAAGGCTCAGCAGGCTGCCCTGTGCTGCTCACGGATGCCAGTAATGGAGCTATCTTTTGGTTTTTGTCTTATCTTAGTTTTAGGTACTTATTCATTCTGAACGACAGATAGGAAAAGTATGTTCTGTACTTGGGTGAAAAGCTCATCTTTATGAAGACATCTTACTGACTCCCAAAGGCCCCAGCCCTCAGCACGGCCATTTGTTTCTTTGGGGGGAAGTCTCAGTGACTCCTCCGTGGGTGATTAGAAGAGGCTGCTCTCGTCACACTCCCTGAGCTCCTTAGCTATGCCGTTAACCTCAGATGTCTAGGTTTGTGCTTCAGTAATAAGGACTGAACAGTATTCAGGAAGGATTCAGACTACATTAATATTTAAGAGCCTTTTTGGATCCAGAAAGTGCCTGTGGAAGCCTTCTGAACATAATGTATGCAACACATGTCAATTAGGAAGAGGGTGATGAGCGCTTGGTCCCCTGTCCACAGAGCCTTCCTCTGATGCGTCCCAGGAAGTGCCTCTTGCTGGAACATGCCATAGCCAGCCTCCCAAGGGGATCCTTGCTGAGAAATTAGGCTTTCTGTTACTTTCTGTTCTAAGTGGATCTGTGTTCCAAATAGAAAGGAAAATAAATTTAATTACTTACGAAACTTTTCCTTAAGGGGGAATGAATTATGAGAAAAAATGAAGTATCCATCTGTCATCATTTCATTTTAGGACCTATGAACTTCATTTTAGGACCTATGCCGAGAGACATTAACTCACTCTGAAGACGAGGCGTCAGGTGTTTGGTGAGAGCCCAGGAAGGTGTGTTCACCCAGAACACGGGGCGGGGAAGCTCTGCTGCTGGGCCACCGGGGGGCACGCTCCAGGACCAGTGGCACTGAGCAGAAGCCTGAGGCCTTCACAGGTGTTGGAGCAGGATGGTGAAGGAGGGGCGAGCAGGTTGCAGCTGACGTGACCACGAGGAGCGGGTGGGCTCTAGGGGCTGCGGCCTGCTTCTCTCTTGCCTGGTGCTCTCCCTCTAGCCTTCCTGGTCCCCATCTCAATGTCATCACCGAGCCGTTTCCCCTCAGAAGTCTGGGGCTGGTGGGCTGCCCTGGACCCTGGCACCACGGTCCTCAGCTGGACAGAAAGCAGCCCCAAGTTCCTTCTCCACATGGGGCAACTTGGCAGCGCAGGGGCCTTGGTGGGACTGCAATTCTGCGATGAGGCAGGAGAAGAAGGGTCTTTCAGTCTCCCCACGGGAGGTGGCGTACGCAGGGGACCTTGACGTAGCTGTTGGTTGTCAGGCCGAGGGTCAGCGGTGGCGGTTGCACAGGGCAGCTGGTCCTCCCCCACCGAGTGGCCCTTCAGTGTGTGTCCTCCTGTGGCTTTCAGGGTGGCACAGAGGCATGCACCCTCACCACTGTCTTATTCCACAACGCTTCCATCTCCTCTCACGAGACCCCCTCTAGCAGCCCTCCCACCGCCCTGCTCCCAGCCCCTGGCAGCCGCTCCGCCTCCTTGGCTTTTCTGTGCAGACTTGCCGCCTCTGGACACGTCTCGAGGTGGATGCACACAGCTGCGGTCCTTCCTGTGGGCGGCTTTGGTCCATCCTGACGTCCCCGTGACCTGGGTGCTGTGTGTGCACCAGCACGTGGCCCGTTTGGGGCTGTGTGGTGTGTGGTGCTGCCTGTGCGCCACCTGTCTGCTCACGGGCGGGTGGGAGGGCATTGGGCTTTCTCAGCGCTGAGGCTGCTGGGAACAGTGCTGCTTTTGTGTGTGCATGCTTCCTGTGCTCTAGGGCCACGGCAAGTTGTGTTTGCCTGGTTGAGGAATTCCTCGGTTCCTTCCCTTTTCTGTCCCTCCTCCTTCCCCCTCAGTCTCTGTCTTCTACTCCACTGATCTCCCTTCTGTTTTCATAGGGCCCTCCTCCCTTTAAAAAAAATTCCTATTTCTGTCTAGCTTCTGCATATGAAAGAAAACATTCGGCCCTTGACTTCTGAGTCTGGCTGATTTCACTTAGCAGGTTTTCTATTTCCACCCATTTGCCAGGAAATGCCACGACTCCATTCTCCTTTGTGGCTGAGCACAGCCCCATTGTGTGCACGCATCACGTTTCCTTTATCCATTCATCTGCTGACTGGCATCTGGGCTGGTTCCGTGACTTGGGTCTTGTGACTTGTACTGCCATTAACATGGATGTGCGTGTGTCGCTCTATATGCTGGTTTAAGTCCTTTTGGATGCATACCCGGGAGTGGGGGAGCTGGTCATGTGTGATTCCATTCCGGGTCTCTGGAGGATTCTCCAGACTGCGTTCCGGAGTGGCTGCAACTCTCCAGCGGTGTCGGAGTGCAGCTTCCCTGTGTCCTCGCCCGCAGTCATATTTGCTTGTGTTCTTGGTGACTGCCATTCTGAACAGAGTGCATCAAGTTGGTATAGAGTAGATGATTCACTTTCTTCCTCCTCGTGGCCGAGAGGCTGAAGGGCAGTTTGGAACGAGAAGCTCCCTCTCCTGGCTTGGCCGCTTCCCAGTCCGTGGTCTGTCCTGGCCTTGGTTCTGGGGTCCAGATGGAATGGCTGTCTCTGGTCTCTGCAGTTGCGGTCCGTCCCCACATACCTGAGGAGCCCGTGTGGTGGAGGGGTTCTGGAACCCCAGGCTGTGTAGGGCGTGAGTGCGACTCCTGGGCTGTCTAAACTCGCACGGCGCCTCTCAGGTTCTCGGTCACTGCTGGGAACTGGAGGGACAGGCCGCATTTGAGTGGCAGAGACAGCTGCTGACTCTTGGTCAGCTCGGGCGTCCTGCTGCAGCTTTTGAAGCACTTTCCTTCCCGGGGTTTCATCACTCCTGAGGGATTTGCTGTGTCATCCCACCGCACAGATCAGCAGTGGGGTGCAGAGAGCGCATGTTGCTGTTCAGCCTTGAAGCTGCTGGTGCCAGAGCCCAGACCAGACAGCTTCCTGCTTGCTGAGAAAATGGCACAGCCAGGTAGACGGGGGCACTGTGCACAGCAGGGCTCCGTCCAGGGGAGCACTCAGCAGGAGCAGCCAGGCCGTGGAGACCTTTGCATGAGGCCTGCAGCCCTAGGAGTGCGTGGGTCTCCCGGTGCTTAGGAATTTCCCAGGCAGTTTTCCTTTGGGGCGGGTCAGTGTTGTGCTTCGTGTTGGCTTCCTGAGCCGTGTCTGGAGCAGGTGAATGAACAACGCACCCCTTGTTTTGGGCCGCTGTTGAGACCAGCAAGTCCCACTGCCAGGAGTGGACTGAGAGCATCCCCGGGGGACTCTGCAGTGTGGCCCACCTCCTGCTTCCGTGCAGCAGATTATGTCACAGTAGGTCTCCAGGATCCAGTGGTGCCTTCTCACTGGGTTGTCTTGGGTCCACTGCAGTCTTGTGGTCACTGTCCTTGGCCTGCACTTGAACACTGGCCTCCCCCAGGTGGAGCAAGTCTTTGTCATGGAATTTAAGGCCAGAGGGTCTTCAGAGCCTGTGGGGGGCAGCCTCCCTGCCCCATTCCCTACTGCACAGATAAGACAGTGGAGACCCTGAGGTGGAGGAGCTGACATGGGGTTTTAGTGGCCTCACTGGCCTCCCAGCCAGGACGTCACTGCTGTGTGCTTTTTGTGGCCACCTGCAGAGGGATGTGATCTTCTGCAGGGAAACGCCTGAGGTTGCAGAGGTCTTTTTGCCACAGAATTGATGGTCACCACATTGCCCATGTGCTTAGGGTGGCATTATTATTTGGAAGTGATTCTTGAGTCCCTCCTAATCACTCTGTCCAGGCCTACACAGGTCAGCTTGAATGGTGCAGGCTGGTTGAAACCAGTGGTCCTCAGTGTTGCCCTCTTGGTCCCAGTTGAAAAGACCCAGGCCCTGCAACCCTCAGCAGCTATCCTTGTGCATTCAGGGTGGATGATCAGGCTGGGTATGGGGGTGCACATCTGTAAGCCCAGCTGCTGGGGAGACTGAGGCAGGAGGATGACAAGTTCAGGGCCAACCTGGGCAACTTAGATCTTGTTTCAAAAATGCAATTTAAAAAAGGGCTGTGGATATAGCTCAGTGGTAGAGTACTCCTGGGTCCTGTGCTGGGAAAAAAAAAGTAGATGGTTAGACATCTGAGGTCATTCAGTCCTCTGCTCTCATCTTACAGTGGGAAAGCAAGAACAGGAGACCTGACTATGTACCTTGGTCCCTGCATTCAGGGTGGAGACAGGCCCAGGTTTGTGGGGGCCTTGGCCAGCTGTGGTCATCCTTGTGGCAGAGATTTAAGTCTGAGCATATTTCAGGGTCTTCCAGAAGCCATGTCTGCCATTCACTGCCTGCCTGCCTGCCTGCCTGCCTGTCTGTGTTGCATCCCCTGATTTTCTTCCAGTGTTGACTTTGACTCTTGTGAGTACCCCCACCCCAGGCCAGGCATGGGTAGTGCACTGAGGTCAGCCTAGGGAGACTGGTTGGAGATGGGGAGAGCCACTTGGCTCCTTGTGTCCACCTACTCAAAGCCTGGTCATTTTTCCTGGAGAATCTGCCGCTCCTCCATTGTGTTGCTAACTCTGGGGACCTGTTTGTTGAGTTCTTTCTTCTCAAGAGGGATGCAGAAAAATTGCCAGGGCTTTTAGAATCCTCCTATCACCTAATAAACTCGCCTTTTAATGCCGCTGTGAATGAGGGAAGGATGCTCTCTGTACACTGCATAAATGCGGTGTTCTGACCACAGTGCGTTGTCTAGGAAACATGCCTTTGGAGGGCCGCACGGACGAAGGGCTAGGACATGAGCGATGAACAGCAGGGATTGACAAAGCAAATAAAGCACAACCTGCATACCTTCAGCCACGTCAGCTTAGGGGAGAGATCAAAGCTGCTTAAACAGTTCAGATTTTCATTCAGGCTCTTAAATCAACTAGTAAGATGGCAACTGTACTCTTTCTCTATTCCAGGGTGAGTCTTTGTCAGGAAATAGCAGCAGGCGTTTCTCGTGAGCTCTCGACGACTTAACAGTGAAGCTTCGTGCCTGGGTGTGCTCATGGCTTGTATGCAGGAATCACATTCTTGGCAGTGCTTCTCAAGATTTACTGTGGACTGGGCCTCCTCTAACCAGAGCCCTGGTGCTGGGCAGGGGCTTTGCTTTTCTTCTTCTGGACGTTTCTGAATCTTGCCGGGCCATACCCACTGTGCTTCTGGGCATCTTTGGAGCTGGTCTCCTTGAGCTCCGTAACGGTGGTTTCTGCTCATCTCTCACCTTGAAAAACCTTCCATGCAGGCAGGCATAGGGATCTTTGGCCCTGAGGGGCAGAAGTTGCAACTTAAGAAGAGAAAATAGTAATAGTTCAAAGCCAGCCTCTTGTGGTCAAGAGCCCAGTGAGAAAGTACAGGCCATGCGCTTCTCCAGGGAGTCAGCTTCCTCTTGCAGGCGCCACCGAACACAGCACACAGGCTCCTGTTTCTGCACCCGGAGTCCATAGGCAAGGAGTGTCACACCTGCCCCACAGGGACTCAGCTCCGCCTGCAGGGCTATTGAGTGGCAGGAGGGACGCAGAGCAGTTCAGCTGGTGTAAGATGTGTGGGCATTCTCTCCCGCCTTCTCTGAGGGCACCAGTGTCTGGAGGGAGTGGGCACTGGGCTGGACTCTGTGCCTGTCCTTAAATCCCAGGGAGAGCTTCAGAGGGCAAGCGTGTCCTCCGAGCGTCCACCTTTCACTGCTGTCCTGATGGAACGGCAGTGTGTTGTGAGGAAGGAGGGCAACTTGGCTATTGGACTCTGTAGGAACTGGTTTTGATGGTCTTTTGCTTTTAAGTGCTGGCTTTAGAACTGACCCTCAAAGAAGATGCAACTGTGGGGTGCTTTCTGGTACTTAGGGGAGAGGGACCTACATGGCAGGTCCCCTCTTCTACTCAAGGTGACCAGGCTGTGAGCCCTCGAAGGAGCCTTGTGACTGGCTGAGCCACCCTCTCATTTCTGGATGAGGGGACCCACCCAGAGGAAGAAGCTGATTTGCCAAGGCTGCACTGTGAGGATGCGGCAGGCAAGGATGGCTCAGGCACTGCCCACCCTTCCTTCCTCAGCAGCCTCAGCCTGGTGTCGAGGGGCAGGCAGACCTGATGTTCTCAGGGATCTGGGAAGCTGGGCAGTTACTGTGATGAGACCTCAAAGTTCTTCAGCATCTGGATTGGTCTCTGGGCAGCAGTTCCTCCTGTGCCCTCCATCTACCTACCAAGCAACTTTCATTCTTTTGATGTGGGGGAGACAAACTAAAGAAGCTGTGAAAGTAGGCAGCAGGGTAGATGGTGGGAAGTGCCTAGAAGGAAGAGAGAGCAGTCAAAGGAAAGGCGGTGCTGTGGTCCCCAGGGTTGCTGGCCTGGCTGGGCTTCTGTGAGCAGGGCTGGGAAGGCAATAGGTGGACCAGCCCAGGGCGCAGCTGTGGAGAAGCCAGCGCAGCTTCAAAGTGGCCTGGGCCTGCAGATGAGGCTGAGTGTGATGGGAGCGACCCGCAGGGGAGGCTGGCCCGGTGGCTGTGTGGTGGTAGTGGCTTGTCGGGCAGGCCATGGAAGCCAGCGCAAGGACTTTGGTCAGGTGGCCTCATAGGTAAAGGATGACTTTGGAAATGCACCAAGAGTGTGTTAGGAGGAGAAGCTGGTTGGAGTCGAGGCCAGATCCCTTCCTGTACTAATCTGGTGGGAGTGACCGATGGCGCCTTGGACAAAGGCGTCACCCTGGAGGTGGTCACTCTGGAGGTGGTGATGTGTGGTCCAGCTGGCTAGGTCTGAAGGTAGAACCAATGGACTGGAAAAGGTGAGAGCCAAGTCAGGGCTGACCCCGTGTTACCCTCTCTGATGGGGAGGATGGGATTCCAGTTTGGGAAGGCCTTGGGGAGCTCAGTCTTGGATAGGTGCTGCTCCTGTGTTGAAGACAGTGCAGCAGCTGTTGATCCCCACCCTTTCAGGTCTGGGTGACTGCTGTGGAGTGCAGGACCCTCTCCAGGGCAGACACTGGGGCTTGTGGCCCCCTGCCTTCCCTTCCTGCCATGGTCAGAGCCAGCTGTCACTGTCCGATCATTCTGTTCCTCCTTTCTGGTATGGGTGCAATGACATCTCATCTCTAAGGAGTCCCAAGGACCCACGAGAAGAGTGGTGCTCACCCGTGGACACAGCTGTGGTGGATGTGTGCAAGTGCTGGGAGAGCACCAGGCCCTGATGGAGCCCTGCACCTTTTAGAAACTCGTGTATGCAAAAACCAGGGGACAGCCACCCCGAGACACACGCATGGAGCCCCACACCTTCTAGAAGCTCACATGTGAAAACCAGGGCAGCCACCCTGAGACACATGTGCAGTTCCCATGCTCTTCATTCTGTGGCTCTTCTTCTTTACAGAAATTCCTTGCAGGGCTCTCTCCCTCACTTTCTTGTAAGTATCCAGATATGGGCTTGTTGGGAGCTGTGTGTGTATGTGCGCGCGTATGTGCCTGTTGTGACCACCTTCCATCTGTTCCTACGCACAGCCTTGACCCATCTCCCATTTCCCTCTGCTGTGGACGCAACACCTGCAACAACAGATCGTGCTTTAAGCTTTTCCTCTTCCTGGGAGGTTAGTGGTTGAGTGCGGTGCCGCAAAGTCTTTGAAAGAAAATCACAAGGTACATGTGCATTATTATTGTTATAGCTCTAATGGTGTTTATATTTAAATCATTATTATTGCAATAATAAGATGCCAGTTTGCCAGTAAAACACAAAGCCACTTCAGATGAACATTCTGAACCGGTAGCATTTTCTGAAGCTAGGCCGTGGTATCTAATTTTGGCCTCCGTGATTAGTAGTGCGGTTCGTGTGTTGTGCATTTCCAGAGAACAAGGCAGGGAGTGTGGCTCTGCCCAGGGTGTTGAGTACTGAAAACACAGTGGGTCCAGCTGTGCTGAAGGCGAGGTTGACAGGGCTGTGTTTCAGGCCAGGCAGGGTATCACTGCTGTCCTTGAGTTCTTGGAGCTTGACTTTGTGATATGTGTCATTAGGGATGCGTCCTCAAGCCTGGTGTCCAGCTACAGTGACAAAGAACCTGGACAAGCATTTCAGTGGTGATGGATGGGTTTTTTTCTTTTAGGTCTATACAAAATTCATAAACCTGATTTATAACCATTGGAATTTGTGTGGCTTGAAGCCGAAGCCTTAGAATAGAGCTTTGTTTTGTAGGAAAGTCTTAGACTAGGTGCCTGGTCCTTAGGTTCACGCTTGTCCAGGTGGTGGACACCCTGGCAGAGGTGAGGAAACGGTGGTGCTCTCTGCTCAAGACTCTCTGGAAGTCACGGTTACTGTTACACTTGCGAAGCCAGCCCGGGGAGGCTTGTGTCAGTCACGGCCTCCCATCCCCGGGACAAAGTATCTGAGAAACCCGACTTGGAGGGGAAAATTCAGTTTTGTCTCCCAGTTTTGTAGGTTTCAGTCCATGGTCATCTGGATCCTTTGTTTCTAGGCCTGAGGTGAGGCAGGACTTCATGGTGGGAGCTGCAAGAGAGCAGGAGGGGCAGGGATACCGCTCTGGGGCAGGCCTCCTCCTCAGTGTGGCTGCTCATAGTGCATTGGCCACGAACCTGTCGAGAGCCCTCAGGACCTGACCGACCTCTTCCCCAAGTCCCGCCTCTGAACACGTGAGCCTTTGGGGTCACTCCAGGTCCAAAGTAACAAACCTGCTCATCACTCGTCCTGAGAGCAAGATGTGTCCTGCTGAGCCCCTGGCTGGGGCCGGGATCGTCCCCCAGGACAGGTGTGGCCTGCAAACTTCAGGAACAGCCTTGTGCCCAGGTCTCCACTGCCACTTGCCCTTGTGCTGTTGGCATCCTGCGGCCAGCGTGCCCCTGGAGCCTGTCTCCTTGTCCTTGAGAGCATCTTCCTTCTCTGGCTGCGTGCACTCCTGGCCTTGCCATTTGTCCCTTCCTCAGTGTGGCTCCCATGCCTCTGCCGCTGCCGGGTGCTGTCCTCTCAGGCTCGCTCTGGCCTCTGCCCTTTCATCCTCATCTGTGCTCCTCTGCCTCCGCCTGGCTCTTTGCCTGTCCTTGAAGATCAGGTCCCACTGTCTTGTGTGGGGCAGAGGTGGCATGCTGGCCCACTTATGGTCTGTGTATTCACCTAGACCCTGAGACCCTCTCAGCCCATCAGACTCTAGTTCTGTGATTCTGTCCTCAGCAGCCCCCCTCCCATCCCCTAGATCAGGACCACCCGTCTCTCTGCCTCTGGCTTCTCGCTTGGGGTGTCCCTGGGCTGGTTTTCACTAGGTGTGGTCTGATCACACCCTGCCTATGCTCTTTGGGTGGGCTAGGCCCAGCATGCAGGGGGTCCTGAGGCCAGACCCCAGAGCCTACTTTCTCCCAGAGCTGCCCCTGTGATGTTGCTCAGGTCCCTCCTCTTGTGTCCACTGATCTCGGCAGCTTTGTGGTCAGTTGCACTGCTTGCTTCTGTCTCCTGCTGTCCCAGGGACCTGGCCACAGCAGCCATGCTTGACCATTGCTGCTTGAAAGGCTGAGAAAGAGGCCTCCAGTCTGGTTGGCCACTGCCCTTTCCTTACTGTGACCATGTGAGGCTCCTGCACCACCAGTCAGCTGCCGCCTCTTGTCTTCACATCTGCAGTTCATGTCCTGGGTGTGGCCAGGTAGGCAGTGTCCAGGGGCTTTGCAGCCAAGTCCATGTGGTTTCTTTTTTTTTTTCTTTTTTTTAGTTGTTGATGGATCTTTATTTATCTTATTTATTTATTTGCGGTGCTGCGAATCGAACCCAGTGCCTCACGCATACTAGGCAAGCGCTCTACCACTAAGCCACAACCCCAGCCCCTCCATGTGGTTTCTCTCTGATGC
The DNA here is from genome assembly GCA_004024805.1 of Geosciurus inauris. Lineage (NCBI taxonomy): Eukaryota > Metazoa > Chordata > Mammalia > Rodentia > Sciuridae > Geosciurus > Geosciurus inauris. Next base: position 174,047 of record PVHX01000711.1, read on the forward strand.
TCCCCTGACTTTCTGCTTGTCACCTGGGAAGGGATGACCTCTTGAGCTGCTTGCTTCCTGGTTCTTCACCTCTTATGGCTCCAAGCTTGGAACCCTCCACCCACTTGTTATGCCGCCAGTCTATCTCCTCTTGGAGTCTGATCTCACTACAGGTGAGAGACTTCCCAGCCCAGGGCCAGTGTAGGGACCTGGTCCTTTATCAGCTGGTGACAAGTGCAGGGGACGGGCAGCAGGAGACCTGAGGTGAGCGCTAAGGGGGCCGTGCCTGGAGGCCATGGCTGTGTTGTGCTCATTCCCAGGACTAGCCTGGGCCTGGGGCAGGTCTCTGCTACCCTCTGCTTTGGGCTGGAGCCAGGAAGCCACTCATGTCTGTGGGTGCTGCAGCGCTCAGGCAGGGATGGTCCCCGGGGTAGGAGAGCATCCCTTCCCCACCCTCTGCCTCTGTCTTTCTTCCTCTAGCTGCTTGCTATCTGCTGAATGGTGCTCAGGGGCTGCACTGCTCTTTAGCCTGGACCCCAGCAACCTGCAGGGTCATAGTTCCCGTGGGGACGTGCATTTTGAGTTCCCAGTGTGGGATCTCCAGCACACATTTAGAGGACCGTGAGTTCCTGAGGTTCTGCGGCTTCGTGTACTGAGGGGCTGGGTGTGCAGGCCTCCTGCAGGAGTGCTGGGCGTGGACTTGCACACTCGGCGTGATTGCTGCTGCAATTGGCTTTGCATCTGCCGTCTTGTTTCCTGTTGCCCTCCTGCTCTGTATTCTTTTCCCCTCTTTTTCTTTCTTTTAGGTTAAATACTTTCAGTGATTCCGTTCTCTCCTGTCTTAGCTTATTAGGAAGGGTTATTCTGGGGTTGCCACTCCCTGTCTGCTGCAGGCCCCCACAGCTGTGGACATCGTTCCCTCTTTCCTGCCCCTTGTCCTCTGCATGTGCTCAACACCCTCCACATTCCACTCTTTTGTATTTTGCTTTAGAGAGTCAGTCATCTCTTTTGTTTTTACACAAATGTTTAATGTTAGGACAGTTTTAGATTTATAGAGGAGTTCTGAAGATAGTGTGGAGGATGCCCAGGTGCCCATTGCCGTCTTCCCTGTTGCTGACATGTACATTACTAGGTTTGTCTCAGATGAGAATCACGTGGATGTGATATCATGACCTGCATTTGGATTTCCTTAATTTCTGCCTGCTGCCCTTTCTCTGTCCCAGAAGCTGCCCACCAACCCCCTGTATTTAGTAGTCCTATCTCCACAGGCTCCTCTAGAGGGGCAGCACTTTCTCAGACACGGCTTATTATTTTTTGTTGTTGTTGGCTTTGTTAGTTTGAGGCTTGCTCAGCTCAAACTAGTGCTTTAGAAAGTCCCGGAATTTCTGTTCGTCTCATGTTTTTCTTGTAATGAAACTGGGTTATGGGTTTTGGGGGGATAGCCAAGAAGTAAGTGCCTTTCCATCACATCAGGTCAGGGGCACATGCTGTCACCAGGGCTTGTCACTGTTGAAAGTGACTTTGAACCCGGGGTCGTCTGCCAGGTGTTTCTTCCTTCCCCTTTGCACACTGTTCTCTTTGGAAGAAAGTCCTGTGGCCGGTGCACACTTGAGGGTATGTCATGCTCCACTTCCTTGGAGGAGGGAATGTCTATGTAAATTATTTGGAGTTCTGCATAGGAGATTTTCCACATTTTTAACTCATTCTATCATTGGCATTGACATTGTAGACTCAGGAATGTGAACTACATATTTTGGGTTATAGTCCAGCACTACATCATATAATCTCTTGCTAATATGCTTTCATTTCGGCCACTGGAAGCTCTTTCAGTGTGTTCAGGGGGTAAGGCTGTAGACGGGGAGCTCTTTCTGGTGTCCCTCAGACGCCCCTGTCACATTCGCTTGTGCGCCTCTGTGTGCCTGAGGCCACTTCTCCAGGAAGGCTGGTTCCTTTACCGGAGAATGGTGCTGGAAGCTCAGGTCTGTATGCGTGGTGTGCTCATTGTTAATTTCCTTTTAAAGAAATTATAAGAAACAAAAAATGCCTTTCATATTTACCTTCCCTTTTATCATTTCCTGTTTTCTTCATGTATATGTGTATTCTGTATGGTATATTTCTTATGCCTGAACTTCCTTTAATAATTTTTGGGGTTTGTTTTGTTCCCAGTGTTGGGGATTGGGTCTTGATCAGTTCTTGTGCCTGCCAACAAGTGCTTCGCCACCGATGTACGTGGCCCTTGTGACGGCCCTTGTGGCACAGCTCCTGTTGGGCTGAAGAGGTGCCACACTGGGCTTGGCACTCTGGGCTGTTCCTTTTAGTGCTCTGATGATGCCACTTGCCACCTGTGTCCTGCTAGTCTCTGGTTGGGAGTCTGCTGGCACTGTTCCTGTCCTTCAGAGCGTGGCAGGCCTCTCTGGTTGGCGGGCAGTTCTGCTGCCCATGTTGAGTGTGTGCCCACTTCTGCCAGGTGCTCTGCTCAACTCGGCACTGCCGGTGTTGTCCCTGCACCCCACACGTGGGCTGGTGTTGCCTTTCTTGGGCTTTAAGGATGGAGTTGAGAAGGCCAGCTGATTTTCTCAAGGCCTCTTAGCCAGGAGGTGGCAGAGCCTGTACTGAACTCGTACTCCTCAGGCAGCAAGGGCAGGGCGTTCGTGCTAGCCTGGGCGCTGTGCCTGGCCTACTGAAGGGTGTGGCCGTCACAGCCAGCCAGCCCTGGGCTGCGTCGCCCTGCTTTGCGTTCTGTGCCTTGCCGAGTTTGCATTTTCACCTCAAAAACAGGCGAGAGTAGCTTGCCTGCTGCCTGCTGTGGGTCAGGCCTAGAGTGTCGGGCATGCTGCGTGAGCACGCTGGTGGCCCTGGCTGGGTCCTGGCTCAGTCACAGCTGTTGGATGGAGGGATTGGATTTTGCCAGTGTAAGGTCAAGTCAGCGGTGAAGACCACGACCACTAGCTGAAGGGGTACAGCAGGGCTTCATTGGGGTCCGCTCTCGGGCAAGGTCCACCGCTCCACCAGCGTGGGCCGGGGAAGTCGCGCCCAACACTGGGAGAGGCCGCTTCTGTGGGTAGGTTGAGGGAGGAGGGCTCTCATGGAGAGGCGTCTCTTCTTGGTTGGCTGAGGCCCAGTCACAGGTTTGGGACGATTTCAGAGGTCAGCATGTTCACTGATGATTGGTTGATGGCAGAGTGGTGAACTGTTGACCGTTTGGCGTGCACAGGTAACTTCAGATGCCCAGCCCCCCTTTGTCTAGCCGCCATCTTTCGACCCAGCAGCCACGTCTGATGTCACCTTGATGCTCCCATTCAAGGCTGAGAGTTGTGGTGGCAGCACACACCCTAGGCCCCTGCCACACTTTCACCCCCTGATTGGCTTCCACTGCTGAGTCCTCCTTCCAAAGCAGGGCCCTGTGCTGTCACCTTCAGAAAGCACTGGGTGACTTGTGCAGCCTCCTTACAGGGCGCAGAGCCGCCTCCGCCTCCGAGTCCTGTCTTCCATCTGCTCAGTTTCTGCTCCTTTCCCATTGCGCCTGTCGGGGTCTGCAGACCTGCCAGACTCGTACAGCATCCAAGCCTACTCAGCTCCCGTTCTGTACTAGAGCCCTGTTTCCTGGCCCATCTGCATCAATAACAACCGCCCTCCACAGGCATCACGTGACAGGGAACACTCCCACTGTAAAGCCCTGGGTAAGCGTTGTATATGTGCTTGTCCCATGAACATTTTTAACTGCTCTTTCTGGGCAGAGCATTGTGGTAGGATATGGGTCCTGGGCTGCTGGGGAGCCCCCAGTGACTCACTGTCTGGGAGGCCAAGAAAGAGCTGACAGAGTAGTACTGCACTGTGGGAGCTGCACAGTGGGTTTGCCTGGAGGCTGAGTGTGGAGGCAGGCGGGTGAGGGGGGGTGCTGCTGGTGGTGGTGGTTGGGGGGAGGGCAGGCCTCAGACCCTAGAGGGCCTTGCTGGAAGAGGGGAGGGGACCAGACCTGGCAGTGACCTCAGGGGGTTAGGCTGGTGACTGCAGGGAGGGATGGAGGTTCCAGAGAGGCCCAAGGGAGCCTCCTTGTGGAGAGTGTGTGGGCCAGGCTGAGCCCTGTGGCTACGGAGGGGAGCTGTGTAAGGTGATGGCATTGGGGAGCTGGGGATTGAAGTGGTCATATGTGCAGCTTTAAAACTGTAGGCTGGTTTATCTCAGGTCCAGTCAGCTGACTCCCTGCCCCACAAAGTTTCTGAAATCCTTCCTCCAATCAGGATGGGCTTTCTCCTTCCCTGGAGGCCATGTGCACTGCACCCCTCTCACTCGGGCCCAGGAGGCTGTGGTCCATTCTTTGCCCCGTGGGCATGCGGGCACGCAGGCACCGTGGCTGTGTGGGCTGCTGCTGTGTCTGGAGCACTTAATTGCAGAGGAGAAGAAAAGGACCTTGTGGCTGTGCTTAACGGTGTTGGGGCGGGTTGTGGGAAGGGTGGGTGTGCCCTCTGTCCCACATGGCCTGTTTGCCTGGTGCCTCGTGCTGGCTGGTGATGTACGCGGCCTTCACAAGTGGGAGAGTGCTGCATCGGTCCTGTGCTCTGTGTTGGTCTTCCGTTACTCATGTGTGAGGCCCCTGGAGGGAGCCCACGCCCTGCCGTCTGCATCCTGGGTGGCAAGCGAGAGCTCAGGGCAGGCTGGCTGAACTGGAGGAGGGGACAGAATCAGCAGCTGCTGAGTGTGGTGATGTCTTCATTCAACCTGGTCTGGGCCACAGTGTGATGGGTCCTTTGCTGGCAGGGATGTGATGGAAATAATGCTGTGCAATTTAATATGGCGATTTTGTAACAGCTTTCTCTTAAACTAGCAAAATGTTTTAGAATGCTAAATGTAGTTGAGATGGAAGTGATTGGATCCCAGTGAAGATGAGTGGATCATGCTGGAATAGCCAAGGAGGGGTTTCTGATCAGCTTTGGGAATGAAAGGGTTATCCTTGTGATATTTTATTGAACCACAAAATGTTATTTATAACTCGTGTCAGGAGCAATTAAACTGATTGATGATTAAGAAAGTTTAATAGTTGAATAATAAGATGCGGTTCTTGACAGCTATTTTTTCTCCTTCTGAAAGCATATTTTATGAGTCTAATAACAGTGGGAAGGGTGGGCTGTATAATATGTTGTGGTGTAATTATCCAGTGCTAATGCAATATTCAGTCTGGTGTTACATTGGTATGTTACTTATAAAACATTAAAATACCAATTATGGTTTTTCGATTTATTATTGAAATGATGCGTTAATTTTGACTTACCCTAACCAGGGTTAATTAGTACATACTGGTATATTTGAATAAAAGTACACTAATACTGAATTGAACAAGAAAGGCCAAACAAAATAAGTTATTTCCAGTGGCCCCAGAAAGACATCATCATTTTGGTTGTCTTGTGTGTTTTTGTGGGAAAGTGGTGCCCGTGCTGTGGCATGTGGCTCTGATTGGCAGCTCCCCTCTCCCCCCTTTGGAGATGGGGCTCCTGTGTAGGGACAGCAGCTCCCCTGCAGCTCACCATGGTTGGTTTTGCTGGTGAGTGTCCTTAGAGCCACTCCTTAGGCTTATAGAAAAAATACATAGTTAAAAAAGTCTTAGAAATAAGGAGTGATGTTACGGGGGCGGGGCGTCACAAAGGCCCGATGCAATGGAAAGCCCAGCTTCCCGGTGCGCTCAGGCAAATGGAACCAGTACCACGTGTGTGCCAGTCCCGCAAGCAGTGCAGGTGCGGTGGAGAGCTCAGCGCAGAGCTCTCCAGACGAGGCCCACGCTCTGTGGGCTGTGGTGAGACAGCAGAGTGCTTGCCGAAGGCTGGGGTTCCTTGTCCTGAGGAGGCGGAGGGAGGCCTGAGAAGACACACGGGGCTGCCACGCAGCTCAGCTCCTCCAAACCTACCCGGTGCCTGGCAGTAGGAGGCTAAAGCCGTGGTGGTACATTGACTTCTGTGTAGCCTTAAACATGATTTCAGAAAAAAAATTCCTTTTCAGTGTGTAAAACCAATCAGGGCATAAATGAAGCAATAGGAAATAAGTAAAATGATATTTAATCTCAACTCTGGTTTATTAGAAAATGTGTGTCTATGAATGTTACATGCTAAATTGTGTTTCCCAAAATTCATGTGTTGAAGTCCTGACTCCTAATACCCAGAAATGTATTTGGAGAAACCGAATTGGAGCAAATTATATTCCTTGCATCTATAATTATGCCCAAATGAATCCTAATGTTATGTGTATCTATTATGAACTGATAAAAATAATAAAACAAAAACTTGTAGTAGATGTGAAATGAGGCCACCGCAGTGGCCCTCACCCAGTGTGTGAGAGGAGCTGGTCAGGTGCACTGAGAGGACACAGGAAGGAGATACCACCTCCACACAGGCAGGGGCGACCTCTGGCAGCGCCTGGACCAGCTAATTGTGCTGTATGCAGACATCAGTTCCCTCTGTAGAGTGTGTTTGTAGGTGCTTTAATTTTCATTATTTCAAACTTGTCTGTATTCTCCAACCTGTGGAGTCACATGTCCTAAGGAAGCCTTGTTAGGAAGGTCATGTCTGTTTGCCCGGAGAGCTGGAGTTCCAGGCACAGGTTCATCTGCAGGAGTCGGCTACTCGCTTGGGTCCAGTGACTTCAGGATGTGTTGGAGTGTGCCCCAGCTGTGAGGCTTCCTGCTGTGGTCTCGGGGACCCTAGGTCCCCCGGTGTGTTCCTCAGCTTGCAGTGTATGCACACGGCCTGGGGAGACAGCCAAGGGGGCATGAGGGACTGGGGTGGGGGTCTTTGCCTGAGGTGTGGCTCCTGTCTCTCTCCATGGAGGCTTAGTTTGTGAACCACAACTGACCCACAATTGAGCACTAATTCTCTGGAACCTTAGATTTATATATTTTTTTAAATATTCTTTTAGTTGTTGATGGACCTTTATTTAATTTATTTATTTATATGTGGTACTGAGAATCGAGCCCAGTGCCTCACACAGGCTAGGCCAGCGCTCCACCCCTGAGCTGCATCCCTAGCCCAGATTCATGTTATTCTGTTGCTGGTTTGGCCTGGACGTAGATCTAGTCCCAGCTGGGCTTGAGAAGGATGCCTAGGAGTTGGACAGAGGGACAGAAAAGGAAGCTCCTGGACACACTTGTGGCGTGAGGTCTCTGCCCTGTCCAGTCATCAGTGTGGGTGAGGTGAGAGCGCAAGGGCCCCCTCCTGGCCTGGCACACAGCCGTTCAGAGGCAGAGTAGGCCTGGCAGGTGGAGGGAGGGGACAGCACTGGGGTCCAGCCCAGTTAGATACAGCATAGTATGGATCCCTGCATGAGGGCTGCATGGCCAGTAGAGCCCGGGGACCTCTCACATGGGCCACATGGTTGCCCAAGAGAGGTGAGGAGTGGGCTAGCCCTGGCCCTGCCATCTGAGAGGAAGCAGACCTTTCCTCTGCTGGTCGGAGGGCAACTTAGCAAGCGAGGGCTGGGGAAGCCCCTCTCCCGAGTGCCGTGACAGTGCCTTCATTGTGGAAGGTTGAGGGTGGATGGTAGACGTGCTAGAGGGAGCCCAGATGCACCCCTTAACTAACTGTGTGCACCCCTTATGCCCTACATTTGGTGTGGCTCAGGGAATGCTGGGGCAGGCAAGGGTGCAGGGCTCCTGGAGCAGCTTCCAGCCTGGGCAGAGGCCCTGGAGGTGGTGGAGCATCGTGGCGGGGTGAGGCTGCTGTTATTGGGCTGAGGACTGCAGTTTCTTTTATGTCTGTGAAGGTCTCCTTGGGTGGGTGTGGCCTCCTGGGAGTTTTGCAGAACCATTCATTTAAAAGTACATGGGACCTGTTTGGTTTCCTTTGTGACGGGGTCTAGAGCTGGCTGTTCAGTTCCCAGGGGCCACCTAGTCCCTTTTTAGCACCCCATCCCCACGGTCCTGCCACAGCCAGCTTCTCGGTCTTGTCTATCCCCTGGCTGTGTAGCCATCCTCTCATTACACTGGGTAGACAGGGTCTCAGCATGTCATGGAGAGGGGCCCTCTTTCTGCGTCCCCTGTCCTTGTTCACTTGATGGTGGTTTGTGATGCAGGAGAGTTGTGATTTCTGGGCATTTCTACCTACTGAAAGGTTGAATTCAGAGTTAATCCACATGCAACCAGCCTCTGTCCTCAGCTAACTTGTCCCTGTCTCTGCTTGGCTCCTGGCTGAGCTCTTTATGCATCAGCCCTTGATGGCAGGGTCTCCAGCTTTGTGCCAAGCCCTGGGACGCTTCCCAGCAGTGAGACCATTCCGTATCACTTGTTCTGCAGTGATGCTGTGCGATTTGTCCTTGGATGCTGTGATTTCAGGGTGTGCCCCATGTTCACATGTTGGAGGTCAGGCCTTCGAGAGGTGACGAGGACTCTGCCCTCGTGCACATATCAGTGCCATTACCAGAAGAGGTGCTGCCTGTTGGGGCACTCCTTGCAGTGTGGAACATTTGAACGACATCAGCATCCCAGAGTGGGCTGTGGGGAAGCAAGCTGAGATGCCACCGGTTCTTCAGACAGTTGTGGGCTGGACTGCTCTCCAGTCTCGGGCCCAGCAGGAGGACGCCTGTCTGTTGAGATGTTCCCATGTGATGCTGTATGCCAGGATGGAGTGTGGGTGACACGGGGGGGGGGTGTGACTGTGGGGAGGGCTCTGGCAGGTACAGAGCGGTTGCCATGGACTTGGGCAGAGCCCCGTTCTTTGGTGCGAGGCTAGGAAGGCTGGTCTGGGAAGCTGACATGCTCCTGTGGGAGTGTCCTTGGGGCAGGAGCTGAGAGCTGGCAGTGAAGCAAGCTGTGTCGCTGTGGAGGAGCTCTGGGGCTGCGCCTGGTTGTGCCTTTTGACCCTGTAGCAGGGCTCTCCCCAGCCATAACGCCTGGGGGATTGCAGTAGCCACAGGCCCCGGCGTGCTGTGCCCAGCAGGAAGGGACGCCCCACGTTTTACAGGAAGGTCCATGTGTTCTTTTCATGGGAACAGATTTCTTGTTAAAAAAAAAAAGCCAAAGAGCTACAAATGGAGTAAATTATTTGTAATAGAGGTATGATTTAAAATAAAAGAGCTGACAGGAAGCAGTCCTGTTTTTCTTTCGAGCTGTAATACATGGATCTGTCCAGTTTTTGTTTCGATAGAGTAGCCTCAGGTCCCTTCTGTGATTCTGTCCCACCCACCTGGGATGCTACGGGGTAAGCAGTGTTCTACTTCATTTTCATGGTCCATTTGCCGGATATAATAGAGAGGTCTGAGTTTTTTTGAAATGTATCAATTTCTCATGGATGGCATCCAGGCGTGGTGCGGGCTACACATGTGCAGCCCAGGGGCTGGGCTGCCTGCCCTGTGGGTGGAGAAGCCACACCAGGGATTGAGCACAGACAGCTCTTCTCTCTGACTTGCTAGAGTTGCTTTGGAGGCCTCAGCCACAAGCCTTGTGTCAGTCTTGGTGCAGGAAATCAGGTGCTAGGCCCCAGCCTTTGGCACTCCCTGCCTCCCTATAAATGTGACGCGAGGAATCCCAGTGGGGGCGTGTGCATCACCACACATGAGCAGAACTTTGGAATCCATGTGTCTGAGTGATTCACGGAGGGCCAAGATTCGAGGAGTGAAGGGGCTTCCCCTTTGGTACCTGGCCCAGCCAGGGACGCCCAGCGTGGGCAGGTGAGGGCTGTACGCCTGAAGGCCTGGAGCAGCAGCTCTTGCAGCCTCAGCCCCGCTGCAGGAATGCCAGCAGCACACCGGTCCGCCAGGGTGGTCTTGGCGGTCTGGGTGCTGTTCCCAGTGAAGGAGGAGAGGCTTGATTCACCATCCAGGCTAGTGGAGTGGTGTGTCCTGCCCACTGTCATTTGGTGTGGCTGTTTCCACCTTGTTCTCCGACTCCTGGCCAGAGGATGAGCTGCATTAAGGGCAGGGCCGGGGGCTACCTCCTCCCGGGTTCCCAGAGGCCCATCTTGGTATAGTGCACCATCTGGGCTCAGCTGAACTATGGGTTTTAAGGGGCTTTGACACTGCCTTGTAGTGCATGGGCAGAAGTGCACTGAGGGCCCTTGGAGTCCAGAGGTCCTGTTTCTCATCACGTGTACCAGTAGGAGCCATTTTGAAGTTTGATATCTTGGCCATTTTATGGGTGAACTGGGTATGTCCTATTGTGTTGATTTGATTTAATCACTAATGATGACCATTGCTTCTTGGTTTTAACTGACTTTTTTGATAAATGACCTTATCTGGATATTTTCTTTATTTCCCTTGGACTACTCAGATATTCTTATTGAGAAATCATTCATTATAGATTATTGATATGAATGCTTGGCCTGTGATGAATTATAAATGTTTTTTCAGCTTGTTTTAATTTCTCATCTACAGCCACTTTCAAATTCTTATCTGGTAACAGTCGAATTTCTTATATTCTGGGCTTTGGCTTTAGAAGGCTTCTTCCTGACCCTCAGGCCCAAGCCTTAAGCTTTCCAAGGGAGAGTTCCCTGAGGTGGCAATGCACTTTGCCACCAAGGCTGAAATGGGGAAATGTCTTTGCACAGAGCTCTCAGTGTGACTCTTGGTTACAGTGGAGCATTTCCACGTGGGTGTGGACGTTGATTACCTTCCCAATGTGGCTACCTAGGTCTTCAGAATGAGCAGAGCCTCTCCCAGTCTTTGTTTTCATTTGGCCCCTTTGTTTGTAATCTGCAGGAGGGAACATTTTGCTGATTGATTTAAAGACCTGTTCATCCATGGGGGATTATTTCTGACTTAATTAGATAAAGTGAGTGCATCAGTTTAGTGGATTGATTTATGATCAGTTTGCATTTTCAGATTATCAAGACTGAAGAAAGCTTATTCTCTATGTAAATTCCTGCAGTTGTTTTGTGAAAGGTGGGTGTTTTCTAATTGAAAACAGGCACAGAGGAGGTCCTAGCTGAAGGCGCTGGACTCCTTTCTTCCTTGACAAGTGACAGTGCCCAGTCTTTTAATGCAGTGCAGGTGCAAAGAGCAAGCTTTTGTGCTGGGCAAGGAGTGCACCAGGTCCCCGCATTGTGGAGTGTCTCGGTCTGGATCTCAGACTGATTTATATATGGCAGATTCGTGGAGTGAATCACCAGCCTCACAACAGGATGGGTTTTATAAGCTTTAATATGAGATAATATAACAATAAGCAAACAACAGTTAGACTTTACAATATTGAGTATTGTATATAATGAATCAATTATATAGGAGAAAAGAAAGAAAGAGCGGCTCCAGCCCAATACGCACTCACCTGTCAACACCGGATAACACAACATGGCTTCACAGGTCCACTCAAAGCACCATCATCACCTCAACACCTATCCTCGGGTAAAAGGAGCAACACCGAGGGGACGGTAAAAACATAGGCGAGAGTCAGATTCTTTCTTCACAAATCAGGTTCCTTCTTCTCATCATCAGGTTCTTTTTTCTACACTCCAAGCATCGAATTCCTTCTTCTCCAGTTAGATTCCTTCTTCTCCAGTTGGATTCCTTCTTCTCATTCTCATTCCCCTTTGGAGGACTTAAAAAGGCACAGCAACCCCTCCCAATATGCAGTCGGGCGTTATGCAACTGGCCTTAGGTTGTTTATTTTCTGCAAGGTGAGAACTGGCCAGGTTCCAAGCTCATAGGGTTGAAAGTTGAGAGTTCTGATGCACCAAGAGCTCATTAGTGCGCCACGTGGCCCCGAACAGTAACGTAGAGTGTTCACTGTCTTCAAAGTCTCTCCAAAGTCCTCACTAATGGACCCCCCTTTCCTAAGTCACTTAAGGACGGGCCCATATTATTAACTCTCTATACTTGGAGGCACATCCCTGGGTCACGTCCCACGTGCCTGGTAGGGTGGTGTGTATCTTGTTGACTTGTAGATTGTGGGAAGAGGGCAGGGCTGGGATGAAAGCCCGCTTCATCAGGCAGGTTGAGACTCTCTTTTCCTGAGAAACTGCGCCCATCGTTCCCAGAGGCTCAGCTTTGCAACAACTGCAGCTATTAAATGGTCTCAAAATAGCCAGCCCCTCCCTGCCCTCTCTTGGTGGAGCCTGAACTTGTGAGTAAGGGAGTGGGGGCGAGAGGGTGGTGTGGTGTGCGGACAGTGCTGCTCCACCCGAGGCCATTATCTCAGATTCAGCAGCAGCTCCAATACTTCTTTTATCAAGAGATACTGGGATTACTTTTTCTCATTCTTCAAAGAACACCTTGGCGTGGGTTTCTGAGTTCTCTAGTTGTGCACGTGGTCACTCTCCTCCTGGACCGCAGCCTCTGGCCTGCTCCTCTGTGTGGCACACCTGTCGAGCCCCTGCAGTGCACACCCTGGAGAACAGGGGAGTGGGTCTGGCCCGCGAGGAGCTCCTGTGTTGTGGAGGCAGAAGCAGAAGCTGAAGACACGGTATGGCTGGTGGCACACACCATGGGGCACCTCTGGCAGGCCACACTCCTCCACAGTGCTGGCCAGAATCTTCTACCCTTAGCATTATTGAAAACTCAGGGCTCCAGTCAAATTCAGAGAGTATTATGAGGTTAATTTTTTTCCCCCTCAAAAATGGCACGGTCATAACTGGCATGACCAAAGGTCCAGGAGTGTCTTTCACTCGGCGCCTCAGTGTCCAGCCAGCGCTCATTTTCCTGTATGGAATCTGACGCCACTTACCTTACACAGAGTGGGTACACTGCTTCCCAGATGCCCCCCTGTTCTCTAGGCCAGTGTGGCCTTGGCTTGGGGGAAGGGCACTGCCCAGAGGCCTTTTGGGCTGGGAAGTTGCTCTTGGGCCTGGCCTGGCCCACACTGAGCCCCTCGTGTTATTCTGGGGTCATTGCTGACACTCAGCCCCAACTGTGTGCTGGTCTGTGCTGCAGGCAGGTGGCTGGAGGTGTCACCATAGAGCAGAGCCTTGCAGGGCCGTGGCCACAGTCGGCTGTGTGCAGTGGAGCCCACCACTTCTGGTGCGGGACCAGTGCTGTCAGGGTATGAGTTGTGTTTGCAGAACCAAAGAGTTCTGGGAATTCACAGTCCTGAGTTGTGATGCCACTGTCACCGAAGCAGGACTCATTTTCTCTGCATTGAACCCAAATCTGTGTAATTAAATGCTAAAATCTCCACCAGCAAAGTGTCAGGGTTTCAGATATAAAGCTCCCAAGTTGGGAAATGTAGAGACGAGGTCCACAGCAATTCCGGGTTCCTTATAAAGAATGGAGCATTTTTGATTACGAGTTAAGCTCCTAGCTATGTGAAGACGGATAGTGTGGGTTTGTGTGGCATAGGTGAGTGGTGTCGTCATGACCACTGCCACTCGCTCCCAGGTGCACTGGGCCTTACCTGTGCTCTGTGCCCCAGGCCCCTGTCCTGGCGCCTAGCACCCTTCTGTGTGTTTAAATGAAGGATTTGACCCTTTCTCAAATGCGAGCTCTTCCCTGTGGGTTACGAGAGTCTTGAACTTGGACCAGCCTTTTTGCTGTCTTTCCCTCCCTGATAGTTATAAGGAAGGGGTCCAGTGTTTGGGTCTCCTGGCTGTTTCTGATGTGGCCTTCACTGGAGACAGGAAGACCTGTGAGAGGAAGGAGCCCTGGGCCCGGGCCGACCTCGTGGTCCGGCTCTTTGCTGAATGGCAGAAGAAGCCGTGGGCATGCATGGCTGAGGTGGGGCTTCTGTTCATGGAGTCACGCCTTCTAGAGTGGAAGCTGCACGAGGCAGACTCGGTGATCGCTGGAGTCCCTCTTCCTCTGTTGCATCCAGAGGTCTCCCCGCAGTGCTGTGTTGGCTGTGGGGCAGAAGGAGCACACAGTCTCTGTTGTGCTATGGACCCTGGTTCATGGCCAGGCTCTGCCAGTTTGTGCTGTGTCCCACACTGGGGGGGCCACCCACCTGTGCCCTCATTTGGGCTTTCCCCAGGATAGGTCCTGTGCACACAGGCAGCACCAGCAGATCTGGTCATGGGCCTGGAAGACAGGCTCCCCTGGGAGAGAGTGGCAGGTGTCCTGGCTGCCCATCAGCTGTCCCTGGCGAGCAGCACTCACTACCATCAGCCTCTCTGTGCCTCTTGTTTGCTGGGCATGAAAAGATGGCTAGAAAATAACTGCCCTTTGTTTCCCTAGAACAGCTTTTTGGATACTTCCAGGCAGCGGTTAGCTTCCTGTGTGGCTTTTGCCCTGCTAGGCTTGAGCTCCTCCCCACTTGCGCAGCTCCCTGCATCTGTCCACCCGCCCAGCCGGGCAGACTGGATGCGGTAGTCGTGTGGAGCTGCCTCCCCTCCCCGTAGCACTGGCCCGGCCCTCGGCATTCTGCATGGGCAGTGTCACCACCCTTGGGAGCTTTTGCTGCTGGAACGTTCATCAGGGGACAGACAGACCCTCGTCAGACCCTCCAGCGGATCAGGCAGCGCCGTCTTTCCTGTTGAAGGTAGTAACTGCACTGTGAGAAGGCGCCTGCCTCCCTGTGTGTACCCTTCCGCAGAAGACCCCGCCTTCTGCTCCCACCCTGCCAAGGGGTGTCCGGGCTGCCTCATGCTCTGCCTGTGTTCATGGAGTGCAGTGTGGAGTTTTCCATGTGAAGGGAGTTGGTCATCAGGGTGGGGTATTTTACAAATGGACTTTTTGACTTAATAATACAGCAGGACAACATTTTCCAAAAATGTTATTTAACACCTTCCTCCCCCAAGCCTTTCTACAATCTAAGATGACAGGTAAAATTATTTTTAATTGAACATCTGTTTTTATACCCTGGGACTTTACATTCTGCGATCGTCCACTTGAGACTGCTGATTTCCCTCCGGGCTGCAGGGGGCCTCCTCTGCTTCCTCTAGGTTTTTGAGGTTTAGCTTGTGCATTTTTGACCTCCTTGGCCTCCAGGCGGCTAGTGGAACAGAGAGTATCTTCATGGCTCAGATGAGAAATAGGTGGGCCCAGTTCTCTAGGAGCTGGGGGCTGCGCTGCCCGAGAGCACTTGGCACCACTTTCCATTATTGGCCCCCAGGCCTCTCTCCCTGTTTCCACCTGTGTACTCACAAGTCTCCTCCTTGTGTGATATTTCTTCCTTTGAACCCTGAGGTCACTTGGAATTTCTCAGTGTCTGTGTTTTTTTCGCTCATTTGTGATCTTAGTAAAAGTCTTTCCATTGATGTTGACGGTGTTATCTTTCTTGTCTGTGTGACATATTTGAGAGCTGAACCCAGCCACATTGTTGTATCTGCCCAGCTGCAAATGTCCTGACCCGGTTGCCTCTGGCCCCTGATTGTGGGGCCTCCTGGGTGCTCTGTGATCCAGTGCCTTTCATCCATCTCTCCCCTCCTTGGCCCTGGGCTTCGCGTGCCTGGTGGAAAGCGTGTATCTTTGGAGTCAGGTGGCTTTGAGTTAGGAAATCTGTTCTGACGGTTTGGCGTTTTTGGGGTCTTGATTCTGAGGATGCATCTCCCTGCCATGGGTACCCTCTCCCTGGTGCTTGTGGCAGATGGATTTAGATCGGCTTCCAACAGAAGGAAGGGACCCAAGCCTGCCGATCTCACCTGTGGTTCTGTTCAGCCATGCTCCCAGGACTGTGGGTGCCCTGTCCTCTGTGGGGCCCTGGATAGTCTTGCCAGCCCAGGGGTATTTCTGCAACACTCCCCACAGGGGGGTGTGTGTGCTCTGACTGGGCCATCATAGCCTGGGGCTTCCACAGTGACCTAGCCTGCTCTTAATGCCTTGGGCTAGTGTGGGGGCTGCCCTGCTGGACCTGGGCCAGGGGATGTTTATCTCATTCTAACAGTAAGGGCAGTTCTGATTCTCTTGGTGTTTAGAAGACAAAGCATCATATGAGTTCTCTGAGTTAAATGCCATTACTTCATTGCATTAAAGAGGAATGAAGGGCCCTTTGTGAGAAATGACACCCAGAACAGGCTGCTGACATTTCCTTGGGTAAAATATTAAGTGAGCTAAACAGAGTAAGAGAAGTTGGGCTTCTGCCCGTCTCCTGCACACCAGTGCTGCTGCTCCTGTGAACCAAGATGTGGCACCTGAGGGTGGGCTGGGGGGCTTTGCTGTTCACTTTTCTTTGCAGCTGGGGAAGTACCCCTGTGCTGGTAAGGCCCTGGAAATTGAGAACATGTCGGTGGAAAACAGCTCAAAAAAAGGCCTCTGATGATGGTTGCTGATCAGTTCCCTGAGACTGGGAAATAAAATCAGATCCTCTCTAAACCTGCGGCATGTGGAATTGATTTTGCTGAAGCTGTTTTCCAGCAGGTGAATCACAGCGCGGGGAGGCTGCTCCCATTGTGGGTGTCCTTGGCTTTCCTTGTTCACTCAGCAGGAGGGCATGTGGTGGAGCCAGCTTGCTCCTAGTGTCGCTGTTCGAACATGCCAGTTGGTGAGCTCTTGAGCCCTACCCCCGGTGTCTAACCTGGTGGAGATGATGTCCTCACCTCAGCAGTCTGAAGAGTTCAGGAGGCAGCACCTTCTGGAAGTCTCTGTGGGGGTGCTCAAGTTGGATGCTGGGCTCCTGGGCCAGCGGGGTTCCAAGGCCAGACTCTTGCAGGACTGGAACTCAGTGCATAGAGCAGTGCCCACAGGCTGGAGCACAAGCTTGGAGCCCTGTGTGGCAGCGTGGACAGCCATGCTGGAGCTGCAGTTGTCCCGGGCTAGCCCGGGCCCAGGGAGCCAAGGCCAGTAGAGCCTGCTTGCTGTCCAGCCTCGCATCCCAGGAGGAGTGGGGCCACGGCCCCGTATGACACTTTGGCACTTCCGGGGTTGGTGAACACATGGGGTGAGGGAGCGAGGGTCCAGAAGGCAGTGGGCGACAGCACCCTTCACAAGTGGGGGTGCCAGGAGAGACCACCCTGCTTCCAGCTTGCTGTCCCCTGAGCCACTGTGGCACCCAGACGTTTGCTTTGCCCCTAGTGCGTGGGCTTCTTGAGGATGCCAGTTCTCCTGCCCATCCCTGTGTCCTGGGCTCGGGCTTTGCTACCTGTCCACGTCAGCCCGCAGTCAGGATGAGCCATGGCCCACCCAGGGAATGCAGAAGCACAGCCCTCCATGCTGTGCAGTTATCTGCAGGATGGCATGAGCTGCTGACAGCTGCTGTCATGGTGCCCTCTAGAACGTGTGCTCAGAGAGGGGAGCCAGGCTCCCGAGACCACCCAGCATGTGACTGCACTCATGAAGAGAGCTAGAATTAGGGTGGTGGCTTCCAGGGACCATGGAGAGGGACGAAGACGTCTCACTGGGACGATCAAAGGGCTCTGGAATTGGTGATGGTGACTGTGTGACTTTGTGCATATGCTAGAGATCCATGGCTCATGAACTTATTAGCAAGATTGAACTTTATGGGATAGGGATCATGTCTTATTTTAAAAAGCCCTACAGCCCAAGCCAAGCCTGTACAGTACTCCTGGAGCGCACAAGGGAGCTTGTGAGTGCTCTCTCTTTTTGGGTCCCTTATAGAAACACCCTCTTACTGCCTCAGAGATAGACATGGTGGGATTGCTGGTCATTGACCCATGTTGGCTGTGTGTCTAGGGTTGTCACTGTCTTGTTCCAGCTCTCCAAGCCAGCCCCCAACAAGCGATGCTGCTTTGGAAATGCTCTTCCCTCGTTGCCTTCGGGTCTCTGCTGTGAACCATGAACCAGGGAGGCTGCATGCTCACTGCTGGTGTGAGCCAGGACCATGCAGGGAGTTGGTGTGTTCACTTGCTACTGGTGTGAGCTAGGACTGTGCAGGCTGCTGTTGAGACTGGTGCTGAGGACAGGTAGCAGGTGAATGTACAGTGAAGCTCTGATCGTGCTGGGGGCTGTGCTGCCCAGGCTGGTGTCACAGGGCTGTCTTGTCTCCATGTGCTGCCTGTCTGGTGTGGTGGTAGTAGGGATGTGAGAGGTAAAGGGCGAGCACATTGGAAACACAGGGAAGGGTGCCTGGCCATGACAAGCACTCAGGCAACACAGCAGCTGCTGCTGTTGTCAGCACTGTGACCCGCCTCTGCCCAGGACTTTCTGAATATATCTGGGCTAATGTTTCTCCTTTCTAAAGGACAGTTCCCTTGCAAAGATGCATGCACATTTGCAAATAAAACAGAAGAAAGAAAATTAAATAATAGGATCCACAAATTTTAAACATTTGTGAGTGTTATGCTGGATGATAGCAGTTTATGTAAGAATCTAAAATTAGTTTGTTCAAATATCTGATAAACCATTTCAATTAGGCATCTGTTTTGCATTTTAAAAACTTTTATGTTTCCTCATTAGGTGTGCTATACTTTCAGGAGATTTCTGAGTGCACGCTGTCAATTATTTCTTTGAAGCACATCTGCGTTACTGCTTTCTGGGGTGTTTGATCTCACAGGAGTATTTACACAGTGTAGGTTGGAAACTCTGACCTTGGAGACAGGTTTTGAGAGGATTTACTACTCAAGGAATACGTAAATGTATTACAGAGTTCAAAAAGTTTGATGGAGGAAACTCATGGATCTGTTAGGAATAAGTAATATATTCTAGGTTTGTTCTGATTAGAATGTGAAGTGCCTGAGAAGTAATAATTTACAGTATATTAATTATGTTAATAAATTGGAGAGGATTCAGAATATTGATTTTCTGCCCCTAATTAGGTGTTAAAGTGGAGGCCTTAGGTGATGAGCTGTGAGACCGCTCTAGCCGGTTGGTGGTGGAGAGTGGGGTGGGCCCACAGCACCTGGGGTCTCTCCCCGCCGCCTCCCTGTGCTGTGTGCTTCCTGTGGCTAATCACACCTCTTCTTTCCATGCTGGCGCTGCCCAGAAGAGGAGGACGTGGGTGCGGTGGACGTCTCCAGTGTGCCTGCGGAAGTGCTGCGCAACATCGAGGCCGACACCTACTGGTGCATGAGCAGGCTGCTGGACGGCATTCAGGTGAGCCTGGCCGCAGGCCCCCGGCCTCTGAAAGGCACTTCCTGGGAGGGTGCTGGGCTCAGCACCACGGGCCTGCTCCTGCATCTCAGCTGCCCTCACTCACTTCAGAAGCCTGGGTTTCTGCGTCTGGAGCACAACCCGCCCTCCTCAAGGTGACAGTGTGTGAGCTGTGTCTTTGTGCCCCTTGGGTGGTCATGATGTCCTGTTCAGGGTTCCAGCGAGAAGGTGTCTGCTTCCTGTGGCTTCTGGTTTCCCCGCTGTGGCCCATAGATGCCAGCCTTCAGCTCCGCTGTGGATCGGTCCCGGGGTCGTTGCCCACGTGTGGCCAAGTGCGTTTGGAGGATACTGCCCCTTAAAGGGCATCAAGGGCAGGGCAGCTCTTGTCTGTAGCACCTGGGCCCATGAGCACCTCTTAGCCCTGCCAGCCCAGGTGCCAGGCTCCATGTGTTGGGGACAGCGGCTGCCTATGGTCCAGCATGCCATGTGGAGGTGTTGTCGGCACCCCTTTCCTGCAGGGGCTCACTGTGGGCTGCAGCACAAGGAAGTGGCAAGCACAGCCCCTGAGGACAGTGTGTGGGATGAAGGGGACTCCGGAGGACGTGTCAGACAGGAGGGAAGCCTGGAGCAGGGTGTGGTGGGTGGAAGCTTTGGGAGGACTGCATTCCCTCCCGGGGATCACCGTGTGAGCCCTCACGCCTGGGCCCCTGCAGGGGTGCCTCGCAGGAGGCCCTGGTCCTTCCTAGCTGAGCGAGCACCTGCCTCCAGCAGGCGGGGGGCGGAACCATGCCATGCTGGTCCTGCTCTCCCCGACTGTTGTCGCCACAGCTGTGCCTGGAGCCCTTGTTGAAGAAGAGGTCTTGGCTGGCTGCTGGGTCTGAAAGGGTCAAAACAAGATCGTATGAAGTATAGTCTACAGGTTAATTTGAGAAAACAAACCACATTGGTTGTACTGAGGAAAATCGGGTCTGCTGATCCAGATGTGATCGTGACTTATTGTGTTTCTTGTAAAGAAAAATGTGCCCACTAGAGACGTATTTGGCCTGAGTGTCAGTTTTTCATGTCTCTCCTTTGTTAGGGTTTTCTTATTTTTTATTTTTCTTTCGAGAACATAAGGCTCTCCCCCTTAGAAGAGGGATTAAATCATGATGTAAGACTATCAATTCCCACTGTCGCTTCTCTGCTTGTAAGTGATGGAACTTGTGCCATTTAAAAACAGGATTATCTGGTTTGTGTTTGTAAATAAGATCAGCCGTACAACACAGTCGATGCCGGCTTTCACTCCTCTGAGCCTGTGTCTGAGGACGGGGCTATTGACAGGGCTGGTGGCAGAGGCAAGTGCTCCTCGGTGTGCGCTCACCGGGTGTGGGGCCAGTGGGAGCTGTTGACTCTCTCGTGGTCACACTTGATTCCCCATGAACCTCCCGTGAGCTGCAGTTGAGGGATGTCAGCGACCCTGTTCGAGAATGGGGAGCGCTGCTTTGATTCTTAGGCTGGGGCTGCCTGGGTGACCAGAGCGAGCCCTGCCCAGGCACTGTTGGAGTTGCAGGTAAGGTATTGTTTTAGGCTTAGATATGTGTGAGGATAATGTGGACCAGAGTGTCAGCCCCCAGGGCCCAGCGCCTCGTCCTTGACTTCAGGCTGTTTTCTGCTCCCGGCCTCCCTGACCTCCCCTGCTGCTGTTTACTGCTGCTTAAGCACTGTCTGCTCATCAAGGCTCCGAGCCAGAGCCCTCGGGGGAAACCCTGTCTTGGTTCTGTTTGGTGCTGACTCTCAGCCAACCTCTCACCAGTGTTTCCAGCTACTTGCCAAGGTTGGGCTCATCAGGCAAGGTGTGCTAACCGCCTGCACCATCGCAGAGAGACTGAGGTGGAGTTGCTGCACTGAGACTGCGTGCTGGGCTCTTCCTCCCGAGGAGTGGGAATGACGGACGCACATCTGGGGCCGCGGGCGTTGGGAGTGGTGGGCAGTAACAGTGGGCGTGGACATGGGCGACTGCTCCTGTGGGATGGTGCTTCCTGAAGTTGGCGCTGCACCCGCTGTTAGGTCTGAGGTGACACCTGCACACCAGGTGCTGAGGGAACCCCTGTCCAGGACGATCGGGCTTACGTGGGAGCCCATGTTCTCGACCCTTCACCAGGGGCCTGTGGTCTGCTCTGCCTGTGGCCTTTCCCAACTGAAGTAGGTTCCATTTTGGAGGGCAGGTTCCAGAGGCACAAACCACCTGTCTGTTTTATCTTCAGACACACTGGACGGTGGTCGCTATGCTTGTGGTTCACCCGAGGGTCTCAGTCTGAGATTCTGTATTCCATGAGGTGATAGTAATTGACCATTTAACTCTGTTGACTTGGCCAGAGTGTGGTGAGTATCTTCCTGTAGAGGAGCTGGGCTCATCTGGTGTGTGGGACAGCACTGCCCTGCTGTCCTGGGGAGCCCAGCACCCAGTGGGCTGGGCTGGGGAGAGAGACGGCTGCTAGATGGACACCCAAGTGCAGGCTGGGAGGCACACACCACTCTCCCAGCAAATGTCCTGTGACACTGGGCCACAGTGAACAGGAGATGTAAAGTGTACCGCTCGACTCCTCAGTAACCAGGGCAGCCCCCCAGGAAGGAAGAGCGGGCCCCATGGGATGGCTGGTGCGTGTGGAGGTCATCGGGTGCAATCGTGGCCGAGAGTCGGACCTCCTGCTCTGGCAGTACGTGAGATCAGGGACAAGCTGGCTCTGCCCAGGGCAGTGGAGGTGCTGTCGAGAGCCAGAGTGGCCGTCATGGGGCAGGCAGACCGCGTCATCGTCCTGGGACCTCTTGGCATTCTAGAAATCACTGAAGAACCAAAGGGGCTACCACCAGTTCTCTTCATACTTATGTTAAGAATACAAACAGGGCTAGAGCGGTGGCTCAGTGGCAGAGCGCTTGCCTGGCATGTGCGAGGCACTGGGTTCAATTCTCAGCACCACATACAAATAAATAAAATAAAGGTTCATTATCAACTAAAAAAAATTAAAAAAAAAAAGAATACAAACAATTTTAAAAATATTTTGTAACTTGTTTAAAAATAATGGCAAACCCAGTATATGTTATGATTTTATGATATGACTTTTATGGTGAATTAACATTTTCCATAACAAAAATAGTGGCGAGAAAGGCTTTTTTTTTTGTTTTTACATTTTTTCAAATCTCCTTAATGTCTAACTTAATAGAACACAAAAAAAAAATCTTATATATGCTGATGCAGTCAATATATTGTAATTGTTTTTTGAGTTGAAGTACATGAACAAAATTCAGCTGCACACAGGTGTATGGTTGGAAAAGGGAATGTTTGATGTCTTTTTCAGGTAATAGTGGACTTTTTCTTTAATACTCTATCATAATTCAACAGCTGAGGTTTCTTAAGTCCAAAAGCAGAGTGACATCTGGAAGCATGTTGGTAAACAGCTCACCCTCAGTTCCGTGGACCTCTGCTGGCTGCTCTTGCCCTTTGCATCTTTACCCACATGTGGCTCTGGAACATCACACATGGGCATATGGAAAAAGCTGGATGGTGCATATATACAGAACTTCTCAATGTTGTCCTGTTTTGATATCAAAACTTGGTTGTGTTGTTCTTACAATATCAAAGCTTCACATCCACTAGCCTTCTCATGAAGGCTGAAGCCAGCAGGCCCAGGGTGGCCAATCACAGTCTTCTAGAATCTGTCTTAAAAGCTCAAATGTCATAGTTGACAACAGTCACTATCCATTGTTTTCTTGAAGTAACAGGCTTGTTCATTTTTGAGGAAATGTCTGCTGGAGACCCAAGTTTTAATGACCAATTTGTCTCTAGTACTTATCCTTTAAGTAAAACTGGTGTTTGTGGAGGAAGGTGTCAGTCTGGCTCACAGCTAAACCAGTGCTGAGGTCTGCCTCGGCAGGCACTGCAGCTGCCTCACAGCCTCCCCATTCTGCCTCACGGAGGGTTAGGGAGGTGTCTGCTCAAGAGCTGGGGCTGAGCACGTCCTGTAGCAGTCAGACTTGTGTTCCCTGCAGCGCACAGGTTCCTACTCCATCAGCCATGTTCTTGAATGAAGCTGCCTTTTGTCTTACACTATGCATGTGGCATTGGGAGCGATTCGTGGCCCTGGCCCAAGTTGGTGCTGTGTGGATTCCTGCCAGCTTCCTCACGTGGCTGTGTCCTCGTGCAGGTGCCTGCAGTGTCGGCACCCCAGTTCTGTCATGTGATAGTTTCAATCTCACAGACCACTTGAAAAGGCCCTGGAGGCCCAGGAGGCGACTGGCCTGCCTTGGGACTTGTCCCCGGGAAAGCACACTCTCCCAGCACAGAGGAAGCTCGTGACAGAGTACCAAGCAAGCAGGCGAGGGGCGCCCAGGACAAGACACGCGCCACCACTCTTGTCAGGGGCACGGAGTGCTCAACCAGCGATTTAAAGGGCAGTGGGATGGGTAGGTTTACAGCGTCAAGTGTACAGGAGCAGTTTAAAATGAAGAATAATATTGAAGATTTTCAAAAGAGCTAGAAAGAACTTCTGGCAATTGAAATTATAGTCATTGAAATTTACAATCCATTAGACACAGAGAGAATTAATTGACCTCAAATGTAGTTCTGAGAAAATTACTGAGTAGGCAGCAGTGAGATGCTGAAAAAAAGACAGAGATTAAGACCTGAAACAGAGAATGAACAAATACATCTAGAAAGAGAAATGTACTGGAGAAAAGCTAGTATTTATAAGATTATGGCTGAGAATTTTAAGATATTGTTGCTTGTGTGTAGTAAACAAAACAAGTTCCAAGAAAGATGAATTGAGCCAGGTGTGGTGGTACACTCCTCTAATCCCAGTGACTTGGGAGGCTAAAGCAGGAGGATTGCAAGTTTGAGGCCAGCCTCAGCAATTCGGCGCGGCGCTAAGCAAATTGGACTTTGTCTCAAAAAAAAGAGAGAGAGAGAGGGCTGAGGATGAGGCTCAGTGGTTAAGTGACCCGGGTTTAATCCTCGATACCACAAAACAAATCAAGGAAAGATGAATCAAAACAAAACACAACACACAGACATGAGAGCGAAGCCACGAATAGAAAAGACAAGAGAGTCTCAAAGGAAGGGCAGGCCAGTGACCTGTGACTAAAGATTAAAATAGGTGCAAACAGACTGTCACAGAGATGTTCCCAACTGGAAGAAGTGGAGTGATATGGTTGGGGCTCTGAAGACAAGTAGCTGTCAGGCCAGTCGATTTGAAACTGTGAGCCATCTGTGAGTTGCTTACAGGGCACCCAGCTAAACAGACCTGGACGGGCAGCGGGAGGGTCGGGAGAAATGCACCGGCCCGCGCTCAGCTCGGTTGCCACAGGTTGCTGGCAGCTGTCGTGGAGCCCTGGGCAGTGTGCGCTCTTGAGGAGGTGGCTGTAAGGGAGAAGCTTGGTTAGGGATAGTCACTGCCCAGTGGCGAGTGGATGGACCTACGGGGGAAGATACCACTCAGAAGGTGATCTCGACAGCACGTTTGAGTCCAGTACATAGTGTAGGGAGGGAAGCAAGGAGGGCGGGGCGGCAGGGGTGCAGGAGGTGGGCCGGGGCAGGCTCTCCGCACGTGTGCTGGTCGCACTGTGGCTTTCCTTCCCAACCCTGGGCTCCACAGGCTCCGGTTTTTGTGGTTAGCCTGGTGTATGTTGGGAATTGAACCCATACAGTCTGAGTGCTGCTTTCCTGCCTGTCAGTCATTAGTAGGTCAAGCGAATTAGAATTGGGAAGCTTAGGAGCCTGTGTACTGCAGTTCCTCGTTGGACTGGACATCCACAGCCCTGGGTGCAGCAGAGGAGCGCCGCTCCCTTCGGCACATGCACGGGGCCTCGTGAGAATGGCTGCAGTGGCTGCGGCCAAGGTGCCCTGCAGACCCATGTGGGCAGGAATGAGTGGTGTAGGGGAGCAGTCTGCCCTGTGCTGAACCATGCTGGTGTGGCCCACCCAGAGCACAGAGGAGGTGTGTGGGCTCCGTGTGGCTGGGAAGCTGGGCTGACGTTGGCAGCCCGGAGCAATGGCTGTGATCACGGTGCTCTGCAGATACTCAGCCTGGTGTGTCCTTTGTGATGTATTGGTGCCCTCCCCACAGGCGTTTGGTTCAGAAACATTTTTTTTAAAAATATTTTTTAGTTGTAGGTGGACACAGTACCTTTATTTTATTTATTTGTCTTTTTTTTTAATGTGGTGCTGAGAATCAAACCCAGGGCCTCACATGTGCTAGGCAAGCGCTGTACCACTGAGCTACAACTCCAGCCCAGAAACATTTGTTTTGTGCTCATTTCTTGTTGGGAGAAAAGGAGAAGAAGGTACCTTTCCACGTCTTGGTCTTGCGGGAGAGACTTCACTCACAAAGTGATGCTGGAAACCACTGCTGGCTCATGTGAATAAGGACGTATGGTCATTGACATCTCCTGTAGGGCCCTCCAGCCTGGCAGAAGGATGTGGCTCTGTTTTGGCCTGGAAGGGAGTCCTCTAGGGCCTCCACAAGCTTCATCTAGGTGGCCATGGGACAGGCATGGTGGGCCAGGTGCAAGGGACAGCACCACCCAGGCTCTGTAGGCCTTGTTGGCATGGCAGAGCACATGGCCATCACTGTAGTGGGTAGCTAGCCAGGCCTGATTACAGAAGAAAACTAAGGACACCTCTGTGAAAATTAGTGCCTGGGAGAGGGAGGGAACCTAATTAGCACCATACACTCTTACCTTTGGGATTGGAAAGAACTTTCCCTCAGATCTAACTACTTTCCTTTTAAGTGTAAGTGGCTCTGTGAAGGCTCAGGGCCCAGGCTGGAGGCCTTGTTAGAGGAGCCAGCAACCCTTAAAGCACTCTGCTTTTGTAAACACCCTTCCCGCCTGAAAACTCTTATGATCATATACCTTTTTTTTTTTAAACCTTGTGCACAACCATGTATTGTTTTAGACTAGAAAATGTATGGCACTAGATACCCTATAAATGTTGTGAAAAACTAGTAAGGGGGGCTCAGAATCTGCAGTGCTGATCTCCTCTGGGCCTGGCGGAAGTGGAGAGCGCTTTGCTTGCTGCCTTCTTGGGTTGCTCGTAATTGTTTGGGGTGCTTTTCGGTGGTTGCTGTAATTGGGAAATAACTCTGGCTTTTCGTTGACGCGGTCAGGGTACTATGTGTACAGCAGTGCATTGACTGTCCAGCCTCGGGAAGCATCTAATAAGACTCCAGTAACGGGGCTGGGGTTGTGGCGCAGTGGGAGCGCGCTCGCCTAGCACGTGTGAGGCACTGGGTTCGATCCTCAGCACCACATAAAAATAAAATAAAGACATTCTGTCACCTACAACTAAAAAATAAATATTTAGAAAAAAAAAGACTCCAGTAAGGAACACGATGTGGAAAGAGTGCTGTGCTGGTGGTCAGCAGATCTGAGCCTGGGCTTTCAGCCCGTGGGGCCCTGTTGAGGTGCAGTTGGGTGCTTTGTCCTGATAAGAGTAGGAGTTGCTGAGGAGGGTACTTTACTTGGGGTAAGACAGGTCTGTGGGGACTGGTGTGCAGTGCAGGAGGGTGGCCCCAAGCTGGGTGGTTGCCAGCAGGGCTGTGGTGTTGAGGTGGTGAGAGGTGGCAAGAGCCACGATCTTGGGCTTCCTGGGTACCCTTGTAGAAGCTGCAGTGGCCAGCAGTCAGGGCTGGTGACAGAATGTCTAGGTTTCTTTCCTCAGTTGTGGGTAGCTTTGATTGTGAGCATCTTTGGAAGCTCAGGTGAGTTTAAGTTGGAGACACTCCATCTTGTTTCCTTCCTCCTTTCCCCTCACTGTTGGTCTTCCTGACCACGTCCCTGAGCGCCCCTGTGTGTCTTGTTCTCTGCTCCTTGTGAGCTCAGTGTGTGCAGGTGGGCTGGGTGTGGGTTTCTGGGGCTCCCTCTCCCTGTGAGGTGCAACACGTCTGGGGCTCCCCACCCTCTGGCAGAGCAGATTCATCCCTAGGCCTCACAGGTGTGCTGCGAGGGTGCCAGCAACAGGTTTGCATTTGGGATCACTTGGCAGGCCTTTCCTTTTCTCCTTGGTGTCATGGATGGTGCCTTTTTAATGCTAATGGGATTAGGATCTACATTTTGGGGGTGATTTTTGGTGTAGATCACAGAAATAACATCTTATCCAGTTCTGTTTCTTGAATATCTCTTTTAAAATGGTTGCATTGAAATAGGATGCTGGTTTCGGGCCTGCTGAGACTGGCTTTGAATGTGAGCCTTCTGGGGTGGAAGCTGAGGCCTCCATGGGGTCCTGGCCCCTTCCTCCCCAGGGTCTGAAGTCAGGGTACAGTTAGAAGTTCCCAGCTAGCCATTTCCTCCCAGGGGACTATTCCTGTGCGCTTGCCAGTCTTTTCATCTCTCTAACAACGCTCACACCATTGCTTCCTGAATTACAGCTTCCGTCTTTGCCTACCCTGAAGTCATTCTATTACTCTTGGATTCATTACTTAGCAGGACAGATTCTTTCAGTAGAAAAGAACCATTGCCTTTTATAATTAGCCATTTACATTTCTTTTCCCTGGGGAAGAATTATTCAATCTCAGAACTGGTTGGTGGCCTGCAGTAAGAATGGGGGAAGTGGCTCTGTTATTTTGGAATTTGCCAATGAGAAGGCTGGAACCACCAGGCCTGGGATCGGGGCTAGCGTGGCTTTGCCTTGGTCTGGGGCTGCTCTCAAGCAGGGCTCTGGTGAGTTAATTGAAGAAGGTGCCAGGGAGGTGCAAGGGGCCAGATGAGGTGAGAGCTTGTGCGGAAACCTTGGAGAATTTCCTGTTCTTAAAGCCGTTGCTCCACAGAGAGAAGCCAAAGGAAATCCAGAGGCATGGCTTGAGAGCCTCAGGAGTGAGCTCCAACAGCTGGGACTAGATCAGCCTGTGTCATGGGATGCCTCCCCTCTCTTCTGCCACCTAGTTCAATGGCAGAAGAACAAAATGGGGCTAGCTGTTGCTCTGGAAAGAGGTGGTGAGCAGCTCGCTCCTCAGCTGTAGGTGGTGCCTGTGCATGTCAAGGAGAGCAGTCCTCGCCCCGAGTAGCAGGGAGCAGGTAGCAGGTAGCCCTGAAACCAGAGCCTGTGGACTGCAGAGGATGGAGGAGGCACCTTGTCCACTTACACATGGTGAAGGCACCCAGTTCCAGACAAGGTGTGCTCTGGGTGTGTAAGAGTCTGAGGGTGATTTTACAGTTGGGTTGATAAAACTGAGGGTTCCTGGCAACATTTAGAAAGGTTTATTAAACAGAAAAGAACGTGTTAGTTACTGGGCTGCAAAGGAAGATTCATTAAGAATGACTCATTGAGCAGCAAGCAATTTAAAAATGAAAATTAAAAAAATTTAATTTAAAATAGCATTGAAAAACATAAAAATCCATGTTTTTGCTTGAGTGAATAGTTTATTCTCTTTAATTACCACGTTCTCCTTTGTCTGAATATATTACAGTTTATCCATGCTCCTGCTGGTGGGAGTCAGGGTGTTATGAATGAAGTTTCTGTGGACATTCATGTATGGGTCATCTTTTTGACACCTTTTATTTCTCTTGGGTCAATATCAAGGAGTCCAGTTGGTGGTCATAGTGTAGAAGGAGTTTAGTGTTTATAAGAAAGAGCCACATGGGGGTGGGGATGGTGCAGTGGCACTCCACTCTAATCCCAGGGACTCAGGAGGCTGAGGCAGGAGGATTGCAAATTCAAAGCCAACCTCAGCAACTTAGCAAGGCCCTAAGCAACTCACGAGACCCTGTCTTAAAAAATAAGAAAAATAAAAAGGGCTGGGGATGTAGGTCAGTATAGAGTGCCCCTGACTTCTATCCCCAGTACCCTCCTGTCTCCCAAATAGAGCCAAATGTTTTCACCAAAATGATTGTACCATGTTACACACCCATCAACTGTGCCTATAAATTCAGGATTTTCCACATCAGAATACAGTTTTACCAACTTTACATTTCCCTCATATTCTTCATTTAGGCTGCATAGCAATCCTTTGAGATATTTATTTTGAGAATATTTTCTTGCAATCATGGCTTGTTAGTTTATTTTCTTGACAGTGTCTTCTGAGGAGCAGAAATGTTTACTTTTAATAAAAGCTAACTTTTTTTTTTCTTTGTGGTTAGTAGTTTTCTGCATTCTAACTAAAAATTCATTGCCAGCTCTTGAAATAACAAAATATTTTTTTTTACTTGGATAATCTTTAATTTGTGCTCACAGATATTTTGTAGTTTTCACATGTAGGTTTGGCTCATATTTTGTTGAATTTATTTCTAAACATTTTGGTTGTTTTTATACTACTTCACATGGGATAACTTTGGTGTTTTCTTTACTACAGGTATATAAAAAACAACTGATTTTAAAAAACTAGAATAGCTATCTAGCTACTATTACTGCATATCAAATTCTTCCCAAACTTGCTGAGTTTAAACTACCATGTCTGTCTCTTTTTCTTTTTCTCTCCTCTTCCTTCTGCCTTCCCTCCCCGTATATTCTGTGGGTCTGGGCTTCAGTCAGGGAGGATGTGGACTGCTTGTCCATACACCACAATGTCTGCAGGCTCGGGTGGAAGACTTGAAGGCTGAGCACAAGATGATTCTTGTGGTCATTCATTTAAAGGTTTGGTGCCTGGTCTTACATGCTTCTAAGATTCACACATGGCCTCTCCATGTGGCTTACTATCCTGCAAGCATGGTGGCCTTAGGATAGTTAGACATTTTACCTTACGGATCAAGGCTGTCAGTGAGATCTTCCAGTAATGTATGAGTTTCATTTTTCATGAGTGAGCCTCAGAAGTCACATATTGTACTCATGTTGTGACTCTGAAGTGGTGTCTCCTCTACTCAAGCCTACCAAGATTCAAGGAGAGGGCTATTAGACTCTGTCACTTGATATAGGAGTGGCATCATCACATCCTAAAATAGCACATGGAATAGTAAATATTGCTGTGACTACTTTTGGGAAATATAATATACCACATCATTTTTTCAGGTAATTTTTCTTAATAAACCCACTTATCCTAGGAGCTTTTCAGATTTTCTGTGTGCACAAGAATGTCATCAACAAATAGGGTGTTACTTCTTTCTTGCAAATAAATTTGACTTTTATTTCTTGTCTTGAAATATTGCATTGTCAAGGACCTCAGGTGCAATGTTGATAGAAGTGATGGGAAAAGACATTTTTGCTTTATTGTAGATATTGTGGGAGAGGGTAAAGTATCCAGACTATTACCTTTAAGTTCAATGTTAACTGTTGTCTTTTTGTAGAAAAAGGGTCTGAATGTTTTATAGGCTCCCTGGTTTTGGGGTGTGTGTGTGTGGTATATATTTGAAGAACGCTTGGTAGGTATATAATGGAAGTATAGGATGATATTAGAATTATTGGTACATGGGAGATGAAGAACAGGAAGACAGATCATTGTTTGCAGAGATTTTTTGAAAATCAAGAATTGTTATTTTGTGAAATGTTATTTCTGTACCCATTGAAATGATATAATTTTCCTTATTCTGTTAATGTAATGAAGGGCATTGATTAATTTTTGAATGCTAAGCCAACCTGCATTCTTGATATAAACCTGCCTTGTCCTGAGGTAAATCCCATTTTGTCATGTTTGTTATAAAAATACAACCTTCTTATGTATTTCTGGATTCTCTCTGACATTATATTTTTTCCATGATTTCCTCTTGTTCAGGAGGAAGGATTGTCTATAGTTTTCTTTTTTCCCAATGTCATGTTCTATTTGGCATTAGAGAAATGGCGGCTTCATAAAATGCTCCTGTAATTTTTGAATAACTACATGTAAGATCAGTTTTTTTCCTTTTTTCTTTTCTTTTTTTTGGGTACAAGATATCGATTGAACCAGGGCCACTCTACCTCTGAGCTATATCTGCATTTCCAGCCTTTTTTAATTTTTAATTTTGAGACAGGGTCTCACAGTTGCTGACTAGTCTTGTACTTATGCTCCTCTGCCTCAGGTTTCCGAGTTTCTAGGATACAGCTGTGTGCCACCACACTGGGCTAAAGTCAGTAATAATTATTTTTAAAATATTAGATCAGATTCAACAGTGGAGGCATCTTGGCCTGGAATTTTCTTTGTGAGAAAATATAAATTCAGTTTCTGCCCTGGTTAAGGCTATCTAGATTTTCTATTTCTTCTCTTGTCAATTTGTTAATTTTTTAAAAAGAATTTTGCCATTCTAAACAGGTTGTCTAATTTATTGATGTCTTGGTATTTACTGTATATCAAATTATTCTTTTAAAACCAATAGAAACATTTTACAATGATGTCTTTGATTCCTTTCATTTGTAACTAAATTGAGTCTTGTTTTAGACATATGGACTGTCTTGGTTTTCATGAGTTCTTCAAAAAGACCTGTCTTCTGTTTGTTGGGGGACATTTCAGTCACTGTTAAGTTATTCTGGTTGATAGTGTCATTCCTGTCTTCTCTACCCTTCTTGGTTTTGTGTCTACTTTTTTTTTTTTGTCAGTTACTGAGTGAGGACTTTTGAACTTACTAACTATAACTGTTGATGGCATGTTTTCCTTTAATTTTGTCAGGTTTGTGTCACATTTGTTGAATCTTGGTCATTGAATATGTACACATATAGGATTATTGTATTATCTTGATGAATTTGTATGTTTGTTATTTACTAATAATGACATATTTCTCTTTACTTCTGGCTATGATTCTGTCTTGAGGTCTCGCTCATTTGATGGTAAACAAGCCTTTCCAAGTTCTTAATGTTGGTATTTTAGAGGTGTTCTCTTTGCTCTTAATCTGCTTCTGTCTTAGTAAGTGCATTTCTTATAGAAAGCCTGTTTCCTTATCCTTTTAGTGTGTAGTTAGTTCATACACATTCATGTAATGTGTACAATGTAATTGCATAGATGGGATTTAGGTTGCCATTTTGCTATTTTCTGTTGGCTTCATCTTTTCTGATTTCCACTTCCTTTTTCATGAATTAAGTATATTTGGAAAGTTAATGGACTATTTCTTAGAGCAGGTTTTTAGGTTTGCATAAAAAATGAACAGCAAGTTCTCAATACCCCTTCACCTCCCTTCCTCAACAATTTTTTTTCCCCTTATGGGTATCACTCATTAGTGTAGCACATTTGTTATGATTTATAAGCCAATATGGTATATTCCTATCAATTTAAGCCCATAGCTTATAATCAGAGACATTCTTTCATAGTTTTTATTGGTGCATTATAAGTATACATAATAGTGGGATTCATTGTTATACATTCATACATGCACATGATATAACAATATAATTTGGTCGGTATCGTTCCCCAATATTTCCCCATTCTCTCTTTCTCCCTCCCCTGGTCCCTTTCCTCTACTATACTGATCTCCCTTTAGTTTTCATGAGATTCTCCATTCCACCTTTTTTTCCTTTACCTTCTCTAGCTTCCACAAATGAGAGAAAACATATGACCCTTGACTTTCTGAGTTTGACCTATTTTGCTCAACATAATGCTTTCTATCCATTTCCTTACAAATGACTTAATTTAATTCTTCTTTATGACCAAACTAAACTCCACTGTTGTTGTTTTATGCCGTGCCTTGCGTGGGTCTGCTGATGAGTTGGGGTCCTGGGAGATGAAAAGGGGTCCTCAGAAAGGATGGAATGGAGTCCCGTGGGATGGGGTATGGAGTGGATGGTCACAGAGTCACTTCACCCAGACTCCAGGGCCTGGTAATACTGCTCTGCTGGAGCGAGATGCAGAACCTGTTTATTCCAGAAAGTACAATAGCTTAAGAATGATCCTCAGACCAGTCATGGTCCTGAAGTTACAAACAATGGGCTCCATCAGCATAGAATGGGGAAAAAAGGAGGGGAGGGGTTGAAAGTATGGGGAGTGTTCGTACATATCCCCCTTTTTACTTTTATTTGAAAGGTCAGCGGGGCCTGGTGTGGCCCATAAGGAAGCATTTTGGAGGGATCTGCGATAATCTCCTCATGGGAGAGAATCATTCTGCTGGATTTCCAAACTCCTACGTGTTGCATATGGCAGGGGGCAAACGAGACTCTGCCTGTCTTAGGTTGTACCCATCTATCTGAGCATCTTACTCATCATTGGCTAACCAGCCTGTGTGAATGAGAGGGGGCAAACGAGACTGTGCTTGTCTTAGGTCATGTTCATCAGAGCATCTTACCTGTCATTGGCTAACCAGCCCATGTGAACATGCCCTGAGATGAGTCCTCTCCTAAAAGAGGGGTAATGGGGTTGGGTGGGTTTGGGAAGGAAGGGGATTTGGGGTTAGATTCGGCTGAAGCTGTGAAGCCTTGTATTTCCAGCTAAGATGGGGTGGGCGAGCTTCTTACATGTTCTTGAGGGCTGTGATCTATATGGTGGGAATTTTCTTGTGTTCCTGTGATTCTTTAACAGTATGAACTAAGAGAGCTTGTTTAGTTTCCAGTTTGGTTAATTATCTTTTTATATATTTGACAAAGAGAAGGACCAAGAGAAGGCTTAGAACCCCAAGCCCAGTGATAACCCAATTGGATGGATCCAACAGAGCTGATCGCACCTTTTGAAGAATAGAGGGGTCAAAGACAACATTAGCTTTGGTCTAGATACTCATGGAAGGGGCTTCTTTCTTCAGGTGGGGAGTTATGTTGGCCTCTCAAGAGGCTTGGAGGAATATTCCTGGCTGGGATTCAAAGGGGCTTAGATTCTGCGAGGGGGAAGACGCAAGCATAGCCTCACTCTTGTGTGAGCAGAGGGTCTGGGCCCTTCCATTGAAAGGTCAAGGGGTCTTTTCATTGCACCGAGGAAAGGGGGGTAGGGAAGGTAAACGGACCCCAGTGTCGGATTGCTTGAGGCCTTGTTTGTCAAAAGTGAGAGAGTTAAGGGTAAATAATGCATCCAACAATCTCAAAGAACGTTCCTTTTCAGTAGAATCAAATTTCTGAAGCATCCCCTTTAGAGTGTGATTGGTTCATTCAATGACTGCTTGTTCCTGGGGATTATAGGGAATCTCTTTGGTATGGGAAATTCCCCAGGAAGTTAAAAATTCCTTCAATCTGAGGGAGACATAGGCCGGGCCATTGTCTGTTTTGCTTGAGCATGGGACACCCATGAATAGCATTGCTTGCTTTAGAGCCTTAATCACATGGGTTACTTTTTCCTCTGTGAGGGCAGTAGCATACGCAAGGGAGGAATAGGTGTCAATTATCACATGTACAAATTTATGTTTAGTAATGTCAGCTCTGGTGTTGATGAGACCCTTAGTGGTTTTTCTATCCAGATAAATGGTCAAGTAGGTTTTGTGGGGAGCAAAGGTACTGTCCAATTGACCCAAAGGGTAGGGGCCCTCTTGTTTAACGGGGCTGAGGGTTGCCCCTGTTGGAGTTTAAAGGATTGGAGTGATAGTCTCAGGCCCAATGATACCCCTTTTTGCAGCAAGGGCATGGGGTGCAGGTAACTTGGTAACTCAGATGACTGATTAGAGGGACAGTTGTGGGCCATATGCCCAGGTTTGTTGCATCCCCAACAGATAGGGGCTTGAGAGTGGCCCATGAAGGCTGAGGGAGTGTTGGAAGTCAAGCAGGACTTGAGAGCCACCGAGAGGGCCGTAATTCAGTCAGGGGTGGAATTTCCCTCTTCCTTAGTGGCAGAAACCCATTTATTGAGATCCTCATGTCTCACTGGGGCTATTGCTGCTCTAGAAGTGGAATTGGCGCCTTCCCAGGTGAGTTGTTGAACGAGGGCATCCTGGCCTGGGCCAGAATTTACTTTCTTTTCAACAGCCTGGAAGACACGAGCCAAGAAATCAGGAAACCATTCATCAGGATGTCGAATAAGATTTTTGAAAAGTTCCTGAGGAGCAGGAGGGCTCAAATTGTGTAGGGCTGTAAGAGCGCTGTCCTTGACTTGCTCAAAGTAAATAAGATTACAGACAAACACTTTAGACTGGGGGGACGTAAAGTCACCCCTGCTCAATAGCATATGCATGGAAAAATTAAGACCTTGTGTTATATTATTATTCTACAAGATCTAGATAAGAAGCCTTACATGGAAGGTATTGGGAAGTGGAGAGGACTGCTTTGAGAAGGGAAAACCAATCAAAGGGAGTTTGGAGAGAGGAGGACCAGGACTCCAGAAGTTGAAGAAAGAAGGGAGAAGAAGGGCCAGCATCTTGGCAGGCCTTGCGCAGCTGAGTGAGCTCGGAGACTGGAGTGGGGATCCAGGGAGATTAACCATGTAAGCGTGGGGTGGGTGAAGTCAGGCGAAAGGGTTGGAAGGAGAGAGACGACTGATCGGGTCACAGGCAGAGGAAGCAAAGTAGGGAGGAGGAGGGGCTACTGCAGCTCTCTCTGAAGGCGGGCGGGGTAAATAGGAGGAGAGTTGGAGGGAGGGGAGAGTGGCTGGGGGTGGGGAAGTGGTTGCACTGTGGGAGGGCTGGCCCAGCCCCGCGGAGGCCCCAGTGAACCCCCGTGGGAGTGGCCAGGAGGGGGGAGAGCATGACGCCGGATCGCGCTCCCTCAGCCCTGGGATTCGGGTGATTTCTGTGGCTGGGGGGGCTGTAACACGGAAGGGGGGGCTTTGGACCCGTCCCTCTCTCGCTTGTAGAGAGAAGGCAGCGAGGAGAGAAGAGAGAGGAGCCAGGCGCCCCCAAGCCATCTTCCCTGCTGGACCTTTCCAGCTGTCCTGGAGCTGTGGTGGAAATGCACCCTGTGGTGGCTGGTCGCTGGCCAGGGGTGGTCCCCCGCCAGCTCTTCCCCTGCACCTGCCAGGGCTAGACACAGACCAGGGTATGAGCTCTCTGAGAAAGTTTGTCTGGCTGCCTCTGCGCCTGTGCAGTGAGTGCTGCAGTTGGGCAGGCAGTAGTGACCCCAGGCTGCACACAGCGCGGGGTGGCTCACAGGATGCAGGGGTGTGTGACCATGGCCAGAGGAGGTGTGGGTGCAAAAAATCACCATGGGACACTTTACGGCACTGCGACACTTTATGATAGCGCTTCTGTTGACTTTTCAGCGAGGGGGATGGCACCAAACACCAAGGCGTCCTGCTGGCGTGCCAGGGCGCGTTGCACCGGCATGCGTGCAGCCAAGAGTGTGTCTACTCCCACGGCGGGGGCCCTGCCCCGAGGGGGTGGTGCGGGCACCACAGGGCAGCTCTGATCCCAGACGGAGGGTCCATGCGGTGACGGTAGCCGGGGCCTCTGGGGAAAGGGGGAGGAGTGGGGAGAAGCAGGACCAGCCCACGCGGGGGTGGGGTGGGGTGGGGCAGCCACCAGGGGAAGTTTCCCAAAAGTAAGAGGAAACACTAGCGAAAAGAAACCGACAGCAAAGGAGACAGAAACAGAAAAACTATGAGGATTTTGGGAAGAGGAAGGAGATTGAGAGTTTGGGTCTCAGGAGAGACAAAAACACAGAAATGTTTAGAATCAGGGTTGTGGTGATTCCAGTCACTGGATTGATCAGACCCATATGGGCGACTGCCAAATGAACCAGGAAGTGGAAATATGTTCCATGACCTAATGTTATCACACAAAGACAAACAGACACAGAGTACAATTACAAAAAGGCTGGTGTTACCTTTACCAGCAAGACACGAAATACGGGGGACCGCCATGAGTTCACTTACCACGGAGTTGAGCAAGCCCTAGAGCATGAGGTCGCCAAATGTTATTTTATGTCGTTCCTTGCGTGGGTTCGCCAACAAGTTGGGGTCCAGAGGGATGAGAAGGGTTCCTCAGGAAGGACGAAATGGGGTCCCACAGGACAGGGTATGGAGTGGACGGTTGCAGAATCATTTCATCCAGACTCCAGGGCCTGGTAATACTGCTCTGCTGGAGCGAGATGCAGAACCCGTTTATTCCAGAAAGTACAACAGCTTAAGAATGATCCTTGGATCAATCATGGTCCCCCGAAGTTACAAACAATGGGCTCCATCAGCATAGAATGGGGAAAGAAGGAGGGGAGGGGTTGAAGGTATGAGGAGTGCTCTTACACATTGTGTATATATAGCACAGTTTCTTTATCTGTTCATCCACTGATGGACAGATCTGTAATTTGGCTATTAATTTTGCAGCTCTGAACATGGTTATGCATGTATTGTGATAGTATGATAACTTTAATTCTTTAGGGTAAACACCAAGGAATGGTACAGCTGGGTCATATGGTGGTTCCATTCCTAGTCTTTTGTGGAACCTTCATACTGATTTCCATAGTGGTTGTACTAATTTATAATCCCACCAACAGTATAAAAGTGTCCCTTTTTCCCCACATCCTCACCAGCATTTATTATTGTTTGTATTCTTGATGGCTGCCATTCTGACTGGAGTGAGATGGAAATCTCAGTATAGTTTTGATTTCCATTTGCCTAGTTGCTAAAGATGCTGAATATTTTAAAATATATTTGTTAGCCATTTGTATTTCTTCTTTCGGGAAATGTCTATTTGGTTCATTTGCCCAGTTATCAATTGGGGTTTTTTTTGTGTGTTTTGAGTTCTTTATATATTCTGGATATTAATCCCCCTTGTCAGAAGAGTAGCTAGCAAAGAATTTTTCCCATTCTTTAGAGTCTCATTTCACATTCTTTATTGTTTCCTTTGCTATGCAGAAGCTTTTTAACTTGATGACATCCTGTTTATTAACTCTGGGCATTATTTCTTTAGCCTTGAAGCGTAGGAGCATCTCCATACCTTCAACCCCTCCCTTCCCTCTTTCCCCATTCTATGCTAATAGACTGTGCTCTTGACAGAGCACCCCTTTTTTGTAACCTTTGGACCTGATTGGTCCAGGAGTGCATATAAATTTCTGCACTTTCTGGAATAGACGGTGTTCCTGCTTCTCGCTCCGGGTGTTTCTGTGTGTCACTCCGGCAGAGCAGTTCTTTACCTATACCCTCGGATCTGGGGAGAGTGGCCCCGCAAACCGTCACCATCCTGGGAGACTCCATTTTGTCTTCCCCGGAAACCCCTCCTTTTTCCGTCTCTCAGGACCCCCAACTTGTCGAGCGGACCCACACAGCTCCCCTTAAAGCAATATTGGGGTCCTATTGAGAAAGTCGTTGCCTGTACCTGTAGCTTGGAGTGTTGACCCTACATTTTCTTCTGGGAGCTGCATGGTTTCTGTTCTAATTCCTATGTGTCTGGCACATTTTGAGTTGACTTTCATGCAGGGTCAGAGGTAAGGGTCTAATTTCATTCTTCTACATATGGATAACCAGTTTTCCTAGCACCATGTGTTAAATAAACTCTAGTTTTTTTTTCAGTGTATGTTTTTGATGCCTTTGTCAAGGATCAGCTCACTATAGATGTGTGAATTTGTTTCTTTGTCTTCTATTATGTTTCATTGTTCTGTCTTTTATTATGTCAATAATGTGCAGTTTTTGTTACTGTAGCTCTGTAGTATAATTTGAAGTCTGGTATAATGATGCCTCCAGCATAGCTTTTTTAGTTTTAGAATTTGCTTTTTAGTATTTCTAGGTCTTTACTTCTTCTAAATGATTTTAGATCTTTTTTTTTTTTTTTTGTAAGTTCTGTGAAGAATGTCATTGGTGTTTTGATGGGGTTGCTTTGAAGCAGTATATTATTTGATGATGTGGTCATTTTATCAGTATCAATTCTGCCTATCCATGAACATGGGAGGTGTATCTTATATCTTCTTCAATTTCTTTCCTCAATATTTTATAGGTTTCATGACAAATCTTTCATTTCCTTGATGAGGTTTATTCTTATGTATTTTGATATTTTGAAGCTACTATGAATGGGATTGTTTTCCTGATTTCTTTGTCAACAGCTTCATTATTGGTTTATAGGAAAGCTATTGATGTTTGTATGTTGATTTTGTAACTGCTACTTTATTGAATTTGTTTCTTAACTTTCACAGTCTTCTGATAGAGTTTTTTGGATCTTCTAAGTATAGGATCATATCACATGCAAACAGTGATGTTTTGACTTCTCGGTTTTTTAATTTTTATCTATCTTATTTCCTTCTCTTACCGAATTGCTCTAGCTAGAATTTTTTGTTCTTTATTCAACAAGAGTAGTTCTTTATTCAACAAGAGTAGTGGACATCCTTGTCTCGCTTTGCTCTTGATTTTATTTATTTATTTATTTTTACTTTTTATTATTCTAGTTACTTATTCATAACAGCAGAATGCATTTTGATTCATTGTACACAAATGGAGCACAACATTTTATTTCTCTGGTTGTATATGATGTAGAGTCACACCATTTGTGCAATTGTACATGTACCTAGAGTGATGATGTCTGTCTCATTCCACCATCTTTCCCAACTTCCTGCCCCCTCCCCTTCCCTCTGCTCAACCCAATGTTTGTCCATTCTTCCCTTGGCACTGCCCCACCCCTTCCCTTATGTATCAGCATCCACATATCAGAAAAAACATTTGGCCTTTGGTGTTTTGGAATTGGCTTACTTTGCTTAGCATGATATTCTCTAACTCCATCCATTTACCTGCAAATGTCATACTTTTTGCTCTTAATTTTAAAGGACATACTTTCAATTTTTCCCCATTTAATATGAGATTGGTTTTAGCTTGTTTATATGTAGCCCCCCTTTTTATCATGAATGAGTGCTGCATTTTGTTGGAGGTCTTCTCTGCATCTCTTGACATGGGCTGTGATTTTTTGCTATAATTCTAATTTACATGATGTGTTTAATTTATTGATTTGCCTATGTTAAACCATCCTTGCGTTCTTGGAATGTACAGTTTTCTTAATGTGTTATTGCATATGATTTGTTAGTAGTAAGGATTTTTTTTTTTTGCATCTGAATTTATCAGGGTTATTGGTCTGTAGTTTTCTTTCCTTGATGAGTCCATTATCTGGTTTTTGTATCGAATGATACTGGCTTCATAAAATGAATTTCGAAGTGTTCTATCCCTTTCTATTTCGTGAGAAATCGTGGGATAATTTGAGAGCTTTGGCATTAGTTCTTTTTTGAAGGTCTGGAGAATTCAGCTGAGAATTCATCTGGCCCTGGGCTTTTCTTTGTTGGAAGGCTTTTTATTACTGCTTTTATCTCATTGCTTGTTACCAGTCTGCTTATGTTTTCTGTATCTACTTGATTTAATTTTGGCAGGTCAAATGTGTCTAGAAAGGTATCCTTTTGGGGCTGGGATTGTAGCTCAGCGGTAGAGCGCTTGCCTCGCATGCGTGAGGCCCAGGGTTCGATTCTCAGCACCACATACAAAGCAACAAAATAAAGACATTGTGTTCATATACAACTAAAAAAAAAAATCTTTAAAAAAAAAAAAGATCCTTTTCTTGAAGGCTTTCTAGTTTATGAGAGTGGAAGTTTTTAAAATAGTCCCCAATGATTCACTGGATCTCTTTGATGTCTCTGGTGATTTTTCCTTTTCATTTCTAATTTTATTCATTTGGGTCTTCTTTCTTTTTCTTTTAGTTAATTTGGCCAAGTGTTTACCTATCTTTTTTGGGGGTGGCATGGGGGAATACTGGGGATTGAACTCAGGGACACTTGACCACTGAGCCATATCCCCAGCCCTATTTTGTATTTTATTTAGAGACAAGGTCTCACTGATTTTCTTAGTGCCTTGCTTTTTGCTAGGCTGGCTTTGAACTTTCGATCTTCCTGCCTCAGCCTCCTGAGCCACTGGAATTACTAGCGTGTGTCACCGTGCTACGTATCATTTTTATCTTTTTAAGAAGTCAGCTCTTTGTTTCAGTGATTCTTTATAGTATTATTTCTTTCCTCCATTTCATTATTTTGGCCCTAATTTTAATATTTCCATCCTTTTGCTGACTTTGGGATTGGTTTATTCTGGTGTTTCTGGGCCTTGAGATGCATCATGAAATGTTTATTTGGGATCTTTTCGACTTTCTTATACTCTTTCCTTTTAGAACTGCCTTCTCAGTGTCCAGGAGGTTCTGATAGGTTCTGATAGGGTGTTGTGAGGTTTTCAGTATGTTTCCAACTGGGGTTTGCATAGAGTTCCCTGCTAGTTCTTCCGTGATGATCAGTCTGTTTTGATACAAGCTGTGTGGCATCACAGCTTGAGATTCCCACTCTCCCTTTAGGTCACGTGAGGGTGGAGTCCTTCCTGGGGAGGCAGTGGTGGTGTTGTGTGCAGCAGGGTGTGTGGCAGCCTCTGTGGTTGTTCTCCTTCCCCAGCAGCTCTTCTGTGGGTGTGGGTGCGGTCAGGTGGAGCCCCTTCGTAGATGTGGCCGCAGTCTCTTCTACTGTAGGAGGTGATATCCACGGTAGACCCTCAGGTCCTCCCCTTCCTGCTCTTTCTACTTGGAGCCTGTCCTTGGTCTGGGCTTTTTGCCTCCACTGTTCTCGTTGTAGTTGGAGTGTGGTCA
Organism: Geosciurus inauris; assembly: GCA_004024805.1. Taxonomy (NCBI): domain Eukaryota; kingdom Metazoa; phylum Chordata; class Mammalia; order Rodentia; family Sciuridae; genus Geosciurus; species Geosciurus inauris. The sequence continues at coordinate 215,138 of PVHX01000711.1, forward strand.
GTTTGTTTGTGGAGCTGGTCACACTGTCTCTCGGCTGGGCTTCACATGTGGCTCGGCAGCAGGGTCTTGTTTTGTGAGCTCATCGTGTGCAGTAGATCTCCAGTGCTCACATGACAGGAGGGAAACAACAGCAAGGGCGGAAGACGAGACGGAAATAAATACCTGAGTCTACTAGGACGTCTGTGATGCTCACTACCATAGAAGCAGGAGTGGTGTGGCCGAGCAGTTGCCATGGTAACAATGGTAAATAGCCATGAGGTAGGCCTGGTATTTATAGGCAAACAGCCAGGGACATTTGCCATACACAGTACTAATAGCTAATGGTGGGGTCAGGAATTATGTAAACCAAATAGTTCTAAAAGATGGTAAGAATAAGCTGGGTGCGGTAGCGCACACCTGTAATCCCAGCACTTTGGGAGGCTGAGACAGGAGGATCGCGAGTTCAAAGCCAGCCTCAGCAAGGGCGAGGTGCTAAGCAACTCAGTGAGACCCTGTCTCTACATAAAACACAAAATAGGGCTGGGGATGTGGCTCCATGGTCGAGTGCCCCTGAGGTCAATCCCCAGCACCAAAAGAAAGAGAGAGAGAGAAAGAATACAGTTCATGTAGAGAAAAGGACATGTGATAGAAAGGTAAAAGAAAGTTGAGAATATTCAAAGTCTGAACAGAGAATGCAGAAGAGATATTGGAAGTGATGGCTTTAAAAGAGGAAAAAAGTAAATTAAAAATCAAAAGAAGTAAAGAGAAAGAACAAGAGAGCTGGGTTATTGGAGAAGAGAGGAGAGAGAAACAAAAACCAAAATAAGAAGTTTGGAGGCCACTGCCTGCCACACCGCCCTGTTTTCTCTGCTCTTGGGTGCATACCCCTCGTGGTGAGCAGGGGCAGGGCTGTCAGCCTCCTCTCCTGGTGCTTAGCCAGCTGCCAGCTGGAGAGGCCTTGTGCCGCCGCTGGCTGAAGTGGCTCCCAGCTTCCCTTCCCGCAATGCGAGGTGGGATGGAGTGACAAGTGTCCACGGGGTTTGGTCCAGACAGACCAGTTCTGTGCCCTCGGGGTGTGGCCACTGCCGAGCTCCGAATGGAGCGTTTTGGAGGCTGGAACCAGGCCTTTGGGACTGTGTGGGGTGACATGTGCTCTGGGGTTTAGCTCAGACAACCCCGGGCTGTGCTGATGCTGATCTCTGCCGGGGCTAGGTAGGCGGGGAGGGAGGGCAGCCCTTCACAGGTCTCACACTTTGCAGCTCTGACCCTCCTGTTCAGATCCCTGTCCGCCTCAGCTGGTCCTGGAGCCACCAGCCTGCGTGAGCTGTGCTCCCTCCTGCTCGGCCTCACATGCCCTGGGCACAGTCTTCTCTGTGCCGGGCCCAGCTGTGTTCTGCTGGGCACCCCTGGGCCAGGCTGCGGGCCACCAGGACAGTGTGGCAATGCTTGCTGTGACCTCCTGGCTCTGCAGCAGCAGCAGCTGCAGCGTGGCCTCCTCAAGATGGCCCTGCCTGTCTTCCTGGCCAGCGGAGGGACACAGGGCACTTTTCCAACACCAGCTGGCCCTGCAGCTCAGTTGAGGCTGCTTTTCTGACCTGCAGGTGGTTCTGCGCCAGACCTGCTGGCTGCATTTCTCTCTGTGTTGTCCTTCCACTCTGGTGAACGGGCGCCGCTGCCCCTAGCGTGGCCCCACTGTGCTCCTTTTTGTCCTGTGTTCAGTGCACCGGATTTCTGAGTCCCTAAGAGTCTCTGAATGTCCAACACTGAACGTCAGGGAATCCGCTGAGGCCGAGCTCCTGCTGAGTCCTGAGTGGCTGCAACACAGCCTTTCTCCACTCTGCCATCGTGACTCTCTTAATTAAGGTTAATCTTAATCTCTTAATTTCTGAACATTCTGTGGGTTTTGACAAATGTCTGTTGACGTGAGTCCACCATGGCGGTGTCACCTAGAGTTGTTTCATGGCTCTGGAGCTGCCCTGTGCACGCCCGTACATCCCTCCCTCCTCCTTTTTGAACCCCTGTCAACCCCCAGTCTCTACAGTTTCGGCTTTTCAGAATGTCCCCTCGTGCAGTCCTCCAGCACTTAGCCTTTCCAGCCTGGCTTCTGAGTCCACTTCCATGTCGGCCCACTGGCTGGCTGCCCTTCTAGTGGTGGCTTCACTGCTCACCCAGGTGTCTGCATTCCATCACAGACAGGCCAGAGGCACTGTTGTCCCACTCTGTGCCCGTGGTCATCCTGGGTCTGCACACAGGTGTGTGGCTCGCCTACCTGCCTCTGAGATCGTCTGCAGCAGGAGTGCCGGCGGCTCTGCCGTGGCCCTGGAGCCTTCAGCTCTAACTGCTGTGCCGGGGCCAGCAGCAGTGTGCGAGTTAGGACAGGAGGTTGGGTTCACACTTGGGGTGGAAGCTGTTGGAGGTCCTTTAAGATACAGTCACTTATACCCTAGTGCCCTTGGGAATGAGGCATCTCTCTCTCCGTTGAACTGATGAGAAACAGGAAACGTGAGAAATTAAGCTAGCAGGAAAAGCCAGGAGTTACCCACGCTGCTTAGATAACAGTCCCTCTCAGCTCTGCTTGTGGCATCTGAGAGGCGTGGTGCAGGGCCATGTTCTTGTCCTTGTCCTTCCCTCTTCTCAGAGACTGTAATGAAGATATCAAGTGCATGTAGCCAGTGCACTTGGAGGGACAGCTAATGTGATAGATGATAGGATCAGTATTCAGATTGAGTTCGGCTACCCAGAATGCCAGCTGAGAACCAATCAACTGAATAACCTAGTAGGAATAAATGTGAAGCCCTACATTCAAGTTCCAAATTCCCTCTAGCCTAGGTCAGAAGGAAGTGGCTTGGACAGTTTGGGTGCACCTTTAGCCAGCGCAGTGTTCTTATCATATTTTTGCCTAGGTCACAGCAGTTGTTTTATGACCAATATCCCTCATCTTCTTTGGTCCTTTTCCCTTTTTTCTATACTGTGTAGCCAGAAGCATCTTTTCAAATGCAAATCCTGTAACCATGGTGCCTGCCCCCCATTTCCACCTCCTTAACCTCATTGGACAGCTTTGCATCTTTCTCACCAGCTAACTATAACATCCTTCCATCTCAGAGTAGCTTTTTCTTGTCTTTCCTGGCTTCTGTATTGTCCCTCACCCCTGGTTGCTGGGCCTTCCTCCCCTCCTGGATGTGCCATGCTCCCAAGGGCCCCTGGGCCTTGTTCTCTTCCTGGAACATGCCATGCTCTAGGGCCCCTGGGAATCCCTTCCTAGAATGTGCCATGTTCTCTAGAACCCCCGGGCCTTCCTCCCTTTCTGGATGTGCCGTGCTCCCGAGAGCCCTTGTGGTGCTGCCACATGGTGCTCTCCCTTCTTTGCTTGCTTACGCAGAACCACTGTTCTCGGCTCAGCCCAGGCCCCACATCTTCAGAGTGGTCTTCTAGCTCAGCCCTGTTCTGTGCCATACAGCAAGGCACAGCTGGTTCCACACGTGTGCTACGTGAGTTGTGTGATGAGCGTTTGTTTAGCTGCAGACTGCTAGCCCTGGGAACAGAAGGCCTCGGCCTGTATTTCTCCCCACCACGGCAGGACCCCAGACCTAGCCTGATGTGGAGGCTCACAGGATCAGCCGAGCTGCACTGACAGCTGGTAAGGAGTGAATGAGATAGAGTCCAGTGGAAACCAGGACCTCTGGAGTCCTCTCCCAGTGGAGCCACACAGGACATGCCTAATTTCTCCAGCTGGGGGCTGTGATAACACAAAGGAAGCTTGGCACTGACTTAGGGCTTAGTGTTGTTGGGGACTGGTCATACAGGTGCCTCTGCCTGACATGCACTCAAATTCCAGACTCCCAGAAGTGAAGCAGGTGCTGTTTGGAGCCACACTGTGTGGTTAGGCACAGTGAGCCACTCCCGGTTAGGGAATGGGGGGATCTGCTCTATGCAGGTTTCCAGATGCCAGACAGGGACTGGCTGCACACTGCAGGACCCAGGCCTGCTGTTGCCCACACTGTGTGCAGCACTGATCCTTGGGGCTTAATTTTCTGGCCCATAGGAGACATCAGTAAGTGTTTATTGAACAGAGTACTGTCAGGGTGAGGTTGGCCAGGAAGGGGCACTGGAGGCTGCAGGGAGGTGGCTCCCTGGTGCAGTTGGGAGATGCTCTGTCAGAGATGCTGTCTCTGCACTGCAGGTCTAGCAGGTGGGTGCTCTGAGCCCTTCCAGCTGAGCTGACTGGAAGCTCATATCCACTCTCCTCCAAATGCTTTCTTGGAAGGTTTGTTCTTCTGAAGAGTCGGAAGTGCTGTTTGCTGTGGCGAAGGCGGCAGGTGCAGGTGAGTGGGGTCCCCTGGGACTCTGCCTGCTGACATTGCTGTTGCTTCTGTACCGCAGCTTGTAGAAGGCTGCCCTGTCCGCAAACCTGCCGCCTTCCCTCCAGTCCATACGCTTTGTAATTTGCCTCCTTTAAAATAAAGACCCAAAATAAAAGTCTCACTTTGAAAGAATATGCATGCTCCTTTCTGGGAAGGAGTGATGTTAGTGTTGTTATTGGAGTTTCTGCAGGTGTGCAGTTCTTGCTTCTGTTTGCTGCCTGTGCATGTACTCGTGCGGCAGATGTTTTCTGGCCAGGTGTGCTGGTGTGGGGACTGCTGGGAGAGAGTGCCCCAGCGAGCCCCTGGTCTGCCTGGAGGCCTTGGTGGAGGCTAGAGCGGCCAGTGCTTCCCCCTGAGAGGCCCTCCTTCTCCTCACACCTTCTCTCACAGTTGTCTGGCTCTGGAATCTGGAGCGTTAGTGTCTGTCTCTTTGAAGTGCCCCTTAAAGGCTTCCTGGCCATTGGGCAGGGCAACCTGCATCTTGGACTCATTCACCAGTGCAGGCCCAGGCAGTGTCCAGCCAGACTCCTGTGCTTTACCATGTCAGGTAAAGCCCTCCCCAGTATGCTCCATTGGCTTTTGGAGCTGGATCTTTTTTCTTTTCGTAGACTCGTGGGTGGTGTTCTTTACCCATTGTTTGGATTTCTGATAATCTATCTTCCATCTCTGAGTTTGAACAAATGGAAGAAAATAAATGGAATATAGAGACCAAAGAAAAACTTTTATTCCTGCTAAATGAGAGGATTGGATCCTATTTTAATGTGAACCAGCTGACTGAGTCCCAGGGTTGTCCAGGCTTGGCTCCCAGCCAGTGGGGCCGCCCTCCTGTACAGCAGAGCCTCCAGGGGGCAGCTGACTCTGAGACATGCTAGGGGGCTGCACCCCAGGCCATTTGTTTTTGAGGTGTTAGTGGATCATCTCCTTGGGGGTGGTGCTTCTAGACATAAAGGACAGGAGTTACTAGCTAAGCTTCCTTTGATTGGAAGCAGACCCCACTTGTCTGGGACAAGTGTCACCCCTCAGCTTCTTCACCTTGCTGTTTGCAGAGCCATGAGGTCCCTCCCTGATCAACTAGCTGGGTAGTCAGGGACACACACAGTACTTTAGCTCCGTCCAGTCCCCTGTGAGATGCCTGCTCCTTCGGGTGTTCTCTTGGGACAACCCTGGTGGTTGTGGACTGCTGGGGTGTGCTCCTGATGGCTCTGAAATTTGTTATCACAGGTTATTAAATAGTCTGCAAGGCCTCTCTGCACCTGAGGCTGCAAAGCACTCTCTAGTTTATCTCTCATCCTTAATTCTACCAGCTGTGCTGTTCAACCTGGCTCATTAGAAATTCCTCCATGAAGTTAAATGACAGCATATAAACACATCCCAGATTTAAAAATAAACCTTGGTCTGTTATCTAGTTGCCTGGGAGAATAGGCTAACCTTTCTGAGTTCAGGGCAAAATATGATGATGTTCAAAGGAATTGAAGTCCAGGACCAGAATTTCTTACACCTGTTCAAGTTCAGATGCATTCAAGCTTATAATTTTCCTTTCCTTTTGCTGCCACTCTGTCTCAGTTGGTGGGGTGCTGAGGCCCCTTTAGGGCCTAGAAGTCCTGTACACTGGACATGAGCCTCTGACACCCTCGCTTCTGAGAGTTCAACTTTTAGGAGGATCTATAAGCTCATCAGAGAACTGGCTCACCAGACTTAGAAAGCAGTCATCGCCGGGCCCCTGGGTCAGTCATCCCAGTGCGACCCTGGTCCCGAGCCCATCCTTCCTGCTGGGCGGCCTGCTGTCACTCTGAGCAAGGAGGACAATGCAGTTCTTGGTTTTGTCCTTGCAGAGGTGTCAGTTTGGAATCCAGGGCCTGTCACTCAAAATCCACTGAAGAGATCTCCCATCCAAGGGTCAGGGCTGACTGTTCCTTTCCACTCCTGGGGCTTGTAGTACCTTGTGGCTCTTTGTAGTTTTGTGCCAGTTGCTTGCTGCTCCTGTTCCTGCTAGCAAATGCATGTGTATGACAGAAAGTCAGACAGAAAGAGGTGCTGTCAGACACAGTGTGTGCTTTTCACCTTGGACTTTTGGCCTTGGAAACTGCTGCTGGCCTGAAGTGGTCCTCAGCTCATGTAGGCCTGCCTGGAAAGGCCCTACTACCAGACTCAGGAGCGGGGTACTGTGAGTGCTGTTACCCAGTCCTGCGGGGGCTCCTCAGGGCTGATCCCTCTGCCTGGGCTCAGCTGTGCTTCCTCCCTGTTTGGACATTGTAAACCCTGTGGCCTTGTCCCTGACAACACAGGATGTCTGTGGGTGGGCCAGCTCCAGCACCCCCTCTACTGATGCTGTTCTCCCAAGTGTGCTCCAGTCCTAGCCCTGCCAGTGAGGGGCGCCAGCTGCAGACCAGCCCCTGTGCTTGCTCCTGAGTGCTAATGGAAGGTGGTGGCTGCTCCTGTGCTGCCCACATACCCCGGCCTGTGAAGCCAGCAACTCCTCCCTGCCCAGGCGCCTGTGGATGCCTGGTACCTTTGAATGTGCAGATGGCAGGGCAATAGGGACTCTGCTTGCTGTGATCAAGCACCTGCCTGAGCACACCTGAGCCTGTCTATTCAGACCAAGGCCACGTGGTCTCCAGCCTTACTGAGCTGGGGCCTGGCTTCCCATTGTTGAGGCTCATGTGGCTTTCTTCAGTGTCGCTGTGTGTGGGCACAGCTGCTGTAGACTTTTGTCAGAGCCTGGGCTTCGAGTACTTCAGAAGCCTAGTTCCACTGAGGTGGCTCCCAATCTTCTTTTTATTTCTTAGTGGGTCTTGGTGGCCCCCATAAAGTACATCCTTTAAATCTCTTATATTGGATTTTTATTGCTGCTGTAGCAAATGACTGTAGAAATTGTGGTTTAAAAGAACAGACTTGTTACCTCAGATCTGGAGTCAGAAGTCTGATTGAGGCCAGTCAGCGTCTGTGGGGCCATGTCCCATCTCTGGGACCGGGCAGAATGCGTCCCCTAGAGGCCCCCATCCCCGCCTCACAGCCCCTTCTCATCCTCAGAGCATAGTAGCGGTGGTCCTTCCACAGTCCTCGCTCTGACTCTGTCTCCTGTCTTCCCTCCCACCTGTTGAGACCCTGTGGTCCAGGACCCTGGGGGGTCAGGGTGAGCACCACGTGTGGTGCCATGCCCACAGGTCACGTGGGTCTGTGACATGGTCATTCTGCCTCCCCCATGCATACGGGCAGGTCTGCACTGGGTCTGCTACTGTGTGAGTGCCATTGGGCCCCGTGCGCTGGCTGAGGTGCCTGGAGCCTCTGTGGTGTGTCTGTGTGTTGTCTCACACAGGGCCAGTGCTCCTTCTGCCCACCCCCAGGCTGTTTGACTCCTGCAGCCTAGAGGGCCCCCTGTGTCTTGAACCCTCTTCCACGTGCCACCCTAAGCCTTGTAGCAGTCTTAGAATAGATGGCAAGGCAGGGGCTCAGAGAGGGTAAGCCACCACCGCGCCAGCAGCTCCTAAGTCAGAGTCGGCACCCCCGCCACTTTCTGTTTGCAGTGACCCTCCCTCCTTGTGGCTCTCCCTGCTTAGCTGTGCTCTTCACCTGAGCACACCCACTGTGCCCCGGCTCAGGCAGCGACAGCATCATCATGCTCCGACTGGCAGGGATGCGGGCACTTCAGCGCCAGGCAGTTTTGCCCCTTATCATTACCCTGGCAGGCTGAATGTGTGCTATTCTGGTGCCAGGGAGGTGGTCAGCTCAGCAGAGGGTTCTGCTGGATGAGCTGCGCATTTAAATTGCTTGCTCAACTTAAATGTAAATATCTTACATTTACACACAGCAGCACCACCACTCCCCACTCCTGAGCTGCGGTGCCCTCTGACCTCAGTGCGTGGGCTTTCTCTCAAGGGCGGGGCTGGCATGCTGTGGTGGCACGCCCTTATTCGTTTTTCGGGTTGATATCTAGCAGTTTATGACTTGGTGAGATTGTGAAACTTTCACTACTATAAAGTTATTTCAACTGCTTGTTTCCTGTTTAGAAACTCAATGTTATTTTATATGCAGATGATAGACATTTTTTTTTTCCCCTTAGGATAACTACACTTTTGCTCAACCTGGGATTCAAATGAAAGTGAAGATGTTGGAAGAACTCGTGAGCCGGATCGATGGTGAGCTGGCTTCCTGAGCAGCACCTTCAGGGGTGGGGAGGCCTGGTGGAAGGCTGGGGAGGTGGCCCTGGCGGTGGGTGGGACAGGACGCACTGACACCCAGGCCTGCTGGGGCTCCTCCCTGTGAATCCTTCCAAGCACCTGCCCCTCCCCCTCACGCAGCGTGATGGTCAGGATTCAGGCAGTGTGGCCGGAAGGCCGGGAGTGCTGCCGTGCACGGAGTCCTTGCTCCTCATTCAGCTGGGGACGGCTGTTTATGATGTCCTCTGGCACACTCTTTCCTGGCTACGTGCATCATTTTGCTATCAAGGAAGTTAGAATAATTTCTCCATGGAATCCAATTAATTACCAAGTCTGGAACTAACATCTTTAATATTATAGAAAAATTACAGTGTATTCTCTGGCAATTTTAAATTATGCTTCCTTGTTTAAGTGAGGGCTTCGAATACTTTTTACCTTCATCCTTAAAATAATTCCCCGTGATGTGCTGACTGTCGTTTGCCCTAGCAGAGTTTAATTAAATGAAAGTTGAAAGATAATGCTGCCCGTTCCAGGCATATTCTCCTGATAGTTTGTTAAATTAATGAACAGAGCATTGCCAAAGTGGTGCCAAGCAGAACGAGGCATACATGCGACACCAGCCGGCCGTGTGAGCGGCACAGGAGGCTTGTGCTTTCACAGAGCGGTCCCAGGCGAGCCTGCAGATCGTCTCACTGGATGTAGAGAAGTTGTACTTTGTTTGAAACTTGGACATGGCAGTTTGACTTGTGAGCACGTACAGGTGCCCTCGCTGGACCTGCAGCAGAGAAATCTGTCTTCGCAGGCTTCTGAGGGAAGCCACTAAATGACATTATAAAGTGGAGCCATGCAAATTATAAACTCCATTCTGTTTCCTGATGGAATCTGATTTTCAGCTCTGTGTCTGATGGTTATTGCCTCATTTCCATATTATGAAGTCTTATACAGTTCTTCCAATGATACTTTATTTGATTCAGTGTTATATTTAGGTACTTTTCAACCTGTCTATTCAAAATACTGCTTTTTTGCCTCTATCAGTACATTACGTACATATGTTGTACACACAGTGTGATCACGCTTGACTGTGCTCGGATTTTTTCCCCTTGACTGGCAGTTTTATGAGTGTTGCCATTCCATTTAGTTCTTTGAGATACTGTTTGCAGTAGATGTGAATTACTTGTTCTTAGGAGGCTCTTCTTTTCCTCCTGTGCCCCTCAGAAGGCTTATTTTATATTTTCCTGGAGGTCACAGAGCTGTGGCCAGTGCTCATCCAGTGCTGTATTTGGAGAAACACTTGAATTGATTTTCTCTTGTTCTGTGGTTTAGAAAGAAGTAGGTTGCAGATTTGTTGGGTGGTTTTTTGAAAGAGTGGCAGCAGCTGCTACAGGAGCCCAGCCGGACCTGTCCTCAGCAGAGCGTCCCTCCAGCTCTGTGTGGCTTCTGAGTGCCATCTTTACCTTGTGCTTTTAAAGGATCAGTCTTCACAGTGAGGAGGTTCTTTCTGCCACACGCTGAGCTGTCCAGCCTGTTACTTCTCATTCTTTTGGTGGAACCTTAAAGAACTTCTGTGTTGGCTTCAACATGAGGCCACCCAAGCATTTCCAGATGAAAAGGCCTGGAACCTGCAGCAGTAGGCTCTGGTGAGGAACCTCTGTCTCCAGCAGGCACCCGGAGAAGTGCCAGGGCCGTGGCTCTGGGAGACTGCTCCTCTGCACATCATCATACTGGGAGAAAGAATCTGTGGGCTTGAAACTTTTTTTTTGGTATGGGGATTGAACTCAGGGGCACTTGACCACTGAGCCACATCCCCAGCCCTATTTTATGTTTTATGTAGAGACAGGGTCTCACTGAGTTGCTTAGCGCCTCACTGTTGCTGAGGCTGGCTTTGAACTTGTGATTCTCCTGTCTCAGCCTCCCAAAGTGCTGGGATTACAGGCGTGTACCACCACACCCAGTGACTTGGAATTTTGGGGGGCACCGCAAGATTTTGTTAAGGGCAGATTATAGTGGGAAGAAAAAAATTGCTTTTAAAAAAACCTCCTGCCTCATTTCTGCATTTTCATGGAAAGTCAGTATTTATTTGAAAAACTTTTGACACTTTGGTGAGAGAAAAATCTTCATGGACTTGCTGGTGAAAAAAGGTGAGGATTTGTGGGTAGGTTCAGGTGTGGATCATTCAGAAAAGGAGCTAAGTTGCCCTGCAGGGTCAAAGTGAAGAATTTTGGAGTTCCAGCGGTGGCATTGTGAAAATGAGGGCAGGTGGTCAGATGAGAATGGAAAGTGTCTGGAGTGGGAAGGGGCACAGGAGTAGGGAAAGGAATGACCAAAAGATTAACCAAAGGCACTTTAAAGAGTTTCCCATTTTGAGCAGCGCCTCTTTGCACCCCTAACCTCTAGGGTTATGTGCACACGAAGGTGTGGTGCTTAAAGGAAGAGTTGTGTCCCTCATGGAAGCTGTATGGTAGGAATGCACAGGAGCCTGGTTGACACTGGGTGGAGAGTAGCGAGCATTGCAGGAAGGGCAGCTGGCTGATGAGAAGTCCAGGGTTTCCCCTGTGATCTTGGGGCAGAAGTTGTGGAGTTTCCCCCATACTGAGAGATGGTGACTGGAGCCATGTAGTTTGAAATTGAAAGGAGGAACCTCTGCTTCAAGAGATGCAGACTAGATAATTCCAACCAAATTTCCCATTGAATATAACCAAAAGGGGTCAAACCAACAAACAAAAAGGGGGAAAAAAAAGAAATTTCTTAAAAGTCATTGAACCGCTATCAAGGAAACAAGCACTTCCTGGACCACATAGTATCTGGACCTCAGGAGAGAAGCATAGCACCAAAGCTGTTGCTGTTCTCTGGGCATTTCTTGATCCAGAAGAAATAGTCTTAAAGAGTGTTGCAGTTTGGCCAGTCTTATGGGGCAAGTTGGTCAAAACCTGACTTACTTAGAATAGAGAATCAAGAAATGCCCCTCTACTTCCTGACAGCTGGAAAGGTGAGACATCAGGAGTGGGGGAACCACTCAGCCCTCACGACCTCCCATAGCCTAAGTATAGGCAGTGCAGGACCAGGGTTATCTGAACCTCGATTGTAGAGTTTCTGTAGTGGAGTTCCTCAGAAGGCTTGTCTCCCTTTTTTCAGGAGGGAGGCACCAGAACTTAAATTGTTCCTACAAATATTTTCTTTTCAAATGAAATGACCTTGGTTGTACATTCAAGACTCCTTAAGTTAGAGTAAGCAGATAGCAAAGCCAGGTCCACCTGGGCTTCTGTAATCCTTAGGCACATACTATAAAACTACTGTGCTTCTTATGTATGAAAAAGAAGTTTGAAGGTATTTGCAGGGAATAAGGGACTGTATAATTTTGCATAAGAGTTTGAAAAATCACCCAGTAGGATTTCTGGGATTAAAAGACATGGTAACAAAAATAAAATTCCCTTAGACAGGCTTAACACATTAGACACAGCTAATGAGAAAATTGGTGAACTGGAAAATGGGTTAGAAGAAAATAACCTAGTGAAACTTGGAGAGTTAAGAACATGAAAATGCAAAAAGTAAGAGATGTAAGGATATAATTAGAAAATCTGATGTATATTTATTTGGGGTTTTAAAACTAAGGAGAGGAAAGAGTGATGAAATAATGAATAACATCTTTCCAAAACTGTAGAAGTTTACAGATTCTCGAGGTCAGTGAATCCTGAGGAGAATTAATAGAAGTTCATCATAGTGAATTTAATTAAACACAGAAATTCTCAAATCAGAGAAGAAAAATGCTTTTCTAAGAATGGCTGCTTATTGAGACTTGATTTCTCAGTAGAAGTACTTGAGGTATCTTCAGTATCCAAAAAAGAATATGACTGTTTCCCTGGAGTCTGTATCCAGTAAAGATATCTTTCAGAAGTGAATTTAGTATTCCAGGATTACATCTAAATCTGAATTGTTTCACACTGACTCCAAGAAACTGTATAAATCAAGAAGGAAAACCAATAAAGCCACATGTGAACTGCCCTTGCAGCACAACTAGAGAATGGTCCCTGTGAACTTCAGATTCCCTGTAAGTGGGCAAACCACCACCCAGGTCCAGCCCGTGGGGAGAGGCACTTGGTCTAATACCAAAAGTTTGCAGAAGAAAGGACAGAACCAGATAAACTACCATAGGAAAGACAAGTCCCCTTCCAGCATATGGAAAGACTGAGATTAGGTCTGAGATTGCATAGGTCAGGACACTGGCTAGTGGGTTATTGAAAGGATTTGAGATTTCCTGCATGAATGGTAGCTGCGTCCATAGCAGAAACCTGTGTCTGACCACCACTTGCCTTGTAGGAGCTGATTCTTAGATCAGTTTTCAGTCCAGGGTCTCATTTCTGCTGAGTAGCTTTCTTCTTGGTGAGTGTGGGAGGAACGGTTTCTGGTGCACAGGAACATTATGTGGCCAGGCCTTGCTCCCATCTCCTCCTGCCCCAGCTGCGGAATCTGGTTCTCCTGGGGCTGCTCTGGCTGCTGGTGAGAGGGCGGGATGGAGCTGGGATGGAGGTGGGACTGGAGGGCCGGGACTGCCATCCCAGCCAGGCAGCACTCACAGGCAAAGTACCCGTGCATGGAGTTGGCATGGGGCTAGGTGTGTGGCATTTATGGTGCTGTCAAACCACCTTACACATATTCCCTGTTTATTTGACTTCTTCACCTGTTACCAGTTTTTCTTTTCTTCTTTTAGAAGAAATGGACCACTTGGTGTTTGGTCCACTCTTTTACTGCTATGACCAAGAAACCTGATGAGAACAATTGTAGAGAAGAAGTTTATTTGGCATTTGCAGTTTCAGAAGTCTTAGTCCATAGACAGCTGCCTTCAAAGCTGTAGGCCATAGGTGAAGCAGAACACCATGGTGGAGGGCGTGGCAGAGAAAGGCGGCTCAGAACATCACACCAGGAAGCAGAGAGAGACAAAACGCAGCTCACAACATCCAACTCCCAAAGGCACACCTTCATGACCCACCTCCGCCAGCTGCACCTGCCCGTCTTCGCCCTTACTGCCCGTCAGTCTCTATCAGCAGGTTGACCCACTGAGGAGGCGAGCTGTCGTGCCCCGCCACTTCACCTCTGAACTCGCTTGCATTGTCTCACACAGGAGCTCTTGGGGGTCACCTTACCTCTGCACCGTAACACCTGAGTAGAAAGAACCCTTGTAATTGGGGGTGGTTAGCCTTCCTCCCTCCCTGGCATTTAAACTTCCCAGTCCCTCCATAGTGGTCATGGTGGGTCAGATGTTTTGGGTCAAGGCTGTGCCCAGACCCAGTTGTTTAGGGAAATGCATACCAGCACCCTTCAATGCTGTCAGAGCCGACCGGGCACATGCCAAGGCATTTGTGGTAAGTTAGATAGCTCCTGATGGTGCTGCGTGGTGTCGAGTGCTGCTGGTGCTGTTGTGCTACTCCTGGACTGCCCCTGGGCCTGCGGAACTCTAAGGCCCTGTGTGCAAAGGGGTGTGCAGAGGGGTGGGCCACAGCTGGCAGGGGCTACTAGCAGCAGGCAGATGTGTGGGTGTTGGTGTGCGATGCCATGCCGTTTCATCCTGAGGGTGTTTCTCAAGTCCCTCTGCCCTCTGGTGCCCATGCCTGGTGGGGCTCCCTCTCCTCCTGGCCTCCTGTCTGTCTTGCCAGCAGTGGCTTCCTCTGCTCTGGTGACACCTTACATTCTCGCCTGACCCTGTGCGTGCTGCATCTGCTTCTCTGTGGCAGGCTGGACCTGAGCCTCATACCTAGCAGGAGCAAGTGACCTGCTACTGGGACTGCATCAGATGTGTGCATTGGGCAGGCTTGGAATGGCTGGTAAGGGACCCGCAGCATTGTTACCAGTCAGCACAGGCACAGTTATGCTTTGTGAGTGGACAACTTCTCTGTTTCAGCAACTCGAAGCAGTGTGTGCTCCCCACTCAGCATGGCTGTTGAAGCCTGGCTGGACCTGTGTTCCATCCTGCCCTCGCTCTGGCATACAGGCTGAGGGAGCAGCCAGCATCAAGAACATTCTCGTCCAGTGCCTGTGCTGGAGGGAGGCATTTCCCACAGAGACTGGCACGTGATGCCCATTTGGGTTTCATTGGCCAGCCCGAGTCCCGTCACGACAGTGAAGTGGAGGACAGGGCAGTGCCTGCCTGGGCCTGGGAGGCCAGTGTGGGTGGGTGCTGCTGGTGAGCATTGTGGTCACCATCATAGAAAAGACTTCAGAGACAGCAGCATGGACTTTATATAAAATTTGATTCATTTTTACAGTCTTATCAAATATGTAAGTAGGGAAATTCTAAGGGCCTGATGTTTGTTTAGGGAGAATAATTTTTCTAAAAAATTCTTGAAATAAGGCTCTTGGCTAATGGAATTTAATGACTAAAAATTAAATGTTTTAAAGTTTATTTTGTTGTGTGTTATGGCAGGGCATGTGTCAAACAGCGCCATGGAAAACAATTAGAATATCCTCTGCTCTGCCCCACCCTGCCTGTTATTTAAATTGTGAGAGCATTTGTGGGCTCCCAGAAGACAGGGTGCTCATCCTAAGGTGACCTGCCTACAGTGTCTATATCAGCTGTCGATCTGTTCTCTGGTTATTAAAGGATTTTTTTTCCATAAAGTCAACACTTTACACTAATTACCTGGTAATTCATTGCTGCAGTGATAAATACCCATTAACTTTCTAACCAGCATTCCAACTGAGTGGGAGAAATTCAACACGCAAAGCACATGATTAGATTTTCACTCCTTGTGACATCTGGGTGGTTATGTATATTTGAATGTGAAATTTTACATTTTGGCAGTAAATCCTCATGATGCCCCTGTACATTTTGTGGTCATCTTATCTGTTATGTCTAATGTGAACCTCCTGGGTTGTGTGATCCCAGTTGTCCTCAAGGTAGAACTTTCAGAGAAGAGCCAGTTTCCAGCCCTGGCTTTGCTGAAGGCTGCAGCTGGAGCCCCTGTGCGGAAGCCTGGGCCACTGCCCACCTTGGGCGGCCCCACTTGCACTCAGGGCCTCGCATTTTTTTGTGGTACTGATGAGGTCTACGTAGATAAATATTTGCCAGATGTTTTGATGAGTGAAACCAAGGAGAACTTAATTCAGCATTTAAAAAAATAATTTGAAAGCATTTGGCTTCAGCAGGTGTGTCCAGTCATGTCCATTCTTGTGTTTTGTTCAGAAGACTTAAAATCAGTTAAAGAACTGCGTCACACAGGAGACTGGGCCTGTTGGGGGTGGCGCTGGCTCCACAAATGAACTGGGTGGACTGTTCCTGGTGGCACAGGGACTGTGGGCATGGCTTCAGGGAGGGGTGGGCTGAGACTGGTGCTCTGGAGTGTCCTCTTGTCTCCTGGAGCCCTGTCCTCCTGGCTCTGCCTCGAGCTGTTCCGAGAGAACTCAGGCTGAGAGGCCCTGGGGGTGGGGGGACGGCTGGAGAAACTGTCCAGATGACTCGTCTGAACTTAGGTCCTCAGCAAGTGTGACCCCACAGGTGCTTCTGACGCAGCGTTGTAGCTGACACCTGGGCCCCTGGGAAGGCAGAGTGCATCGTTAGCAACTCGTGCTCTCGGTTTTCTTATTCAGACTGTGCGCGTGCTTGAAGCCTTCCGTGATGAATAGGGATCACGTCCCTTCCTCCCTTGTCCTGCGACCCCAGGGCCTCCAAGGGCTAAGGGCACCAGCCTGAGCAATCCAAACACAGAGTGCTCAGGTGATCTTGAATGTCAGAGAAGTAGCGGTGTTACGTTTATCTTAGTGTAAGTGCGAGGAAGGTGAGGGCGGAGCCCGGGCGCCTCACTGGAGCAGTTCTTGAGCACTGCTGGCCTGCTTCGTCCCCTGCTGGCAGGGGACAGTCGCAGCCTGGGCTCTGGGCAGTGCCTCCTGGCTGCACCTTGTCTGTGTTGTGTGCTAGTGCGGTGCGTGATGGGAAGTCACTGTGTGCAGGGCGGGCAGGGCTGCTGGCGTGCTCCAGGCCTTGTGCAGGGTTGGCACCCGCCATCTTTGCTGCTGCCTGACTGTGAGGCAGCCAGCTGTGGGGGGTGGGGTTCACTCTGGCTCTTTGTGGCCTGGCGGGACCTTGTTGAGCTGCAGGGGTCCCTGGTCTGGCTTGGCTTCTGGGGCTGGCTCCTCTCTCAGCCACAGGGTGCCTGGTGGAGTGGATGGTCCTGGCCAAACCCGAGGACCAGGGGCTGCAGTGGCCATTATTACTAACATTTTATTCTCTCTCCTTTAAGGAAGAAAACGCTAGAATTTGTTACTGGAGAATACTCTTACCTCCGTGTCTAAAATGGCTTTATCTACTTGTACAGTTTCCCTTTCTTGGGCTTTTAATTCAGGTTAAATGTGATTTTAATGAAATTTTTCTGAAAGCTGTCATGACTACATTGTGAGGTTAAAATTGACATATTCTTTCAAAATAGAATTCAGTTACAGCTAGTAAACTGGAGTCAGCTTTATTACCACCCAAGTGAAGGTATTTTTATCACTCCTACAAGGTAAGCAGTTGGAGCGCAGAGCGTCCGTTGGCAGCGTGGGCCAGTGGAGTGGTCAGCATGGCCGCCTCCCCACAGCGCGCAACCTCAGGGAGCCCTGGAATGGCTGGTCTAACCCTGCAAGTCATAGTGGTGTTTCATTTGACACTTAGGCATGATGATTGGCAAAAGCACACGTGTAATTGAGGACCTGTTGGGTATAAGCCCATCCGATGTTCTGGGAGGGCCCTTGTGCCAATTAGGGCTGAATGCCCACACCCTGGGCTCCTGCTGCCGCAGCCTTGTCCCCAGGCCTCTCCCCCTGTAGCCTTCCCCACTGGATGTGGCTGTTCCCTGCGGTGACTGATGACTGCCACTGGGGTCCTATAAATGGTAAGCCTGGCTCAAAGGGCTGCCTGCAGCCTGAGGCCTGTGGCACCCCAGGTGATCACTGCCTGCGGCAGGGGATGTCATGGCACCTCAAGTCAAGTTGATGTTATGTACTCTCAATCAAAAATCTAAATGGACCACCAGCTTCTGCTTCAAATTCCCATCCTGGGGCTTTATTTTCATTTCTAGACACGGGGTGGAGGGTGCTGAGGACTAGAAGGGATGGCCTGGCACTGGCCTCCTGGCCTGCAGAGAGAGCGTGGGGTGTGGGGGCCTTGCCAGTGTGGCGGAGCTGGTGTGGGGCCTGGAGTCCTGAGGGGTGGGGATTGTGAGGTGTGCTCTGTGATCCCAGTGCTCTGTTGCCGTAACCAGGCCTTGTCAGTCCCCAGGCACGGCACTGATGGTCTGTGGACTTGGCCTGATTTCCCCATGGTCCCAGGGTCGCCCTGCAGCTAGAGTGGGCCTGCATCAGAGTGCCCTGCCTTGGCCGGCAGTAGTGCCTCCTATGCCTCGTGACACAGATGAATTGAAGTGTCCACCTAGAGTTCTTTCTCAGAGCCTCACTTAACTTGGGTCTGTCTGCTGTCTCCTGGTGATGGGGTGTAGGTGGCACAGTGTGGGGGGCTGGCTGGCCAGCAGGAGGACATGTCCCACCTGCCAGCCCCTGTGGAGGCTCCTGGGGTCACTAGTAGGTGGCCTTCCCAGCTTCCTTGTGTTTGGGTCAGCCATTGTCCTGTGGGGAACTCTGAGGCGAAGCCTGCCGTCCCCCAGCCCCGTGTGCAGTAGACCTCGTCCAGGGCTGGCTTCTCCCGGGGCTGGCCACGACAGCACGGTGCAGAGGCGTCCCCAGCTGCCCTTCTGCTGTGAGGAGGCGCTCCCCCTTCCCTCTCGGGGCCCACTCGGTCTGAACATGGAGGTCCTATTCTTCAGAACTGGTCTCACACTTCACTGCCATCCAAGGCTTGAGGCCCCCGCCTCGGCACAGGCAGGTCACCTTCCAAGGCTACTTTCTACTAAGGAGGATGGCAGAGCGGCTTCTGTGAGGTCCAGTGAGGCGAGGGGTGTGGGGACACCTGGGGACATGTGTTGGTGGGTGAAGGCAGGACTGGCAGGGGATGTCATAGCACCTCAAGTCAAGTTGATGTTATGTACTCTCAATCAAAAATCTAAATGGACCACCAGCTTCTGCTTCAAATTCCCATCCTGGGAATTTGATTTCCTCTCACTCAGCACCAGGAGCCACTCCAGACCTGCCAGGTGGAGGGGTGAGGAGCAGCACTCGGCCACGTCTGTGGCTAAGGAGCCCTAGCGCTGGACTCTGGGCAGGTCCTCATCTCCTGAGGGGCACAGAGCTGCCTGGCACTGCCACTTGGCAAATGTGCTCAGTTTCCAGGGTGTCTCCTGGGGTGTCAGGATGTATGAGCTTCCTGCAATGGACAGGGAGCCCGAGTCCACTGCTGTTCTCACGCAGTGACTGGCACTGTGGGAAGAGCTTCCCGTCCCTGAGACGGGTTTTAGTGCTGAAGTAGCAAGGAATCTTTTTTCCTGTCTGAGCGGGGCAAGGCCCTCCCAGGCCCGTGGCTGTGATGATGTGTGAGATGTTACTTGAAGTTATGTTCTTTGATCAACTCTAAATTCAAGGCACCTTCCAGTTGTTAACAGGAAGTTTGAAGGCGGGGGCTCTGTGGCCTGGCACTGGCTCTGTGGTGGCCGCTGGCTTTGCAGGTTTGCTGTGGGCCACCTCTGGACCCCTCGGCAACTTTGGGGCCTTTTGTTAACCCTGAAACAGAAAGTCCTTGTGGTGAAGTTGCCTTCTAGGGAGCTCTGGTCTGGGGTGGGGGAGGGGCATTTGCATCTCAGGGTCCCTGTCATTTGCTTGTCATTCCCCAGGGATGGGACAGGTGTCCGACGGGCATGGTCATTGGGACTGTTCTCACAGAAAGGCCCAGCTCTTGAAGCTCCCAGTCCCGCTGCAGGCAGTGGGTATTGATGGTTAGGTTCTGGTCATGGAGGAGGTACCGAGAGGGCCGGCGAGTGACCCCGGGCTGCGTTGGTACAGGGTGTCTCCTGTGCTCGCTGGCCATGTGGGTCGGTGCCTTGGGGCTGTGCTGGCTCACACATGGCCTTGTAACTCCTCCGTCTAATGTTTCAGATTGTTTTTCACAGTGGCCCCTGTGGGTGCATGCAGAGTCCAGTGCTGCTTGTTTTCTGAATCAGAGGAAACAGATGTCACTAGACCACTTGTAGCTTCTGCTGCAAGGACTCTGTCCTTTGCCCTTCTCTCCTACCTCCTGGAACAGTCCATCTGCCTGTTCAGCTTCCCCTCTCCTGTGGACCTGCTGCACACATTTGTGTGCATTAGTCACTGGCAGTGAAAAGTGAGTGAGTAGCCACTTTGCACAGGCTGCTGAGTGCTGTGTGGGCACCAGGGACGTTAGGCGTGGGCTCTAGAGATGCTTGAACTTGAACTGTATTGCCTCGGGTGTTGCTGCTCATCATTGACAGTGGCTCCTGGTGCTGAGTGAGAGGAAATCAAAGGCGAGTGATCCACAGGCAGCGTGTGCATGGACACGTGATCCTCGGCACTGCTCTGTCTCCCGTCTCACCTGGAAACGTCAAGTAGGTGGCATACTCAGAACCCGTCCTCCCTTCCCTCTGCTCCTCCTGTCTCAGCACGAGTGTGCCGTCAACAGGGACTTGCCCTGTCTCGTGGAGCGGCTGCTCAGGAGATGATGTCCAGCCCTGCGGGGCTTCAGGCTGGCAGTGAAGGAGCACAGAAGGGACTGTGGCGGGGCGGCCTGCTGGACCCTGCGTCCCTGCTGCTCACCGCCTAGTGCAGGGGGCACAGCACAGGCAGTGTGTGTCCTTCTTCCCAGCTTTGTGTTCAGAGCCATGATCTGTGGTGATGTTAAATCTGTGTGGCATTGGAATGTCGTTTATCCCACAGAAGTATGCAGATGCCACAAGTCACCGCCTCGGTCCTTGCTGGTTGTTAAACACTGGCCAGCTCAGGCAAGGACTGAGACTGCCTTCCTCAGGAGCCTTCCCCTTGTGGAGAGTTGTGGAAGGATTTTAAGTGGTATAGGATGTCATCAGGGATGTGTCAGGAATGTGTGGAATAACGTGTTATGAGAAGTCCCTTCTTTTCTGCAGGAGATCCCCTCACTTAATTCCTGAAACTGGATATTACTGAATCTTATACGCTTTTACCTATACATATAGTCTTATGAGAAAATTGATTTATAAATTAGCATGATTTATATGTATAAATGGATACACTGGACAGAGAGAGCAAGGTGGCTGAGATTTCATCATGCTACTCAGAACAACAACTTTAAACTTATGAATTAAGTTTTATGGCTGATTGTGGCGAGCCCCTCCTTCAGCTCAGCTGCGGGCTTGGGCTGTCAGGGCTTTCTTACCACAGCGAGGTGGTCCAAGGCTTATCAGTTGTGTGCGCTCCGTTAGCGAGGAGTTCTTTCCCCTGTCCTTTCCTGTTTGCTAAAGGGACACCTGGTGGTGAGGCACGGTCAGGCAGGCAGTGCCCCTCTTCGTCTGCTGATGGCAGCTGTGCCTGGTTTCCGTGCTGGAGGCTTGGGTTCATCGGCCCTCTCGCCTCCGTGTCACACTGTAAAGCGGAGAATGAGGCCAGGGGCGGGGCTTTCCTGCTGCCACACCCAGCGCAGTGAAGGAACATGGTGGGCAGAGCCCTGGTCCCGCCTGCTGGGGTCTATATCTCTGTGTACTTGCCTTTCCTGAAGCTCAGCTGGAACCTGTGCCTTGACCTGATCAACAGTGTGGGATGTGGTGTCAGGCCCATGATTTCCTTGTGCCGCCCAGCCTAGCAAGCTACGGTGAGATAGGCTCCTCTCACTCCTGAAAAAACCAGTTGGAGAAGCCTGCATGGCCAGGACCGACAGGTGGCCTTCAGCCTCCAGCCAGTGAGGACTGGGCTGTCCATCATGCAGCTGCAGGGAGCTGGATTCTGCCCACAGCTGGAATGGACGTGGAAGCAGGTGTTCCCCGGTCAGGCCTCCAGATGAGAACCCAGCCTCTCCTGCAGCTTTGTGCAGCCCCGAGTGGAGTGGAAGAACCCACTGATCTGGGCCCAGAGAGAGCCCAGATGGCTCAGGTGGCCCCACCTGATCTGGGCTCGCAGAGACTGAGGAAATGCATTCATGTTGTTTTAAGCTGCCAGGTTTGTGGTAAGTGATAACAGAGCATCAGAGGACCGGCACAGTACGCAAAGAACCGATAATAGCACGGAGCCCGTTTCTCTTCCATCTGGTCTGGGTTTTACCCAGCAGTGCAGTGGTCTGCTCTCCACCCAGAGCCTCAGCATCCTCCTGTCCACTTTGCTCCTGTCGCTGTTGGCAAGGGGTGCTTGCCATGCACATGTGAGCCTGAAGGAGGCTCCCCAGCTCACCATTCCCCTGCACCATGCTGTTCTCAGAGGACAGTTTCCATCATGATTTAAAAAAGAATACTACTACTACTAATAATAATCAGGGCCTGCAGTTCATTCAGACCTGATCAGAGAAATGAGCCGCAAGTGCTGGGAATCACGCCTGTATCCTGTTGGTGTTGATCATAAGCATCCCTGAGCAAGTAAGTTACAGGTTTGGCTAGAGTTAGCACTGCCAAAGTGTTGATGGTGTTTTCAGGGACCAGATTCACTCTGTTACTTGAATCAGTGAAAACACTGGATACAACAATGGAACCCTAATCTTTTAGATCTGAGACCTGAAGCAGAGCCACCCTTGTGGGAGGAACAGTTCACATGAGCTCTCTGGTGGCCAAATTCAAGGCCTGGAGGGTGTCTGCAGGCAGGAGGAGCAGGAGCCCTGCATTTAGACAGAGTTGGGCGTCTGGGGAAGCCAAGGGCACTGGGGTTTGTGGTAGAGGCTGAAGGAGGACAGCACAGAGAGCAGATGCTGCTCTGCAGGACTTTGCAAGGATCAAGCTGAGCACCGATCCACATGTGTGTGTGAGCGACTACTCAAGGTGGGGAAGAACCACTTGAACTGACCAGAGCCAAGCCCTGGGACCCTCACAGATGGGGAGTGCATCTTTCTTGAAGGCCAGAGGATACTTCACAAGTCATGAGCATTGGTTAGAGAACTCAGAAACAGGGATATGTAAACCTAAACTAAATATCTCTCTGCCCCAAAGCTTTAAAGCAGGACCTCACACAATTAAACTGTTCACAACTGACTTAACTGTATCTTAGTGAAAAGGTCAAAAATATT
Source organism: Geosciurus inauris (assembly GCA_004024805.1). Taxonomy (NCBI): domain Eukaryota; kingdom Metazoa; phylum Chordata; class Mammalia; order Rodentia; family Sciuridae; genus Geosciurus; species Geosciurus inauris. Next base: position 237,739 of record PVHX01000711.1, read on the forward strand.
TATAGGGATACAAAAATACTGAGTACCCAGCAAGGAAAAATCCAAAGTCATTGTCAGGCATGCCAAGATGCAGAAAATTATAACAAAAAGCATCAGTCACGACTGACCTGGGAATGGCGTGGTGTGAGACTTGTTAGACAGTGACAGTAGATCCGTTATTATAATTGTATCCCATATGTTCAAAATCTGGAGAAGCGGTGAACATGTGAAGTAGACATGGAAGATGTCAGAATGATCCAAATTGAACTTACAGTGATAAAACTACAATGAAATGAGATGAGAAACACTGTGTGAGATTACAGCAGATGAGACTCTGTAGAAGAAAAGATTCGTGAACCTGCAGGCACAGCGATAAAAGCCATTCAAAAATGAAAGAGAAAAAGGATGAAACAACAAGATCATAGTCTGTAGACTGTGGGACAGTTCATGCAGCTCACATGTGTGCGATTGGTGTCCCCTGTAGGGAAAAACAGAAAATATTGGGAGAAACATTTACTTTTTAGAGAAAATTGGTGAAGCTGTAAATTCACAGAATAAGAACGTGAGTGAATGCCAGGCATGAAGTGTGAAGAAACTCGAGCCTTGTCCTTTCATAATCAGGGTGCTTCAAGGCACGAGTCAGGGAAGGTCAGAAGGAGCCAGAGGAGAGAAGGGCAGCAACAGGTTCCACGTCACAGACGGTTCAGGCTGGCAACGGTGGAGCAGCTCCATGAACTGCTAGAGGAGAAAACCCAAGCATGTTAGCAAGCAAGGGTAGTTTTAGAGACACAGGTGAAAGAAACATGTTTGTAGACATAGGAAAGCTAGAAGCAGCCACCAGGAGGCCAGGGTATCCGCCCTACAGGAGATCCAGTGGGAAACTTAGAGTTAGCCAGAGGCTGACCCAGGTGAAACTCGGATCGCTGCACAAAGACCAAGAGCGCCAGAACCTGTACTTTCAAATATTTCTTATTGCTTGAATCTCCTTTAAAAATAATCAGAAGGTCAAAGAAAACATAATAGAGTAACATCCCTGTTGCGGGCTTTGTGAGGATGATCAGGTGAAGCAAACAGCGCGTGTGCAGGCGGGAGGGAAGTGCGCTGCTGGTGCCCCGTGTGCATAGAGGGGCGTGCGCACTTTGGATGGCTGGCTTGGTGAGGGGAGGATGCTGCTAACCAGAGCCACAAGCAGCAGGTGAAGAGCCAGATGGGTGGAGTGGAGTCTTGCAGGACGTGCTTGCTGTAAGGAGGGCAGAAACAGGAGCAGGGAGCAGATGTGACATGTGGAGCCCAGATACGAACAGCACAGGCTTTTCTTCTGCCGCGTGGCTAAGCACGTTATAGGTGAATGAACTAAGTGCTCCAGGCAAAAGGCAGGTCTTGTCAGGTTGGATCACAAAGCAAGGCCCAGCTATGTTCTTCGTGCATTTTAAATGTAAAGGCACAAATAGTTTGATAGTAAAATGGTGGGCAGAGTTATTCCATGTGAACACCTGTCTGAGTAAAGCTAGAGTAATGTCAGAGTAGATTGCAGAACAAAGATTATTATATAAACAGGGTTGTTTCATGTGATGCAGTGTCAGGTAACCAGTCGGCAGGAGCAACCCTGAGTGTTTAATGCTTCTGTGGAAGGGGTGCTGGCGTACACAGAGGGGAGTCTAGGAAAGCTGCCTCAGGAAGCGACGCACAACTCTAGTTTGAAGTTTCAGTTTCTTTTTTTTCTTTTTGGTACTGGGGATTGAACTCAGGGGCACTCGACCACTGAGCCACATCCCCAGCCCTGTTTTGTGTTTTATGTAGAGACAGGGTCTCACTGAGTTGCTAGCACCTCGCCCTTGCTGAGGCTGGCTTTGAACTCGTGGTTCTCCTGTCTCAGCCTCCCTAAGTGCTGGGATTACGGGCTTGTGCCACCGCGCCCGGCTCAGTTTCTTTCCAATAAGCAACAGAACAAATAGAGAATCAGCAAGGATACAGGAAACCTGAAGAACACTTCCAACAAGCTTGATTTAGTTGACTTTTGTGGAAAAGTCAAAGAATGTACATTCTTTAAAAATTATTTTGTACACAGAACATTTTCCAAGATAGATCAAATTTCCAACCACACTTTGAATCTAAAGGATTTAAGAATTACAAGGTATGTTCTCTGAGCACAGTAGAAATAAATCAGGAATCAGCAAGCTATGTAGATACTGAAGTATTCCTAAACTAACATACTTTTAAGAAGCCCATTGATCACAGAAAAAAAAAATCAGAGAGGAATTAGTATTTTAAATGACAAGAAAAATACATTTCAGAATTTGTGAAATGCAAATAAAGTGATACTTAGATGAAAGTTCATGGCACTGAGTGACTGAGAAACCAAAAGTGTCAAGTCAGTGAGCTTGGCGTCTTCCCTAAGAGGGGAAAGAGGATGAAATCATTTTTTTAAAAAGAAAATCAATAAAATCAATAAATCTGTAGTCAGACTGATTAGGAAAAAATGGGAGAAGACCCAGATGACCAAGATTAGGATTGAGAGAAGTAATGTCATTACAGATTATAGAGATATTAAGAGGATAGGGGACTGTTCACAGTATTATGCCCATTAATTTGATAATTTTATGAAATAGATATTTCTCAAAATACACAAACACAGCTAGGCCAACAAGAAAGAATTTGAATATTCCCATCTTTTTAAAAGAAATTGAATTAATACTTTAAAACCTTCCTACAAAGAAAGCTCTTGGCACAGGTTACTTCACGTTTAACAATACTAACTGTACATGAAATATTTAAAAAATAAACAGGAGGGCATAGTTGCCAGTACATTCTATAGGGCCAGAATTTTTTAGTTATGCAAACCAAAGGCATTTCAAGAAAGAGAACTACTGACTAGGATCCTTCATGAACATAGATATAAAAATCCCGATCAGAAATTTTTTAGCAAATCAAATCCAACAGTATGTAAAGTGAATAATATATCATTGTGACATGCGGTTTATCCCAGACTGCAAGGTTGATTTAACTGTTGAAAAAGCAATCAGTGGAGTTCATTACATTAACATATTAAAAAGAACAAACCCATAAAAATCATCTCAGTATATACAGAAAGAAGCATTTGACAAAATTTAATACTCATTCCTAATAAAAAGCTCTCAGTAAACCAGGAATAGAACAGAACTTCCTAAGCTTGATAGGGGGCATCTGTCAAACCTGCAGCCCAAGTCATACAAAGTGATGTGACACCCCCGAGACTGGGAATGTGACTCCATGCTCCTCCCCACTGCTGCTCAGCAGGTGTGCTGGGAATCCCAGCCATTGCTGTGCAGCGAGACTCAGGAAATGAAAACAGACAAGCAGAAAGTGGCATCCAGACTGAAGGGCAAGAAGGAAAACTGAGTTTGTTTGCAGGTGGGATGACTATCTTTTTTGAAAATCTGATGGTGTCTATAAAAACCTACCAGAATGGAGAGTTTAGCAAGGTTTCAGGATACAGGATCAATATGCAAAAATGAATTGTGTTTCTGTGTATTGCCACTGAGACATTAGAAATTGAGGTTAAGTGAGCAATGCATCTATAATAGCATAAAATGTGAAGAATTTGTAGAAAATATGACCAAAGATGTAATAGGCCTATACACTGAAAGTTATAAAGCATTGCTGAGAAATCAGAGGTGACCTGATGATGTCTATGGATAGGAAAACCCAAGATCATTAAATACGTTTCTCCTAAGCTCGTCACATATTCGGCTCAATCCCAGTTAATATTCCAGCATGTTTTTGTACAGAAATTGAAAAGCTGATTTTAAAATTCATACACAAGCACCAGGTCCCTAGAGCAGCTAAACAGCAGTGAAGAGGCTGAACAGCGTTGGAAGACAAGCCCCTCCCCCCATCGAGTCACGGAGCTTCGGAGCTTCGTAAAGGAGACTGTGTGCCTTTGGCATTGACAGGTCGGCGGGATGGAGGAGCGTTCAGAAATAGAGTGACAGTGACGTCCAGCAGGTGCAGGAGAAGTGCAGTCACAAAGCATGTGTTGCATGTCACACGCACATGAAACAAGTCGTGCATTACCATTCGGTGTTGGATGTCGGAGGGATTTGGATTCGCATATTGTACCATATGAAAAGTTACCTCAAAATGAATCAGGGATCTGTAGTGTAAACCTAAAGCCATAAAAGTTGTACAGGAAAACATAGAAAGTCTTTGTGAGCCTGACTTGCACTTGAGATTTCTTACAATGGCACTAAAATCAGGGAGTAATGACGATTTTGACAAATTGGACTTCATCATCCAAGTAGTTTCTCTTCAGACGCGGTTGTCCTTCCCAGGACCATCATTTAAAGTGCTGGGGTGGTGCGTAGGCCCAGCCTCTAGCAGGCTGTCCTCCTGCTCTCCCATGGTCTGCCTTTCACTGTCCAGGCAGCGTGGACTGCAGCTGTCCATGGTGGGGGCATCTTTGCCATGGCACATGGAGCATAGCCAGTCATCCTTGAGCTTTGGGCACCCATGAGTGGCCCTGGCATCTGCCTTCTTTTCTAAATTAGATTTGTTCCTGCTTCCTCATGGGAGGGGTTTTTCAGGAAGTTCACGGGCACATCTGTGAAGTGAGGATGACTGGTACCTCGTTGCGTCAGTTTCGTGTAGCTCCAGAAGAACTCATATTTTAGATTATGGGACTGTCAAAAACATACCTTCATTCTTCTCTAGAGATGAAAAGATTGTGTGCTGTGGTATCAGACAAACACTGTTCTACAACTTGCCAGGAGGTTTGATTCTATGCTGAACTCATGTTTACTGAGGCTTTGAGAGTGAGTGGTAATGTCCCTGTCCTGCAGGGCCAGGAAGAATGCCCTGTGGTCACTTTGCTGCTTCAGCCTCGCCAGCTGGGAGCGGTTCACCGTGCCTTCTGCGTCTGACCCCCCGGTGTCTATGCTTATATTGAGCATGTACAAGGACAGCAGCCACATGGCGTGACCCCGTGCTAAGATGAGCCGTGGAGAAATTGTCCTGGAAGAATGTGTTTGCCTGGTCATCTGTCAGGACCTCAGACCTCGGGGCTGTTTGATGGCAGGAACATTCTCTGTGTGCCCACTTGGTGACCACAGTGTGATCCTTACGTCACTTGCCTGGATTGAGCATCAGCTCCCCAAGTCAAGGACTCAGGTCGCCACCAGATTGCCCTCACCTCAGGCACCAGTCTGGGACCCCCAGGTCACCCACACTTCTGAATGACTGGCTGTACGTCTAGTGTGTCCAAGAGCCCTGGAGCTGCATTGTTGGTTGGAATGGCCCACAGAGCTCAGGAAGGCATTCCACTTATGGGCGCTGCTTTATTTTAAAGGGGCGGGTCAGGAGCATCAGACAAATGCGCAGGTCCGTGGGACAGTCTAGAAGGATCCTGGGGATGCCGAGCTCCCTCCTACCCTGTCACAGTGTTGGCCAGCTAGGAGGCTCCACAGAGCTCCATGCCGAGTTCCTGTGGGGTTCTGCTGCGTGGGCACGACAGTTCACTGGGTATGTGGTGGAGCTCCAGTCCAGCTCCCCTCCACTTTCCAGGGGTCTAGCCATGCTTGGTCCCTCTGGTGAGCAGATTCCCTCCTGAAGTTATCTGGAGCTCACCTGAGTTGCTTTGTTAGCTTTTAGTCTCCCTGCCAGGACCCTGGGACTGAGGCCAGTTAAGGTCTTAGTTGTGCACCTAGGAGCTGCTGTGATCTGGGGTACCCGGCCCCTGGCATCAAGCAGATGCGCATCTGCAGTGTGTGGGGTCATGGATGCACCTCCAACAGCAGCTCCCTGGTCCTCGGCATACCTCTTGGGCTGCAGTGATGGATGCGGCACTTGCTTCTGTGGCGTGGAGGGCAGTCTCTCTGGACTGTCTCAGCTGGCATCCTGGGTTCTTGCTGCAGGAGTGAGGGCAAGGGGTTGGGATTGCTCTCTTTGCATCATCAGCACATTCCTGAGATGGTGTTAAATTTTCTAAATAAATCTCACTTCCTATTGATTTCCATTGTAATTCTGAGAAAAAGAAGTTATTTTCTTAAGAGGTCGTATGACGTTGTGAAGTGCAGACGTGCGCGTTCACAAGGAGGAAGGCCTCCTTTGGGCATTGTGGGTCAGTTGACGTTAGTGGTGGAGCTGCCCTGGAGCTGTGGTTTCCTGAGCCAAGTTACACTCCAGGAGCATCCCCAAGTGTGTCCATGCTTCAGGACTGGCCCAAATGTCGCCTTGGCCTTGCTGGACTCTACCCATCAGCCTCTGGTCCACGGGCCACAGGTTACCCTTTCCTTGGTTGCTGTGGCTACTGGCCATTGGCCTGAAATTGCAGGCGCTCCCCTTCAGGCAGGAGGTTAGAGAGCCAGCAGCTGCAGCCCCTGCCTCCTGGTCTTGGCACAGCCGGGTCTGGGCCACCCCATTTTGCTCTTGTAGACCACTGTGTCTGGAGCGTTCCTCGCCTAAGCCCCATCATTGTTTCATTGGTTGATGGCTGTGAAGCAGAGTCCTGCAGGGAGCTACAGAGGCACTGCTGGGCCTCAGGCTGCCTGTGGTTGGTGTCCTAAGAGGGCTGGCTGACAGAGGCTCCCCCAGGTGGCGTGGCAGGAGGTGGCTGCTGAGCTCAGCACCTCTGGGTATGAATTCCTAGACTGGCTCCAATGTTGCCGCCGTGGTTTCCTGGTTCAGCCTGGTACAGGGTGGGGACAGGTGCCCTGTGAAGTGGCCTCAGACTCGGATCCTCATCTGCCCACCCTTGCCACAGTGGGGTTCCCCGTCCTCCAGCTGGCAGGTGTGGCAGCTCCGCTGGGGCCTTGCTTCTCTCTGCTGTTTAAGGCTGACCTGTACCGTGTCCTGCCGTGAGGGCTGGGGTGGCCTCAGCCAGGGGCCTCCTTGATCGTGAGGAGGCCCTGTATTCACTGCCAGCTGGCTCCTGCTCCTTTTTTTTTTTTTTTTTTCCTTATTTAAACTGACTGGAGAAGTTGTGCACCCAGTTCAAAGCAATTCTGGGCCTACACCTGGCCCCGTGTCTGTAGTGTACCCAAGGGCTGCTCTTTGCTCCCGCAGAAGCTGGAAGTGTTTTTTTCAGGCATCTTATGTGTGTGATTATGCCTGGTCTTTGGGCAGATAAATCTCAGTGGTGTCTGATTCTGCGTCAGCAGTGTTTTTAATGCCAGGGTGATGGGATCGTGGCTTCTTCTTTTTAGCCTATGCCCTGGGACAGAGTGTACTTTCAGTCAGGAAGAGATGGATTCATCTGCAGGTCTGCTGTCGACATCACGACGGAAAAGTGCTCAACAGACACCAGGGTTCCCCCTTCTGCCCCGATGGGACTGGCCTGGTGACTTCCCAGCACTTGCCCTGGCACGTAGGGCATTGTGGGGAAGTCTTTTCATCCTGAAAGATGACAGTAATTACATCTGCCTGCTCATTCAGTCTATGACACCCTTATTTCCAGTGAAATGGAAATTTCAGTTTGAGAATGATTGCTAACCAAATTACCTTTATCAGTGAAAGAGCATCTGCTCGCACTTACTTATAGGATGGAAAGTGCATCCTTCAGCACACCCCCCGCAGCAGTGGTAGACGTAAGTTGAAAGTTAGGCTGGAGTTGAGCAGGCCGTTTCTCACCCCGTTCAAATCAGGAGGAGCCCTGCCAGAAGTTCATTATGCACATTAGAAGGAGGCTGGGGATGGGGCTGGTGCACTCTGTTGCTTCCTCTGCTGCTTCCAGAGAAGCTTAGAACCAGTGGAAACGGCCACCTGCCTGCTCTGCAGTTCACTCTAGAACGGACAGTTCATTCTGTTGGACATTCTAGCCTGGCCTTGTGGTGTACTGCCCTGGAGGGCATGCACCAGGACACCTCACTCCGGCACCCGCCGTGGGCATGGCGCTGGTGTTCAGTTCCTTTCAGGACACAGGGGAGGCTGGGTGTTGCATCTTGGGGGAGTCTGCTGAAGGCGACAGCTCAGAGGCTGGGCTCTCCTTCCTCCCTGCCTCTCTAACTCCAGGGCAGGAAGCAGGCCTTGCCTTCCCTGTCTGCCCTGAGAGGCAGCCTGAGTGTGGGGTCCCAGGTGGAGGCCTGCTGGGAGCTGAAGAGTGGGGAGCCTTCTGTTCCCGAGGGCTTGGCTGTGTCCTCCTGGGTTATTGCTGGGTTGGGTTTTCCCTTCTGTTGCCGGCACTCCCGCAGATGCTGACTGGGCTTTGCTCTGTGGAGGGTGATGGTCATGTCCAGGTGCTGTTTCCCAGAGAACCAAGGGTGGGGCCATTTCACAGTTGGAGGGGATAGTCCTGGGTTCTGTCTCCACTCTGCTGCTGCCACATGCACACCTTTGGACAGGTTGCCTTGCAGGTGAGGGCCAAGGGTCCCCTGGTTAGGGTATGAGGCGTGTGGCTCTGCAGGGGGCTGTGTTGGGGAGCTTGGTGCAGGAAGCAGGTCACCGTGCCTTGGCTGGCGTGCGCCCCTGCCAATTCAGCATCACCAGGGGAGGGCTGGGAGTGGGTGGGCGGCTCTTTAGCCCTCTAGAGGATGACAGCCACTGCGCTGCCCCTGTGCACACACTCCCCACTAACCGTGCCATCACTGTCGTGGAAGGACCTGGCTGTCACAGAGTGTTGGGACAGGAATGTGTGATACCTGGACCTTGCAATGACTGCGCATTTTGCTGATGCAGGTTCCAGGCCGTTTCCAACAGGGTCACGCACCCGCACCCCCGACGTCCTACGTGGGGACATCGATTCTCATGCATTCCCTCTCTCTACCATGGTCTGCTAGGGGAAGTCAAGACCAGTCATAAGAGGGGCCTATAAGCTAGCACCTGTCTCTACCCACACTCACAGGGCAGGTGCATGACGTTGCCAGGTCTTACCCAATAAATAGAGACTTCTTGGAGGTTGGGACCTGTCTCCTTGGAGACTCTAGCTTCTCTGGAGTCACAGGAACATGGGAGAAGGAGCTGCAGGACTCGGGCAGGAGCACAGTGCTGCCAGCCTGGCAGGCCCTCCGCCGCACACCAGGCCCATCACAGAGAAGGCTGGCATCTCGAGAACCAGAGAATAAACAGCTCGGAGGTCTGCCCGTAGGCAGGCAGCACCGTTCTAAGACAAACTACCCAGAAACAACCCTGAAACATTAAACGTGTTTCTGTAACATCTGTCATTGAAGGACCTAATGAGATGGTGAAAGTCGGTCTCCATGCTCTATATGCAGCCTCAGAGGAGCAGGACCAGAAAACGGGCCTTCCCAGCCCTCCCCTGCTGAAGCTGGATTGACAGGGGGTGCACGCCAACCAGGGCGTGGTGCCCTTCTGTCCTGCACCAGGCTCCCCCCACACAGCCCCCTGCAGGGCCACATGCCTCACATCCTGTACCAGGGGGCCTCGGCCCTCACCTGTAAGGCAGCCCGCCCAGAGGTGTGCACGTGACAGAACTGAGTAGAGACGGGGCTCAGGAAAGCAGAGCTGCGGAATGGGAGTGGCCTCTGCGGGGCACACCTGCCCTGGGAGCCCCAGGAGCAGCACTTTCATCAAAACCCTGCATGCCACCCGAAACCTGCAACCAGCCCTGCCGGTTCCAGGCCCTGGTTTCCTCTGGGAAGGTGTCCCTGTCACTGTAGCCTGTCCTCCCTGAGTAGCCAGTTGCCTGTTCTGTTGAAGCTCACTCCTGTCTTCTGACTAGAAGAACCTCGTTCAGTGGATTCCCTGGTCTCCAAACTGCGGCTTTCCAGGTGTTGTCAGAGTTGAATTTCACATCGACTGTTGTGCCCTCGTCAGTGCGCCGGGCTGTGGTGAGGCTGTATCCTTGGGGAATGGAAGGTCAGGGTTACATGAGGAGCCACCCAGGGGGGTCTCAGTTTCATTTTTTAGCTGCAGATAATTTCAATTAGAAACTTTTGTTTGTTTGTTTGTTTTTTGTGGTGCAGGGGTACAGGGGATTGAACCCAAGGCCTTGTGCATGATGCAAGGCAAGCACTCTACCAGCTGAGCTATATCCCAGCCTTCTAGAAACAATTTATATATATATATTTTTTTGCAGTGCTGGGATTCAGGGCCTCACCTGTGCTTGGCAAATGCTATACCTCTGAGCTGCATTCCTGCCCCTTTATATTTTTTTTTTTTTAAATTTGCTTACATAGAAACATACAGGTTCATCTGTCATATTTGCATGCATGTGAACCAGATCTCTTAATAAAGCCAAACCAGGGCATTCCTGTGATCCCAGCTACTCAGGAGGCTGAGACTCATAAGGATCACAAGTTCAAGGCCAGCCTCAGCAACTTGGTGAAATCCCATCTCAGAATAAAATAAAAAAGGACTGAGAACGTAGCTCAGTGGTAGAGCACCACTGAGTTCAATCTCCAAACAAAACCCAAAACAAACCAACAGACAAAGAATCTTACCCTGTCTATAGGAGCTGAGTAGGAAATGCATATCCCAGATAAGCAGACACCCTGTAAGCTGCCCTGTGGCCTCGCCTGGCACAGTGTCCATGACTGGCCCTCTGCTGGGCCTGGACCCTTCAGTCCCTAACTTTGTTCTTGTAGAGGCAGCACATGGTGGTGGGCATATGGGCACTTCTGGGGCCCCCTGGTCGAGGGAGCTTCCTTGAGGGCTCTCCTCTGGGGCTTCATGGCTGGCGTGGCCTCCGGGCACCTTGCTCCAGGCTGCTGCAGGAGCTCTTCCTATTGGCCGATTCTGTGATCTTTCACTGCCTCGTTTGCATTGATCTTCATGCTGAGTCTTTTCTGTGGTAGCTAGGGCCCACCACCACCTCTCTCAGGGCTCACCTGTGTCAATCTGTTTTCTGTTGCTACAGTAAAATATTGGAGGCCACATATTTTTAAGGAAAGGAATTTTATTTAGTTCACGTTTCTAAAGTTCAAGGACATGGCATCGGCATCAACTCGGCTCTAGTGAGAAGTCATCTGCTCAGGTAGAAATCTGGAAGTCTGTCTCTCATATTTGTGTGGGTGTGCCCAGATCTCTTAATAAAGACAAGCCAGGCACGTGCCTGTGATCCCAGCATGGGAGCATGTGTGAGAGGGAGAGATTACATCGCTAGAGAAGGCCAGGCTTCTTCCGTGAGTCCTTTCTCAAGAACCAGCCGAGTCCCTTCCAAGGGCAGTCCTGGATGACCTGCACCCTCCCACTTGGTCCCACCTCTTAAAGTTCCCCACATCTGTGGTGCCACGCCCAGGACCTGACCTCTAGCACAGGAGCCCGGCTGGTACCAACCAGGGATGTAGCACATCCCCACAGGGCATCTTAAGTGTAGGGCAGCTTCATAGGTATCTGGCTGCACTGGCTCTGGTTATCTGAGGATGGCATGGTTGGGGAGGAAGGTGACAGACAGTATGTGGACCTGGGAGCATGTCAGCATGCCACTGCTGTTCCCTGCAGGGGCAGTGGCTCTGCAAAGGTGCTGGCGCAGGGTGTAGGGGTCTCAGGCTTGGCTGAATTGCTGTCCACAGGGCCTGGTGAGAGGGAGGATCATGTGGCTGAATTGGCTGGGCTCTGGGGATGCTGGTTGGTGGTTCCTGACTTTCAAGAGTCCTGCTATCCCTCAGGAGTGCCCCAGACTAGAATCCAGAGGCTACCTGGCCTGGCCCAGGGACATGTTAGTGGGCCTACGTGTAGAGGACATTTTACCTGAAGAGGGTGAAGGCTGGCCAGCTCATGTCCTATGCCCTTGAAGCCCTGTCGGCCTGGACTCCAGCCTGGGTCTGGCAGGGCTGTCAGGGTGGGGAAGGAGCACCTGCCTGTGGGCCAGCCAGATGTGCAGGCTTGCCCAGTGTGCTGGCCTGGGTCTGCCGGGTCATAGGTGTCTTCACCATCGCTGTTGCTGCCTCACTACCACCACCGTCCATCTCCTTGAAGAAGGGTGGACTGGGAAGCCTTAGGTCACAGCCCACTTGGTGCGGGCCGTCGCTGGGGATGCACTGGGTGACGGAGTGGGGCTGCAGGGGATGGGGCCTTGGGGCTCAGACAGCAGCTGTTGCGGCCTGAGGAGGGCTCACCTGACAGCCCCGGGGCCTGTGTCTGTTTTGTGCAGAGCAAGTGCACCGGCACCTGGAGCAGCACGAGGTGCGCTACCTGCAGTTCGCCTTCCGCTGGATGAACAACCTGCTGATGCGGGAGGTGCCCCTCCGCTGCACCGTGCGCCTGTGGGACACGTACCAGGTGAGCCCCTCCTGCACGAGCCCTGCATTTGATTTTGCCTTCAAGGGTCCTCTGAACTGAAGCCGTCTTGAAGGAGGTCACTGTCGGTGTTCCTGCTGTCTGACCAGATGTAGACAGGGCACAGGACTTCACGTTGTGCCACTTTTCACTGGGTTTTGCTCTGACCACATGATGACGGTGTCCCAAGTGCTCGCCAGCACATCACCTCGAGCTGCGTCCTGGGAGCATGGGGGTCCTGCTCTTACCCAGAACGCACACTCTGTGTTCTCAGTGACTTATGATGGAGACTCAAAGTCGTAGGCAGATGGGTACAATATGACATTTTCTGCTCTTTACCTGTTTGGGTGAAATTTGTTTTTCCAGGCGACTGTGCTCCCTGGGACAGGTTGCCTCTCCCTCGTGTGTGTCACTTGTTCTTGTACCTTTCTGTTTTGTTTGCCTTGTCTGCTGAGGTCGCACCTGCTGTGGGATTGGGTGCCATTGCTCACCATTGGTGCAGACCATAGGTGCCATCACGTGGGGCTAGTAGCAGGGTCTCTGCAGAGCTGGGGGAAGGAGCCTGTGCCGGTGTGTCACTCAGCTTGAAGAGGCAGGTGTTTGTGCTGCCAGCTTACCCTTCGTGGGTGTGTGCTGGGCCCTGCACAGGGTGCTCTGGGGATGGGTGCTGGGGTGTGTGAGTGGGGCTTCAGAGAGCAGGTGTTTGTGAGGCAGCAGAAGTGGGTTGGAATCCAGCAATGGAACCTGGCACATGGACATCCACAAAGGCGGTGGTGGGACAGGGGCCTTGTGCTGCTGGAGAGGCCACCAGGCTTGGGCCTCCTGGGCAGCCCTCCCACCCTTGGCCTGCCCCAGGCAGCACTCTGCACACTGCTTTCTCCCTGCAGGACAGGGTGCTGCTGGGCTCCACGTCCACCCTCTCATTCTGAGCTTGTTTTCCTGTGAATCATCTCAAGCAATAGCCCAAAGCCTTGTTCCTGATGCTGGTTGTGGTGTGTGCCCTGTGGCGTGAGTGGATGTTCTGTGGCTCTGGGGTCCTTCGTGATGCTGTGTGTGGCAGAGTGTATTCCTGCATGGAAGCTTTGCCTTTCTAGGCACTTGCAGTGCCAGAATTTCTGACTAGTAATCCTAACGGGTTCCTGGGACTATTAGGTCAAAACAGCCTTTAGTTTAGGGCTGTTGATAGCCGTCTAGGATTCCAGGAAACACAACTTTACCTCCCGTGAATTGCAAAGACTCTCCATTTTTGTGGTTGGTTGAATGGTTCAAGCCCAGGCCCCTCGTCAAGCAGAGTTCCTTGTAATGCCATCCTCATCACCAACAAATGATAGTGACTCAGACGTACCTTGAGGAGCCAGGAGGTGAATCTGCTTGCCCACATCCTCTGCAGCTTCCCTGAAACTCCTAGTAGGTACTAAAACTTCGAGCACAATTATGGCCTCTGCATTGAGTTGATTTTCTTGAAATTAAATTTTGTCGTGAATTGACTCATTTGTCCCCTGGACCCATGAACTGATAGTTCCTGGTCATAAACCTTTTCATCTCTTAAAATCTGGGAGTATTTCTATTTTACAGGACCAAGTAACCATGAAATTGTATAGCATCTTTTGGCACTAAGGTATATCGTGATCATGGGAGAGCAGCTGAGTGATACCTCTGCCCTAACTAGGTGTGTATTGGCTGCCATTATAGCTTTCGGTGACTCTTCAACCCCTGCCAGGTGGCATAAAGTTCTCTTGCGACACACATCAAAGAAAGGCTGTTGTTGAGTCCACCCTGTCCCAGGACTTGGACTAGACAGTGCTCTGAAAATGAATGAGGAGCGTCATCACAAGCATGGAAAAGGCACCAGGGGAACTTGAGGGGAGACGACCCCTGCTCCCCTGGGTCTCTGCATGGTCCATCTCAGAAGTCTGTATGGGTGTGGTGGCCAACGTCCCAGCTCCTTGAAGAACTCCAGCCCCTGAGAGCCCCTTGGGGTGCCGTATGAAGCCCAGATGCAGCTTTGCCTGAGGCTTCTCCAGCCACACCTTCCACAGGGAAAGGGGCCTTGGGTAGTTCTTTAGCTCCTTCCCTCTGGCCAGACTGCCGCTGTGGGGTGAACCACTTCATTCCCTCACCAGTTCAGTCATGCACCTTGTTTTTCTGATTTGTGTGGTGCCAGCTCCCTGCCCCAGAGGGTGTTTTCTAAGGCAGTGGCCACATGACCTTGAGCAGGCAAGGAGGTTTGTTTTGATGGGGTGCAGGGTTGGGGTGCAGAGTGCAGTGGAGTGGGTGTTTCGCACTGAGTGGCGCTGGGTGTGCTGTGCTTGGGAGCTTGTGGAGCGAGCTGCTTGTTCCTTGGGGCCTGAGAGCAGGCCCTGCTGCAGCCCTAGCAGCCGGCCGGCCTTTCAGGAGGCCGTGGCCGTGGTTCCACCAGCCACACTCAGCTCCGTTCTCTTCTGCCCTTAACTTGGTTCCAGCTCCTAGGTCCTGGCTTGGGGTGCTTGCTTGTGTCCACTGTGTGGGGGATGGCCAGGATCGAGGAAGGACGGCCTTGAGCTGGCTGACACGGTGGCCTTCTGGGCCCTAGTGGTGCAGAATTGCCTTCTTTGAGAGCTGCTGTTTCCCAGGCAGGAATGCTCCAGCAACCCCTCAGCCTCAGGGCTGAGAACTTCCCCATGGGACTTCCTAGCATGGCTTCTCCTCTGATGTCCCAAGGCCACACGTGGCCTTCACTGTTTTGTCCCAGAGAGCAGCTGTGAGCGCAAGTGCCCTGCCAGGGGAATGTGTGAGTAGGTGTCCATCACTGTCCCTGCTGGAGTGACTCCGACAGGGCAGCAGCTGGTCCGCACTGCTTTCTGCAGAGGAACTACGTATTGATAGGCGTGTGTTCTTTTGTTCTCCAGTTAATTCAAAATAAACTTATTTTAAAGTTCAGGACTAGGGGAGCAAAGCCAGAGGAGCCCCTTGAGCTGCTGTGAGGTGGGCCAGTAAGGCCAGGCCAGGAGGGAGGGCCCTGATTAGCCCCAGCGAGAAACACACACCTTGTGCTATGCCTGTTTTGGGCAGTGGCCCCCAGCCTCGTTCCCCCCTCTACACAAACCTGTCCCAGAAATAGACATTGAGTGTGTGTCCTGTGTGCCAGCACTGAGCTGGGCCTGGGGCACGGGCAAAACAGAGAAGTCTATCCTCACACATGCTCCTTGTGGGAGGGCGAGCGAATGTGCAGTGGAATGACCCTGTGGCCACTGCTGGCCAAGGGCAGGGAGCAGGGAATGGTGCAGGGGGTGGCGCCATCTGTGAGTGCAGAGCCAGGGCAAAGCGGTGCTGTGAAGGTGGTCTGAGAGCAGCTGGGAACGGCAGCGCCTGGAGGCGGGAGCGTGGCTAACCTGCTCTCACAACGTCCTGCGTTGGGGACCAAGGCTGCCGTGGTGGGACGTGTGAACATGGGCTGCCTCTGGGGCAGAGGGTGTGGGGACTGCCGTTGTGATGGGGAGCTGGGAATCCTTGTGCATGCTCCAGTGGGAGGAAGGGAGCCAGGTGGACACCTAGGGTGCAGAAGCCTGGGCAGAGGGAGCAGCAGGTGTCAAGTCACAGCCATGTGCCACCATGAGTGCTCACGTCCCCTCACCACAGGTACAGAGGTCACATGAGGAAGTGGCTGTGGGTGCCAGCAGGCATGTGGGGCTCCACGTTCCCCTGTGTTCCTGGCTCTGCCAGCCAAGGGTGAGAAGCCATCAAACCCCAGTAGCAGTGAACACACCCCATGCCCAGTGTTTTAGTCAGCTGTTTAACTGTTGTGACCAAAAGACCCGACAGGAACACTCAGAGGAGGAAACATTGGCTTGGGGCTCACATTTCAGAGGTCTCAGTCCACAGAGAGCTGGTCCCATTGCTGTTTGCCTGCAGTGAGGCAGAACATCATGGCAGAAGGGTGCGGAGGAGGAAAGGCAAGGACAGTGCCACTACGAAGCAGAGAGAGAGCTCCGATCAATAAGGACAAAATATAAGCCCCAAAGACACACCCCCATGAACCTCCTTTCCCCAGCCACACCCCCCCTGCTTACAGTTACCTAACAGTTAATCCTTAGCAGGGGATTAATGCACTGCGTAGGTTAAGGCTCCCATAACTCAATCACTTCACCTATAAACTTCCTTGCACTGTCTCACACATGAGCTTTCGCTGGATAACTCACATCTGAACTATAACACCCAGATCTAGGTTTTTGATACTCTTCACTAGCAAAAGGAACCCAGACTCCCTGGAGAAGTGGCCAGTCCCTGGGAAGCAGACTGGAACACCTTGTAGGGCCAGGGAGCATGGAAATGCTCAGGCATCCACAGTAATGGGGCATCTAAGGGACCCAGTGGCCAGAGCAGAAGAATTAGCAACAAAATAAATACAGTAGAATTGCACTATAACCCAAAGTATGAACTAAGTATCCATGAATCCACAGGGAAGGACCTGTGGTTGCATAAACTGATAAGTGGGGACAAGAGACGACTTGCATGTCCAGAATTCCACAGTACTTAGGCAGATACTCCCTCTCTTAATTTGTACTGTGTAGAGTGATCTGTCCCAAAGAGCTCAGTGTAGAGAGGACGGAAGAGGAACATGGCAGTGGAGATGGCTGACAGGTGCACAGCCGGGGACAGAGGGGGGCAACTCTGAGCCCTGTTGACCTGTGCCCTTGATAGGTTGAGGAGGAGGACACTGCCCACCGAGACCTCTCCCCAAACAGGGCTCAATGAAGCAGTGAGCCCCGGGGATGTGCAGCCTTGTCCATCTGGTGCCCTGCTGTGTGTCAGACTCCACGAACTCCCTGTGTCTTGAGATGGGGTCGGAGGATGCGTGGCGCATCGGAGGTGAATTCCAGGTGTGTTGGGAAGCCTCTGGAGCAGCCAGCCTCTCTCCTTGGTGTGGGCTGGCCCAGATGGGTGATTCCTCCCTGCTCACTCTTGCCCCAACTCTCTTGTGAGCTGCCACAGGGTGAGGAGTGTTCTTCCCATGCACCAGCCACTGAGGACGTGAGGCCACCATAGACATGAGCGTTGTGAGAGGGAGCTTCCCCAGCTGCATCCTTGAGGTGCCCAGGGCCCCCACGGACACCCTGGTTATAGCCTGAGAGACCTGGCCCCTGAGCCCACAGCTGTGCTCCAGCTTCTGGCTCCTAGATACACCCCGGTCCCCATTGCTAACACCGCTGAGTTACCTAGTTCCTGCAGCAGTCGCTGGTCACATGCTAGGTTGTCACCAGTGGTTCAAGTAGCGCTTAGAGTCGGGCAGGGCGGGAGGGAGAAATGGAGAACGTTGTCTGGCCTCTGGCCTGTGGGGCATCCCAAGGGCAGTCGGACCGGGTGAGGCCTGTTCTGGGCACAGTCAAGGCAGGGGGCGGAAGGGTGGTGCTGTTGGGAGAGCTGGACTGAGAGGTTGGGCTGGCCCGGTCCCTGAGCTGGGCACTGTTCGCAGTCCTCCGCACTCTGACAGAACAGTGTGGACTCCACGCACGCTTTTAAGAGAACCTCTCTGGGGGAGGTCGAGGTGGGAGTGGGCGCCTTCTCAGAAGTCATTTTGAGCATGGGGTCCAAGCTGTCGGTGTCAGGCACGAAGGGCAGGCCGGTTCTGACAGTCCTCTGTGGAACTAGAAGAGGCACGCTGCTGATGGCGTCCATCCCCTGCTGTCACCAACAGCAAGCCTCCTGTTCTGGGGACACTGTGGCCCCGGCCCTGGCTATGTTTCAAGAAGTGTCCTGCCCTAGGAATGTACAGCCCGGCCTGGGAGGATGTTGCGGTTTGGGTGTGAGATGTCCCCCAGAACTCATACGTGAGATGGTGCCGTGAAGTTCCAGGGTGAGACGGTCACATCTGAGAGGTGTCGCCTAGTTGATGGGCTAATCCACAGATAGGGATCCACTGGGAGGGAACTAGGCAGGAGGGTGTGGCTGGAGAAGGTGGGTCACGGGGGCATGGCTTTGGGGTCCATATTTTGTCACTGGTGAGTGGAGCACTTCCTGCTTCCTTTTTGCCGTGTCCTGAGCAGTTTTCCTCCTCCCTACCCTTCCACCATGATGTGCTGCCTCACCTTGAGCCCGGATCTGTGGGGTCGGCTGTCTGGACTTAGACCTCTGGAACCATGAGCACCAAATAAAATAAAATTTCCCTCCTCTAAAATTGTTCCTGTCAGGTTTTTTAGTCACAGTGATGAAAAAGCTGACTAAAACAGAATGGATGGGGACACACAGTTGTAGCCCTATGTGCTGCTGGTGACAAGTGGCACTGGGGCTTAGGAACACCCTTCCCTGCCCGGGGTGCTGGGGAAGCATGGTAGCTGGGTCTTGTGGCTGAGTTGAAGCTGAGCAGGAGGAGGTGTAGTGGAAGGGTGGGGCAAGGACACGCTCCAGAGGTCAGGGACCTTGTGCCCAGCATGTGCTGGGTATAGAGCCCATCCAGGAAGTGACCGTGGGGTGGTTTGCAGCAGGTAAGGAGTGCATTCCTGGATGCCTGGAGGCAGATGAGCACAGTCTGGTCCCTGTGAGGCAGGCCTGGGTGTGGCTGTGTTGGGTCATTTGGGTATCAGAGCAGGAGATGGGCTTTGAGCCCAGTATGTGCTGGGTCCTATGCCCACAGAGCCTAGGTGACAGCCATCGGGCTCTTCTGGGCCTTCCAGGGCAGCGGTGCTGATTCTATGGAAACTGATGGATTGGGTTAATCTAATAAACCCAGAGAAGCAGGTCTCCTTACAACATACTTTTTCATAAGCCCATTAGGATTTGAGGGCGTAAGCTCTTCATGCCTGCCCTCCTCCGGGAAGCAGGCATACATCACTGTCAGCGGCTGAGATGTAGAAATGAGAATGTGCCGCAGGACTTGACTTGCTGCTGGTGAGTTTGCAGGGAGGAGCTGGGAGAGGGTGCACCCACACTCGGAGTGGAAGTGCGTCCGTGCCTGGGGTTTAGAGATGGCGTGTGAAGAGCGTCTGGAGTACGTGCGGTGACTCCAAGCCCATCTTTCCTCCTTTGGTTACGTTGGTTTTATGAGAGCTCATTCTGGGCTTGGGAACTACAGAGGAGGCATTTTCTTGGCTCTGCAGCTGTGGTTCACCCCAGCACTTTTGGGCAAGTGTGTGAGGGCCCCGAAGTCTGGTCCATGTGTGTCCCATTGAAGAAAGACTGTGCAGGTGGAGGCTGGGCCCTGCAACTTCCACAGCCCTGACGGGGGCGCCTCTGGAGCTCTCTGCAGAGGAAACTTGGAGCTGTCTGAAACAAGTGTAGCAACTTGCATGCCACTTTGGTCTCTGTTGCTCAGGTTTGCATTGCTGTGACAGGTTGCTGAGGTACTTGGCTTATAAAGAGCAAGGGTTTATTTTGGCTTGTTTTGGAGGTCTCAGCCCACAGCCAGTGGCCCCGTTGCTGTGAGTCCTGTGGGGAGCCAGCATGTCACACGGGAGGATGTGATGGAGCCAAGCTCCACACCAGGAAGTGAAAGAGAGAAGAGGATGGGGCTGGGGTCCCAGTGTCCCCTTGAGGGTGACGTCCCTGCACACCCGAAACTTCCCACCAAGCTCTAATGCCCCCAGCAGGGCCATGCTGGGGACCAGACCTTCACCTGTGACCTGTAGGGCCCTTCCAGATCCAGACTGTAGCATGCTGATTTTTAAATTTGTAACAGATAAAACTTTTATTTCTAGAAGTTATTTGATGAGTGATTATGAACTGCAGCTGCCTTGTAGCAGGCTAGGCAGGGCAGTGCCTCCTGTCGGAAGTGTGATGGGTGAGTGGCAGCCTCCTCTAGGTTCCTAGTCGTCTGGAAGGGCTGGCTACCTTGGGCTTCCCTGGGAGGAGTCAGTCTGGCCAGAGGCAGGCGCCTCCCTGACTTCCCAGAGGCCTAGTTCTTCCTGGTAGTGGCATTCAAAGGTGCTGAGTGGCACCTTGTAGTCAATTGGTGGTTGCCTTGAGTCGATTGGTGCTTGCTCAAAGGAGACATTTCTCAGCCAATTCTGGAATTGAGTTTCATGGTGATGGCAATTTCTAAGGTGGGATAAGAGTTCTTTTTTAGCTGGTTGCAGTGATCCTATTATTATCCTACCAGCTTGAGAGGTTGAGGCAGGAGGACCACAAGTCCAAGCCCAGCTTGAGCAACTTAGTGGGACTCTGTCTTAAAATGAAAAATAGAGAGGGCTGGTGTGTGGCTTTGTGGTCAGGCACCTCTGGCTCAACCCCCAGCACTGCCACTGAGAAGAAGGAGTTCCTGTAAGTATAAGCACCCTGGCAGGCCCCACGGTTTTAAATTGACTTTTGGCTGTGCCTTTTCTCTCATTTGTCTCTGGATTGTTCACCAGGCCCTCTGGGAGGTCCAGTGTATGCTGGAACCTGGACCAGAGCCAGGAGTAGCATCCCTGCCTGGGGTCACCTGCAGACGCCCTCTGTGGAGCACAGAGGGAGCAGCCGCCTGGGGTGGTGTGCACAGGAGGCCTCACTGGCAGGGAGGATGTCCACACCTCAGTGCCTTTTTAAGGTGCTAAAGCGTTCAGGAGGCAGAAGAGGGACTGTTGTGACAAGACCTGGCTCTGTGGAGCTGAGAGGAGAGCCTCCGACCTTGAGGCATGCTCCACGGTATGGTTTGGGAACATCTGGGTTCACAAGACCGGGAAGCACTGGAGGGCTACCTCCATGCTGTGCAAGCCGGAGGGTGGCTGCCTGGCTCTGCTGCAGCCTTTCTAGAGTGTGTCATTGCTGCCCAACAGAGACCCTGGCCAGGTGGGTTCTTTGTAGGTAGTGAAACTTTGGGAAAGGCCTTTAGTCCCCATGTGCCTCATAGAAATGGGTCGAGACCCATAGCAGGAGTCCAGGCCCACCCGTGAGAGCGGCCACGGTGGATGCCAGGAGGGAGGGGCTGCCCCAGGCCTCAGGGAGGGTGCAGAGGCATGATCAGGACAGGAAAATCCAGGGACACGTGTGCTGCCACATCTGAGGACAGACTTGGTATCTGAAGCCCTGGATGTGGGATGGAATCTGTGGTAGAAAGAGCCAGTGTGGCAGAAAAACATCTGCAGGCCAAAACTGCGGCTTCAGTGCCGCGGTCCCTAAAGCCAGTGCCCCACCCGGGCCCTGGTTCCAGCTAGAGCGGCAGCCAGCTGCCCCGTGTGCTGAAGGTCTCAGGCCATGAGCCCTGTGCCCTGCACAGCCAGCACAGCGGCTGCCCTGGGGGCTTGTTTGGCAGGAGCAGGAGGCTCGGAGGGTGGCGGCTCCACCCAGGGTCACATGGAGTTTGCTAGCTATGTTCCATTTTTCTAAGTTTGAAGATGATGTATTAGTGAATATTTTATCCACAGTGCGGCCTTAAGCAACTTCTTTAGACCTTTGGACAAAAGGTTAAATGAAACCAGGGCTGTTGAATGGAGCCCCGGAGGAGGGCTTGGCTCCCAGCATGGGAGGATGTGTGTTTCTCCTGACCTCAGCTGGACCTCTGTGTAGGAACCGGGCAGAGGACGGGCAGGGACATTTCCCTTCCTGCTGGGAGCTGCTCTACCCTTGCCCTAAAAACTCATGGCTTGGAAAGATTTCTGACAGGATTGGAAATTCAGAGAATACTAACTGAAGTTACGTGCTAATAAAACTCATGCAGTTAGGGAAGTTGCTGAAGTCTGCCTTTGTGGCCAGTGTTTAACTCCTAGTCCTGGGAAGTCAAGCTGATCACTGGCACGGAGCGATGTGCCAGGGGACTAGGGGGAAGACATGGACTGCTTGCCTTCCAGACCCCCCTGCTCAGCATGGACATGGTGCTGGGATGGACGGCAGGGAGGCTTTGGGTTAGGCAGGACACAAGAGGAGCCACTGCTGGCAAACAGAGAGGGGCTGGCAGCTCTCACAGGACTTTGAAAGCAAACAGGACAAGGGAGTTGGCAGTCCCTCCTGTGGCTGCGGGGTCCTCAGAGGCTGTGCACTCTGCAGGCTGGCCTGCCAACGGGCACACTCTTGCCGCCCAGGCCTCGTGGTGCCCGGGGCTGCACCCTCTGCCTCTGCTCCTTGTCTTAGCTGGGGGCTGCTGCCCTGAGCTATGGACTGTACTCTGACCCTGCTTTGCCTCCCCAGGAGGACCTCTCCAGGACACAGGCTCGCCTGGCTGCTGGTCAGGGCTGTGCCCAGGTTGAGCCAGGCTCACCTCCCCGCTGTTCGGCATTGGCTTTGGCTTTGGTGTGGAAAGTTGGCCAAGAGCCAAGGTTAGGCACGCCCACCTGATCTTCTGTGAAAGGAGATGACTCTCAGCCCGAAGGATGGCACCGCAACAAGCTAAAACCACACAGGGTCCCGCTGAGGTGTGGCCGCCTCCCGCCTGCCCTCAGCTCCCCGGTCCTCCTGGGACTGGCTCCCTAATGCAGCCAGAGGAGGAGGCCCAGTGAGTCTGCTGCCGAGAAGGTGTGGGTGGACCCGTCTCGTTTGTAAGGTGGCTTCGGGGCCTATGTGAAGGTGTCCACACCGTCCTGAGCACTGACTGAGGTCAGTCCCAGCCCAGACTTGGCCCACATGATGTCCCTGTCAGGAAAGGCAGGGACATTGGCTCTGCTGGCCTCAGCCACAGTGCAGATGTGGGATGACACCTGTGCACTGTGGGGAGCAGCAGCCATGACAGGCTGGGCAGAGGAGCGCTGTGTCTCCCTGGGCAGGAAGGGGCATCTGGTCCCAGCACCTCCAGTCACTTTGTCCTCTGTAGATGCGGTGTCGGTCATCCCAGCCAGTGTCTCTGGTTACCAGTTCTCCTTATCCAGCAAAGGACAGGAGAAAGTGGCAAATGACAGACTCGTCTTGGCGTCTAAGTTCTTCCCAAGGGCAACTGCCAGCCTCAAAGAAGGGGCAGGCAGATTAATGGAGCACTCACCACTCCCCAGGGACCTGGCCCTCCTGCTGCCCCTCCCCAACCACCTGCTTCTCCTCTCATGGGGACTCAAAGTTGCCCTGTTCCAGCCTGTCTCTTCGACCTGCCAATACCATGTGCAGGGCGCGTGGGGAAGGGGCCTACTGTCTCCTGGGCCAGGATCTGGTGGGGGCTGCTGTTCTGGGAGCAGAGTTGGTAGTGGGAGCCCTGCAGAGGGGTCGGCGAGCTCCTGCTCTGATGCGCATCCCAGCTCCACTCAGGGCACAGCTGCTGTCCACAGGGCCCTCGATTTATAGACCCTCCTGAGGCATAGCGTAGGCTGGTAATTATCTCCCTCTTTATGTGCTCTGGAAGAAAATCAAGAATTAAAAGTTAACCTAAGAGTTGCTTCCAGGAGCTTGGCCTCATGGGTCCCAGCACGGAGTTCTCAAGGTTCTTGGTCCAATTTCCTGTGACCTTTTGTTAATGACCAGGGGGAGGCGGCCAGTGCTCTGCTTGGCTCCCTGGTGCCACGCGTGCAGCTCTGCCTTGGATGCTCAGCTCTTCTTCCTGGGCACACTGTGACATTAGCATAGAGCCTAGCCAAACCATCAGCTTCCTGTTACTGTTTGAGCATTGAAACTTCGGAGCATTACCCTGCATCTCCTGGGAAAGCCTCTGGGCCCAAGTGTTGAAGAGTGGGCCCGTGAGCAGCTGGGGCCAGTGGTGATGCTCAGCTGTGAGTACCCCGCACGCTGAGCGGAACTGCCAGCGCACCGCCCCCGTTGCTCGCTTGGTGAGGCCTGTGTTCTCTCACTGGCCACAGGAGCACACTGAAGAAGAGACAGAAGAGAAGCCGTGGTGCTCGTGTGGCTCCATTGCAGACGTGCCCGCGGGGCTGCTCCTAGGGTTGGACTGGGTGTGTTTCGCGGGGTCTCCTGTTGCTCTGACGTTGGCTTAGGGCAGTCTGCATGCACTTCAGGTGCCCAGGTCCGTTAGGAACTGCTGAGTGACTCGGTGCAGAGGTCGGGCCACGACCCGCGTTCCCTCTTGATTAGGGCATTCTTGGCCCTGTGACATGTGCTGCCTTCTGTATGCTGCAGGAAGCTCCTCTTGGTCCTTTGGGAAGGGCGGGCAGCAGGGTGACCCTGGAGTTGCCCAGAAGGGCCTGGGGACTCTCGTGGTGAGGTGCGTAAGGGGGGACAGGATTGGCTTGACCTGTTTAGAGTGAGACAGGGCCTAACAGGTGGACCCACTTGGGCCTGCTGTGTATGGGGCGGACCATGAGGCCCACCCAGAGGAGGGAGGTGACGTGCCCAGGAACGACAGGTAGGCAGTGTTTGTAACAAACTTCTGCAGAGCAGCTGTGCACCCTGTGGTGGCCACAGGCTCCTGCCCTTTTCTGAGTGGTCCCGCTGGTGTGGCCACCAGCACTGGCCTCTGCCCTCAACTCATCTAGTTGGGGCCGCTGCTTCCCAGTTTGGTGACACCAGGCCCCCCACAGCATGAGCCGCTAACTGGGTCACCCCCTGTTCAGTGCCTCAGTGCTGCACGGCTGACCCCTCTGCAGGTACTTGTCAGGTTTGGTGTGACCCTTGAGCCCATGTGGCCCTGCCTAGCTGGGCTGCTGGCTGGCCTCCCTGTGCCTGGTGGCTGGCCTGGCCTCCACTGTGAGTAGGTGGCTCACTTGTGTCTCCTTCAGTACTGCTTGTTGGCAGCTTACTTATCACAGAGTTCCCTGGGGTGGTGTCTGCCCTTGGCCTGAGGTCTTGGCTATTTCCCATGTGTCATTTGTGGCCCTGGGAAAGGGACCTGACTCGCTCTGGGGCTCATGTGACTATTCCGCTCCTGGTGATCTGCTCCTCCAAGGGTCTGGCCAGCCACCCTCCTTACCCTCCTGCAGGTGAGGCCGGTGTGTTTGCTACTGGTGGCCAAAGCCAGTCAGTCCCCAGCATGCTGACCGGGCTCAGCGTCAGCCTGGCTTCCCCCTCAAGGCAGCCCCTGCGGACGCGCTGCCTGCCGCCCTCTTCCCTGGAGGCCCAGTCCAGGGGAGGCCCAGCAGGGCCAGTCAGGAGCACTCAGGTCCTCAGATGGCTGTTAGGTAGTGTGTCGCCCTCCCTCGTGGTACCATGGGAGGAGGACAGGCTCTGCAGGGAAGAGGCGAAGGTGGTCAGGGTGAGGTCATGGCCTCACAGCAAGCTTGCCGTGGCTGAGGAACAGTGTGCCCAGCTCTGCTGCCATCCCCAGAGCCCTCTGTGCTCCAGGCCCACCAGCTCACCACATATGCCAGAGCGTTAGTGCTGCGGGAGGTCCAGGAGCCCCACCCCGGCTGTCAGGAGAAATGGGGGACAGCGGCAGCTCTTCCCATGAAGCCCAGACTTCTCCATCTTAGGAAAAGGGAACTGAAGCCCAGAGAGGTGGCGACTTGTCCTGGTCACCCAGCCAGGAGTTCTAGGACTTGGGTGTGCACAGAGGTCCTGGGCAGCTGCAGCTCCACAGAACTTCTGGCTGGCAGCTGATGCCCAGGAGCCGCAGCTCCCTGGGCTGAGAGGAGAGGAACAGACACCTGCAGGTCTGGGAGGCCACACTGCAGCCAGAGAAGGGCACCATGTTGGGAAAGGGGGAGTGTGGGGAAACGTGCGGCCAGCTGCAGCCTGGCCTGCAGAGCCGGGCTGGGTGGGCTGCCACAGAGCACAGCAGATGCAGCCCGGAGCCTCCGTGGGCCTGTCTTCTCCCTCCTGCAGCACTTCCAGCTGCAGAGGATGCTCCTGTCCATCGTTGGCGCAGCCCCCAGCCCATCTCCCGCTCTCCACAGTGTGTCCCT